>JADLSH010000070.1:567500-1167500 GCA_016169945.1 Trachythela sp. YZ-2020 | reverse complement strand
TAACTCACAGTATTTCGCAAGATACAAGCGAAAACGGGACTTCGATGAAATCCACGACAATGCCAGGCAAAATAACGGATATTTAGCATGACGTCATATTCTCGCGTGACTACATGAGCTGAATACTGGTAGTGAGAATATAAACAATGTACAACAGTTGGAATAATCAGGATAAAATGGTAATGTCATACATTCTAATTAATATACAATTATGTTAAAAATGTCAAAGGTTTTGTTTCGACAACACTGACAACAGTTCTACAACGTACAGCACTACAATCTATAATATCAATATTATTGGACCAGGTACTGGTCCCCAATTGCTGTGCATACAAATTATGGTATTTGCAGTTTTTTTGATACACCCTGTATATCGGCCGACAGAAACGATAATTAATTAATTGTCTTCTCTAATCCTCTATTGTTGTGAACACAGTCACACTACAGGGTGTACCAAAAAAAACGCAAACTATTGAAAATAATCTATTGTTAGAATTTCAATGGCCTAGCACTAAGTTAAACCCACGAGTGCATAAATTATTGACATAAGTAAATATTATGCATAACGAAGCGGTTTATGTTAGACAAAACGAACTAAACCCATGGGTTCGTAAACGCAATGGAATCAAATTTTATGCATGCAATTATTTTATTTGAATTCGTCCAACATGTGCTTATGTGCTGTTTCAGCCAGGAAAATTACGTGCATCACACAAAGCAGTTTTTATTTATTTACATGTCCAATTATTGAAACAATAATCAAGCGCCTTGACCTTCGACGTCTGTGCATATCGCGCACTGCCCGTTGAATGAAGGCAGGCTGTTCTCGTAAGGCATTGAATTCTCTGATAATTTTCTCGCGTAACTCATCAATATCGCGCGGTGGAGTTGAAAAAACTTTATCTTTCATGTATCCCCACAAAAAAAGTCACATGGCGTCAAGTCCGGTGAGCGAGGTGGCCATTCAACATCATGACCTAACCCAATGACGCGGTTATTCCCAAACACATCGATGAGGCGATCTCTAACTGCGATAAGGCGATGTGCAGGTGCGCCGTCTTGAGCCCACCAAAGACCCCAAAACCTTCCCTCCCAATACTGATTGTTAAAATATTCAGCGAGTTGTGGGAAGACAAATTCATTGAGCATTCGAAGATAGGCAATTCCGTTTACATTCCCTTCGAAAAAGTAAGGCCCAATAATCAAACCGTTGACGTATAGTGCTGCCCAGACTGTCAGGTGTACACGAGAATTGCCTCTTTCAAAATTAAATGCAGGCGGGTGTCCTTTAGGTGCATATTGGCGTACATTTTGCGTGTTGACTTCGCCATTCATCGTAAACGATGCTTCGCCTCCAATAAGCAAGCTATTCAAAAAGTTTTCGCGACGACAGCGTTCGTTAAACCATCCGGAGAAGCGCAATCGACGTGCAAAGTCGCCTGCCAACAACTCGTGTCGCACATGCATTCGGTATGGATGCCATTTTATTTCTAGCCTTGTTATCCGGTTAAAGCTTGTACTGGAAATTGGAACGGGGTTACGACGAGCACTCACATGATGATTTTGCTGGAATAGATCTCTGACAGCTTCAATATTTTCTGCAGTTCGAATGGATCTTCTTCTGCCAGAATTGCCTTTATTAAGGTTTAGACTCGTTCCTGCATTTAACACCGTTTCTCAAAATCGTGCTTGGCGCAGGTGGATTGCGACCTGGAAACCTTGCTTGAAAAGCGTTTTGCACTGCGGTTGAACTTCGAGTTTGCGTATAATTTATCACAATAAAAACTCTTTGTTCTGTGGTTAATTGAACCATTTTCTCCCGAACTGATCATAGCATTAATTTGTAATTTTATCATTTTTGCAAAATTTTCTCTTTTAGAGTTTACGAAGCTGCTTTAAATTCCCAAGGGCAGAAAATTACAAAGATATTTTAATTTCTTAATAAGTCAATACTTAATATATGCACCCTGTCAATACTTTGCACTCTTTACATTCAGCTTAGTGCTCGGCCATTGAAATTCTAACAATAGATTATTTTCAATAGTTTGCGGGTTTTTTGTACACCCTGTAGTCTAAAGGCTGCTTTCCAGTCACGCGTTTTTTATACGTGCGTGTACTTACGGAAAAAATCGCACGGATTCGGTATTCAAAGTGAGGCGTTTTTTGGCCGCGTAAACCCTGCGTAAACTTATTAAAAACTATTAAAAACTTTCATACAATTTGTTGAATAGTTTGATAAAATTTTATAATCGAAATATCGAATGTCAGCTACTCAGCTCGCATCCCACGTGATCCGAAAACCAGTTTTCATTGGATAATTCTTTGCGTGTCTAAATTTTCTCGCGTAAAAGTCGAGCAGCATTCAACTTGCACGTTTTTACGTGCGGAGACCACGCACGTGTTCCGTGCGTACACGCACGTACAAAAACGCGTGACTGGAAAGCAGCCTTAAAGCTTCCCAAGAATGTGAACGACTATTAATTATAACGATTAATTATAAGCGTTTAGTTAATTGACTAAAGGCACACGCTGGCTTAGTTTCTGAAAGCGCAGAGGAGTAATACTCCTTCTGACTACATTATAATAAAGACATGTCAATTTGTGTTTTTATGAAGCCATGATCATACCATGACTAAGCGACATGAAACTGCAAAATGAACCTACCAACAATTTAGATCATTTTTTACCTTAACTTTAGTCCCGTTCACACGGCACATACACTCCGGTAGCTCCAATATTTTGGAATGGCACGCACGGCATGGCAAAATTTGACGTAAGATCAGAACTCGGCCACGCATGCAGTACCTGGTCCACTATAGCACGATCGTGCTTGTATAGTTTAAAACCCAAATTTAAAGACTCAAAGATCCCCACGATCGTAATCGTATAACGACAATAATATTCAAAAATCATTTTACGTTTATATATATACTGAATATAATATAAAGAATTAACTCAAAACTGCTAAGGTCTATAAAGCTAGTTTGTTTTAACAGCTAGTTACAAAGCTCGGCTGTACCATTTTATAATAATGGCGGATATAACTTAGACTACAAGTCTTTATGCCGGCACTATAACACCACAATATTTATACGTAAAAGCATATAATAAAAAAATTCGTTGATTTCTTACAGCAATAGCCAATACTGAACTCGATCATCACTACACCAAGCACCACCACCACAAAATTGATTCAAATTTCAAAATAAAAAATTCGACAAACAATTTGCATGAAGAAAACTCATTCCCATTCCATGCTTTTTTCACTATGTGCAATTGTTTTTTCTTATTAAAAAGAGAATTTTATATGAGAGCAAACCACAGCTGTTTCGAGTGAGTGGGACTCGAACCCACGCCCAATTACGCTCTGGCCTCTGAGCTATCACTCTAATAAAAGCTGGTTTGATATTGTAAAGAATCGATAATTATGAGAATTGTCATTCGTCACAGTTTTAAACTTAGTTAAAGAACTCTTAAAATAACGAGAATATCAATTTACATGCACTCATAGAATCAATTGATATTCAAATGAGTTAACAATGCATAAATACAGCTTCTATTCTTTTATTTTCATTTTCTCAGATTGGTTAACTGCATTTTAAGATAGCTTGCAAATGTCAATTAACATGGCCAGAAATTGGGGGTCAGCTATGGCTTATAATTTGAAGTCAATCATTAGACATTTACTCATTGGTTTCACTTTTGTGCATGAAATGAAAGAAAAATAAACCCACGCATGGACATATAAACTGAGCCATTTCGAGAACCGTGCTTAAAATCAGTAAGGCCTAAGGGCCTTTTAAACAAATGCTTTATAAAATATACTAGTAAATTAAACTATAATTAATAAATAAATATACTATTAAAAACAACAATAGAGTGGAATAGCAAGACTACGAGCAGAATTATATTTTAAACAGATCGATTTCCAAGTCCGGAGATTCAGAACAGTATTGTTTCGAATGTGTTATATATACTTCAAGGTATAATAATAAATCTGGCGATAGTGTTACCAAATTTTATAAATGTTGAAATAAATGCAAAAAGAATTGTGATCACGAAACGCATTACTAAATTAAGAAAATTATACGACTGCACGAGACAAGCATTATTGAATTAAAAAAATTATGCGTCTAGCGAAAATTATAGATTTAAATGGGAAAAATTCCATCAAGATACGTCTTGAATATGAAAATATATATCAAAGGAAAAAATAAAAACGAATGTTTTATATAGAAATGCAAAAATATGCCAAGCTTCATTAGCAAGAGGTCATTGTATGCCAAAATGATTTTTTCTTCAAAATAACATAAATACAGTTATTGTACAGTAACGACGAATGAACAGAAACCAAAACAGGGTGAACAGAAACCAAAAATTATTAGAAAACAAGACAAATAAAACTGAAAAGAAAAGCGGATGTACCTACTAGGCTATCTGTAAAACAAGGAACGGGGAATCAAGGAACGGAACGAGGAACGGAACGAGGAAAGGAATCTGGGAACTGTAAAAGCCGGAATCTGTAAAAGCCGGAACTGTAAAACCCGGAACTGTAAAAGCCGGAATCTGTAAAACCCGGAACTGTAAAAGCCGGAATCTGTAAAACCCGGAATTGTAAAAGCCGGAATCTGTAAAACCCGGAATTGTAAAAGCCGGAATCTGTAAAACCCGGAACTGTAAAAGCCGGAATCTGTAAAACCCGGAATTGTAAAAGCCGGAATCTGTAAAACCCGGAATTGTAAAAGCCGGAATCTGTAAAACCCGGAATTGTAAAAGCCGGAATCTGTAAAACCCGGAACTGTAAAAGCCGGAATCTGTAAAACCCGGAATTGTAAAAGCCGGAATCTGTAAAACCCGGAATTGTAAAAGCCGGAATCTGTAAAACCCGGAACTGTAAAAGCCGGAATCTGTAAAACCCGGAACTGTAAAAGCCGGAATCTGTAAAACCCGGAATTGTAAAAGCCGGAATCTGTAAAACCCGGAATTGTAAAAGCCGGAATCTGTAAAACCCGGAACTGTAAAAGCCGGAATCTGCAAAACCCAGAACTGTAGTATCAAATGCTCGTTCATTTGCCTTCAAATTTCAGAGAAAGGATTCGTAAACGCTTTAATTATCTTTAAGCTACTGCATTTTGTTGTCCTGCACGGTAGATATGTAAATAACAATAAATACTACGAGCAGCCAATGCCAAATCAATGACGAAATCGCGATCATTGTACAAAATTGTTAACCTCGAAATGACACCGTCGGAATTGCGCGAAAATTTTCAATTTCCCCTCCAAAATGATTGCAAGGACCCAGTCTTTCCGAATCTACGCGTATATTTTAACATTGCGCATTGTTCATCTCTTCCAAAACAAGTATCCACAACACGAGATAGCACAATGTCTAAGGTGTACAAAACTGTGCGTATATCTTAGCATGCTATATATAAAGCGAGAAACGAGAGATTTAAGGTTACTCTACATGATGAAATGGCGTTTTAGAAAGGTGCTCACCGCGCGCTCAATTTTACGCTTTTGCTGTCACATTTTGTGTACGTGATGATAAATCATTGCTGTAAGCAGCAATTTAACAAAAATGCTATATTTTAAAACACTGTGGTTGCTACGGGCTACTTTTGAAAATCTGACCTCCTTCGCGTCACGAGATTTGCACGCCGCCGATTTAACCCAAGGACCTGCAAAACATCATATTTCCGGTCTCAGATAATCAAAGAACAAAAGGGTGTTCGCATTTTTGATTTTTTGACAGCTATTGTATTTGCTTTGATATAAAGCAGACAAGTTGACTCACACAAATTTTGTATACACGGTAGAACGGTGCCTATAACTCGAAAAGTGTGGCGTTAAACGAAAAACGCGAACACACTTTTGCTCCTTAACTATTGTTCTACATTGTGGCAAAGTTTGGATGAAATCGGATGAAACATGCATGGTGCATTTCTCTTTTTGTGTAAACGTTTGTCACTTCGTTTATATCTGTTATTAGTGTTAATCAATTTGAAGACACATGTGCATGAATTTTATGAATCAGACCCTATCACTAGTACAGTTTATAAAGATTATGTATATATATATACGTTTAAATATTTAATGTTATATTATTTTATGATAGTTTATACAGTAGTTTATAGACTATATATAGTTTATAAAGTTGATCTATACGGTTTTCCTGTTCTGATAAAGTCTTACGGAAGGTCAGCGTATGCCGCAGTAATTCTGTCTTGACAAGATGTAACAAGGAAAAAAATATCTTCAACTGTAGTTATATATACTTAATATTTCGGCTTTTCTAGGATTGTCACTACTATGATGCCAAAACGTGCGTGAATATCTGTACAATATTGTACAAAAAAACAGGTAGAACATAAGCGAATTTCCAGTGAAGCAATTATGCTTGCAATGATTCAGTAAGAAATATGAGAAAACCAGGCATTTTATGCGATATACAGTGATTATTTAATAAATTATGTTCAGCAATCATTTGCGCAATATCAAATATACAGGTATATAATATATATATTTGTGTATCTTAACTCAAACCTAAAATACCCGAAATTATATCAAAAATAACGTAAAATTTCACACTTGTAATCGGTTGTATTCCGGCTTTGACTTTGCGGTAAATTACACACCGTTGCCGTTGGCTTTGCCACAAAGACCGAAAAGGCCGGGTTTGGTGGAAATTTGCAAACTCCATGCCTACGTAGCCGCTAAAATATCATAAAAGACTAAATTAAGGAAGAATTCTATAATCCTCATGTTTGTTTTTAGCATTTTTAGAAAATTACCATCGTATCGGCAGGAAAATAAGCGCATTAGAGTATTTTGCAGGAGTACACGTTGAATCGACAAAATATACAAAATAGAAGCAAAAATATACACACAATGAGACACGCCATTACAGATTCCGGCTTTTACAGATTCCGGGTTTTACAACTCCGGGTTTTACAGATTCCGGCTTTTACAATTCCGGGTTTTACAGATTCCGGCTTTTACAGTTCCGGGTTTTACAGATTCCGGGTTTTACAATTCCGGGTTTTACAGATTCCGGCTTTTACAATTCCGGGTTTTACAGATTCCGGCTTTTACAATTCCGGGTTTTACAGATTCCGGCTTTTACAATTCCGGGTTTTACAGATTCCGGCTTTTACAGTTCCGGGTTTTACAGATTCCGGCTTTTACAGTTCCGGGTTTTACAGATTCCGGCTTTTACAATTCCGGGTTTTACAGATTCCGGCTTTTACAGTTCCGGGTTTTACAGATTCCGGCTTTTACAGTTCCGGGTTTTACAGATTCCGGCTTTTACAATTCCGGGTTTTACAGATTCCGGGTTTTACAGTTCCGGGTTTTACAGATTCCGGCTTTTACAATTCCGGGTTTTACAGATTCCGGGTTTTACAGATTCCGGCTTTTACAGTTCCGGGTTTTACAGATTCCGGCTTTTACAGTTCCGGGTTTTACAGATTCCGGCTTTTACAATTCCCAGATTCCTTTCCTCGTTCCGTTCCTCGTTCCGTTCCTTGATTCCCCGTTCCTTGTTTTACAGATAGCCGTAGTTGATGTGCTGTTTTTATTGTCGTCGAACCTCATATGAATTTCGTGTCCTTCCAAGTTACACGCGTGCATGTTTTCACCCAACTGCATGTGTGGTTTTCCCGTTCCCCAGAAGAGAAGGTGCTTTACTGCTTCTTGCAAGACTTGTCATCCGAAAGAAATGTCATTGTATTTGTATACCAACGAAAATAGTCAAATAATAATCCGATCCAAATAGGGCGTCAAAATGAAATATTCACCTCAAAATTTAAACCAATTTTGTAACCACCAATCACGCATTCCTATTAGCCACCACGGTAAGAAAATCACGCCAAACGCAAAAAAATATAATAATATCCCTCCTCAGCTCCTTGAAAACGTCATGCACACCCTATTCAGTGCAAGACCACTCAATTGTGACTGTAAAAACTGACCTTTTGCATAAATTCGATGACCAGTCACAAGCCATCGTGAAGCCGGGATTCCACTAAGAGGATTTGTTCGCGGGAAGTCGAAATCAAAAAACAAATTCGCCAACGTGGTTGGTCAGCGAAAATAATTGCCGCGAAAATGTTTTTCGAGGCAATTTTCCCGTTAACCAATCACACTGTCGAATTTATTTTTTGGCTTCGCGCGAAAAAATTCGCCTAGTGGAAACCCGGCTTCGCGATGGCCATCGCTAATCGTCCATGTATAGACTATCCTCCATACAGTCCTGAACGTGGCCTTCAATAAGATGATACGGATAGCTCCGCGAGCAATATGGACACTCGATAAGCGTTGGAGAGGATTTTGGTGGATTGCTGGATTGATTTGTTTGTCGACTGGCAGTGGATTCATTTACGCCGCCGCCGTCTGCCACGACCAGTGGCTGTGGGTTTCGGTCCTGCAATAAAAACAATGTATATATGGTTACTAAAAGGTTAATTTTCGTATATTAGAATGTCATTTAATTTAACCAGCTCACAGAGACACATAAACTAACCCACACACAACAAGGTAGTAACTTTACAACTTACTTGAAAGAAACTTCTGGGTGCACTTGATCCAAACGGTTGACCAAATGCAGAGGGCTGGAAAGTACTGCTCGAGGTATTCTACATAATTATGAATGACTTTGAAAGTTCGAAAAAGCATAATTTAACTGTATGTCAAACCCGCTTGCGCTAGACTATAAGCGTCATACTACAATTTTGTATTTTACAATAACTGTCACTAAAATATCTTGAGAACAATTCCAAACTCTATACACGAAGGCTAGAAAGTCAATAGTCTTGATAAGGAAAGACACATTTGAAGGCTCAACAGTAAACACTTTGAATTTCGAATTGACATAAAACCTGCAGGTAGACTTTGGTATTTCGGGCCAGTCGCGTAATTTTGAAAACGGGTGTAATGTCTGATATTTTCCTGATAGTTTGTCTGCATGATACCGTATGTATACATACTACATAGACGCATCATCCGTTAAAATGAACTACGCGGGCAATTTATACATCAGACTATTTTGCGTAAACTTTATCAATTACATGATTGTATCCTTAATTCATTGTAAACCTTCACCTCGTAGCAATATATTGTGCGAACGCAAGCAAATTTGTCACACCAAGATGGGTTTCAGTAAGCTTTACGTGGCAGCAGAGACCGTCAACTTCAGAAATACTGACATTTAATTTTACTACATCACTAATTTCAATTCATTTGCCACCAAATACAAGACTACTACATATAATGAAAAGAATTAACATTATTTTCTCACTCGGATGAACTGCAGGTTGACCACCATCTGCTGCAAGATAGCGCTTAATGAAACCCACTAATTAAGTATATTCCTTACTTCACTTTCAAAATGACGTATCGTTGCCATATGTGATTGGTTTTCTCGTCTCAGACGTTCGCTTTCTTGTTGTGCTTCATTTAATCTTTTCTGGAGCCTTTCTCTATCATCACTTTCGTTCCTGAAGTCAGCCTCGTACGTTTTCAGCTGAGAGGAAAATGAAATATTGATTTTTTGTTTCAGTTTGTAATATCTTTGTAAAGAAACCCCAAACAATAATTGGAGGGTGGGGGAGGTCAATAATTTTTTTATTCTTATATGTAAAGTTCACAAAACGATACAAAAAGTCACAAAAGTTATGCTGCTCGTGAAAAATTGCTTGAAACCATCCAACATTATCCCATAATTTTAAAACAATGTGTATATAAAATCAGATTTCAGAAACATGGCCGAAAACTTCGAAACAGTGAAAATCTCGATATTTTTAAATGTAACACAAAACGTTTTAAAAACAGCTTTTTCCCAACTAACGTTAGTTACTGCAACTCAAATAGATAAGCTTAAAACATTTTTAGACATTTTATAGCAGTATAGTAAGTTGTAAATATATATATATAGACTTTGGATGTAACTGAACTTTTCTAGATGTAAATGTAAAGTATTTCACCTATTGGTGCCATTTTACATTCGAAATAAACCATCATTATTATTATTATTATTAAATGAAACCAAAGTGCTTGGTGGCTTCCTGTGAACACAATGCAGCTATTTTTCATACAGTATTTTGGATAGACAAACTGAAACAGTAAATTCATTCAAATGCGTTTTCCATTTCGCTTTGCTCTACTTAATTGACATATTGCAGTGTTATACTAATGTCAATAAACCTGTCAAAAAACACCATAAGGGGTAAGTATGAAACACATAAATTCTGCCAGTACTTATATACTTGGCTACATGTAATTGACATTATGTGAACATTTCGTTGTTGCATGGTCCTTTGATTTTTGGTATTTTTAAATGTAAAAAATTTGTTATCCCATAAAAATTATATATTCCATAGGAAAAGTTTCCACAATATTTGAAACAAACTTACACTATCTCTCATCATAACCATCATGGCATCTTTTTCAGCAACCTGTGCACGCAAAATCTCAATTGCCTGCTTCAATGATGAAATCTCTTCCTCAGATTCTTGTTGCTTCGAGTTCAAACTTACCACTTGCTTGAAGAAACCGGCGCATTTCTTTTGATAGTCTGCACCTTTCTTTGCAGTTTCACTTAACTCTGACTCCACTTTTGCTTTGCTTTCATTTGCCTTTCGTAGCTCGTTCATCATTTCTGTTACTTGTTTTGATTTATTATCAATTTCCACTATTAATTCTTGGACTTTCGCTGCTTGCTCTAATACAATTTTGTCTTTTCTTCAACCAGTTTCACCAATGCTTCTTGCTCTTCATTTATGATACCATTTTTCGCAGAAGTCAACTGTGCCTAAGTTATACATCACACAAATTGTGTCAATTTCCATGTCAACAACCGACCACAATTTATATACAGTAATTTCTTACCCTTACACTAATCCTTAAATGACCAGTCTATTATGGGTGTGGAAGACATTTTCACTTCTGATTCCTGTAAAGTGCAATTGTCTGATTATAATCTTGTCTCAGCCCTGCATGAAAACAGTGCTTCTAGGTTTTCTCAGGACACCCCAGTTTTATCCTGCATAGGTGGTAGAACCAGGGGCTATATAAGACCCCGAAAAAATTGTTCAGACTGGGAGAACTTAATATGAAGGTGTTCCTACTGGAGAAAGTAGGAAATGCCATCTCAGAAGCTCTATATTACAAAATGTTTGAGGGAGCATGCCCCTGTCCCCTCCCCAAGTTTGTCTAGCCCTTGCAACCAAACCAATCTTTCATGTCTATGTTATCCTGTACATTAAGTAACACTGCCTATAAGAGATGGTTTCAATTGGACCTCGAGGAAGAACAGTTTAGAACTGATAGTACTATTCAGTATATAGTTAATTTAGTTAACTTTAGTTGAAAGTTAGTTTATGGAATATAAGCCTCCCATGGGAGGAAGCAAACATGTGTGCCCCCATCAATGATAGAAAGCTTTGGTTCAAACTAAGTAAATCAAAAGCCCTACTGTAGTTTAATGCATTAGCATGCAATGCACCCAGATGCGACCTACTTTAGTATTTTACTCTGTCTAACACCAGAGTATTTTACTCATCAGTGGTAGGATACTGCCAGTGTCTCTTGCTAACTCAGAAGCTTGCAATGCACCCAGCTGCGCCCTACTTTAGTATTTTACTCTGTCCAGACAATTTTACTTGTCAGTGGTAGGGAACTGCCAGTTAATGCGTTAACTAGGCACAACTCACGTTCATATCATTCCCAGCTGCTTGTCCATCAGGAACATCCCGGCTTTCTACAAAGTCCAATTTATCATGTCTTTCCACGATTTCATTGAGCCTCTTGTTCTCTTTCAATAATTTTTCGGAGAAAACCTGTTTTGCATTCATAGATCGCCCTAGTTTCATGTTTTGCTTTGTGAGCTCGTTAACCTTTGCAGCCAGGTCATCTTCATTACTGGCTAATGTTGCTTCCAACTCTTTGATATGGTGATTACATTGCGCGAGATCATCTTGCAAAGAAGTGACCAATTCATAGAGTTCCCGATTTTTCTAAATAAAACATATGTACAGTATACAGTGAGATTTGTATGGGTTTCAGTAAGCACTATAGTGCAGCTGAATTGGTAGCATGCTTTAGAATTACAGTAGCTAAAAAATGGCCCACCAACACATGGCTCAAAAATATACTTTAGTGGCTGCAAGCAAAATTCAAAAATATGCTTGCAAAAATGTATATAATTTTCATATTTTCAGTGCTAAATATTGTTAAAATGCCAGAATTTTCTAATGCTCCTGCACAAACTCAACAGGTGCCTACGAGCATCGCTCACACTCTCGCATACTTTAGTGATGTCTTGTCACCAATGTTTTCACTTTTTCCGATCTAAATATAAGCAGGTCAGCACGTATAAGTTTCAACAAACTGTGTATGTAATAATATATATATTCAAAACTCTGAAACTCTATTGAAATAACTCCAATTAGCTAAATAAGTTTAGCACTTGTAAGATGCAAAGTTAGGATTCTCATGACTCAGTGCCTGCTTTTCTCCTTTGCTCTGAACTGACATCGCATGCAAATTCTTAGCTCAGCAATTTTCTGCCATCCTGACATGACAGTAGCTCAACCTGATTTCCGAGGCATTTGCTGGTCACAGCAAGAAAATAATTAATGTTGATTATCTTTGTGGGCTCAAATATATTCAAGATTTAGTTGACATTTAGGTTAATCTTTTTGCTAAGAATGTCAACACTTCTGAAGTTGACAACACTGTTGTAACACTTACCGAAAGCTACCAATTTAAATGTTTAAGAATAAGATAATCAATGCAGCCCCATTAGTTTATATTCTTAATCAATCAACCATTGTAAACATTGGATTAATAATTGATTACTTTTATATACTATACAAATTGAGATATGGTCACAGTGGGTTGTCCATTCAAATGCATTAAGATTTAGCTGTTGTTTGATTCTAAATAACAAAATCGTTCTAGATGCAATGCGCTTAGATTTTGAGAACTGAAAGACAGAAAGTGGAGGAAAACAAAAAGAATATGTGACAAAGCACATGTTAAATATCTTTCTAAATCATGTATGATATATTGTAAAAACTCTTTCACATTAATGATAAATAAAAATATATTATATTCACATAACTTGAACGTTAGATTTAATAACCACACAATATATTGATCTTCTCACACACAGCTGGAGCTGCTGCAGACAGTTTAATAATATATCTAAGAGTCTTAAAACGAGTAGGGTGGGCGGGTGTAATATAGTCAAGCAATGGCGGACACAACAACAAAAAGTGCTCACCAAACCCGCAAAAAACATTTTCCACTTCTTTGGTTCTCAGGCTAACATATCTTAGGCTTCAAGAAAAGTATTGGGGACCCTCATTAGAGGTCTCATATATGGAATCTGTAGCCTTCCATACTTCCTTTAGCTCTTTGAAACAACCCCTAAGTTTGCAATTTCCTCTATGAAGACAATTGTAAAATACTTGGTATTGTAATTAAACCAGTTCCAATAACAAGATATAACAGGAATACAGATTATTACAAAAAACGAGATGAAAACCTGCTTAGACCTGTTGTGAAGGGAAAGACCCACTGCATCATATAAACCTCAATATACCTCATATGGAATTCTGGGAATGGGATTTCCCCGTTTCGCTCTCGACAATGCACATATCATCGGCTTCCCCGTGGGGTTAACCCCCGGGCTGACCAGGAAGAAAAGCGAGAAAATGCAGGGAGATTGCAGTGAATTTTCCCCTTGGGGGGAGGGGAAATTTGCAACTTTGCTAATTTGCAACTTTGCAGGGAGATTTCGTGATATTGCATTCCGCGTTTAGCTAATTTTAGCTAAGCACGAAGTTACAGGAGACTGCGCCAAGTCCAAGCGGGTATTGAGAAAACAATGTGGCGGAGCATAGGCGGAGCAGGCATAGAAACGGGAAAAGAGTCAAAGAAGGTAAATAATCCGTTGTTTTTTAGAAGCAAACATGAACATCAGCTGAATTACAGCCAAACCGGATGTTGTCTTGCGTGCAACATTGCAATATTGCAAATTTGATTGGTAGATTGCTCGAGCAATTTGCAAACGGTTATCGCAGATTGCCGCGTGCGTTTGCTCATTCGCTACACGATGTTCCAAGTCATTTTACAGTATTTTGAGGACTGGTTTGCAAGTTTTTTCGTCGAAAACCCAATTGAAGTCTATAAAGACCTACTCAACAAGTTAGAAAAGTTATTCCTGTTATGAGAGAGATAAAGGAAGAAGAAATTATATTTAGTAGCAAAAGTATCATGTTTGTTCACCGCGAAAACAATAACAGTCAGACAAGTCACAATTTTAAAAGTATTGTATTATAAAACAAAGAAAACGTTATATAATAACAAAGCAATTAATGTAACGCCGGATTTATTGAATAACAACAATTTGTGTATAAATGATGAGTGTCACAACAAACCCAACTCAACCAAAAAATATATAATTAGACATATAGTCACTGTTCAAAGACAAAGTACGCACTGTATATATTACTTATACTATACTATTTTCGATTTTTTATGTTGTAGAATTTCTAAAGGCTTCTATCGGAATGATGTAGGTTTTCACAATCCTCTGAAGGTCGATGTTTATACAAGTATCTAACTGAATATCTTTGTACGATACCGGTATTTTAATTTTTTCGTCCTCTATCTCTCTCATAACTGGAATAACTTTTCTAACTTGTTCGAGTAGGTCTTTATAGACTTCAATTGGGTTTTCGACGAAAAAACTTGCAAACCAGTCCTCAAAATACTGTACAATGACTTGGAACATCGTGCGATAACCGTTTGCAAATTGCTCGAGCAATCTGCCAATCAAATTTGCAATATTGCGTAGCAATATTGCAATGTTGCTCGCAAGACAACATCCGGTTTGGCTATAAATCCAACCTTACTTTGATATATGATACAAAGAATGTGAATGTGCATATATTTTGTGTAAAGTAATTTAAAATTTAAATTAATGTTGTATATATTTTCTACTTGAATGAACCGTCATGCATAGCATGTGTTAAAATTATTCATTTATATTAATTTACCTGTTGCAGATTATTGTACAATTTGGTGAAAGACGGAAAGTATTAGAGATCTCAGGATTTAACACACTTGAGCAGCTGAATGAATTTGTGAAATGTCAATTTGATTTGCCGAAAAGTTCAAACATTCTGTTTGAGCAATGGTTTTTGTTTGGCAAAGTCAGGCCAAGGACATATTTTCGATTTAACTTCATTTAGAAAGAAGAAACCACATATTTATTAATTAAAGCACTTGGTTTCAATATTGTGCAGCAATAGTTTTGTTATTAATAAGGTTCTCTTGGACATCAATTGGCAATCTATATATACATCCTACGGCTACAAACTACGGGAAACCTCGATGAACAATTGTAAACATTTTCCATGGGGAAACAAAATGTTGATTTGTTTTTAATTGTACAATGTTAACTTTTATATTAAAATTGTTTATTTTATGAAGTTGTTCTATTAATATTCTGGTATAAACTTTCTTCGTTGGTTCCTTGACCAGGGGGGTTGTCTGCATGAGAAGATCTAAACCAGGGGACTTCGATTGCAACGTTTACCCAACATCACGGGGCATTTGGCAACTTTGTCTCGCCTGCTTTTACAATCCCCTGGTCAGCCCGGGGTTAGCCCGACGGGGAAGCCGATGATATGTGCATAACTTCCAAAGAATTTCGAAATTCAACGAACTTTCTAGTTTAAATTTGCACTTTTCTGGTTCATTAAATGCGCCAAAATACCTATTCATAGATTTTCATGACTATCTTTCTTAGGTAGGGTCAAAATAGGTTAAACTGATGAAACCCGTTTAAACTGACGTTTTTACTTGGTTTTTATTCAACGATGGCCATGACCGCCATTTTCCGACATACTTACCACGACCACATCTTTGCCACCCAATTCTGTCGGTACTATATGTTCCAAGGCTTCTTTTAACTTGATATTTTCTTTGGTAACTGCGTCGAAATCCTTTCTTGAAACCCCAGGATTTACTACATCGATGTCAAAAGCGGTTTGAGGCCCTATTCCAAGCTTCTTGTTCAAATATGCAATCCTCGCCTCTGTCCGTCTTAAAGCGGTTTCATAATTGTCCGCTCTGGTCTGCCAACTCTGCCGCTTCTCTTCCAACACACTGCATATTCTTGTTAAGTCTTCAACTCCTTTTAGCCGTTCATTTTTTACCAAAATCTCTCGGTATTGTATTGCTATAATACGTCTAAGATCATCCACCTTCGCTTCTTTTACGTTTATCACAGCTCCTTTGCTTTGTACACCAGACATGCTGACGTGGCCAAATCTTTGTAAGAATGATGAAGAACCAGTGCTTCCACTTTGAAAAACCAAAAAATCCTTTTTTTCTCCTTATTTTGACCGAAATTTCCTTCAAAAAATTGTGAAATTTCCTTCAAATTTCCTTTAAATAATTTAATCAAATTACGTTGAATATTCTCCAAAATAGCCTTTTCTCAACAGAACAATCATCTGGATGTTCAATTTTATCATTGCTCTAAAGTCTAAACACAATTATATGACTTTATTTCCGTACAGATAAGTGAGATAACCAAAAACTATAAACAGAATGACGTCATTCAGGGAGACAAAATTGAATAATTAGCTACACCGATTATCTTTGTCAGATTCGCTTTCAAATTATTCTGGGCCGAGCCATATTCATTAGATCATTATATAGATGACTAAATATAAATTCTACAATTTCTACTTTCGGTTAAATTGTGATCAGATTGAGGCTTATTTTACGCTTTATTTTCAAAATATATTAAATATTACCAATTTTGGCGATATTTTGCATTTTCCTTCAAATTTCCTTTGTTCTTCCAGAAATTTCCCTCAAAATTTATTTCCTTCAAATTTCCTTCATTTTGCAAAAATTTCCTTTCAAAAGGAAATTTCCTTCAAAGTGGAAGCGCTGAACGTTTTCCATAAATGACGTAATCATACACGATCGCGCAATACACCCATATGGGTTATAATTCCATGACACGCAATCACCAAATACACATCATAATTAGGTATGTAATATATGCCATATAGGCATTACTAATATAGATTTACATAGCTATAGTTCTATAGTACTTAGCCTCCTCCGCAGGCATCGCCTTAAAATTGGCGAGCAGAAATTATTTGCTGGAAAAAAAAAATTAGTGTCGATGCCTGCCAAAACCCGAAGACTTTGGACCGGTCATGTTACCCTTATGGACCGGTCATGTTACCCCCACCCCCACGGGATATTTTGTTCATATATTAAAACTAAAGAGAAATGTCAAAAGCTGTGTTACCCTCACTCTCACGGGATAATTTTTCTAATAATGATAAACGATCTAGAAATACCTTCCTTCGATGGAAACGTAATATTTGTTGATGATACCACAACTTTCGAAATCGTTCACAAAGACCAAACAAGCCTTGCACAAACAATGGCCGACCAAGTATCAGTTTGGTCCGAAAACAACAAATTCCAGCTCCAGCCCAGGAAATGTAAAGAACTAAGAATTTCCTTCAAAAGAGACCCAACTTTATACGAGAGTCTACACATAAATGGAAATACCATAGACGTTGCAAAATCTGTAAAAGTCCTAGGAATAACTTTACAAGATAACATGAAATGGAACCAACACATAGAAAACATTACAAAGAAAGCATCGAAAAGACTATATTTCCTTTCCCAATTAAAGAAAGCGAAGATACAACCAAATAACTTAGTCCAATTTTACATCACATGTACTCGATCGATTTTGACGTATGCTTGCCAAGTTTTTCATTTCAATCTACCAGACTGTTTAAGTTCCGCTCTAGAACAAATCCAGAAACGGGCACTGAGGATTATTTATGGCTATGACATACCATACTGTGCCGCTCTTGAAAAATCAGGACTTCCCAAACTCTCTGACTACCGACTAAAAATGTGTGACGAATTCCTTGCTAAGATTTTAGCTAATCCAAAGGATCAACTTTTTAATCTGCTTCCATACAATAAGCAAACAATGGATTCCTTGAGGAGAACAAGACATTTTACTGTTCCTGTGTGTAACACGGACCGTTTTAGACTATCCTTTATAAACTCAAGCGCCAAACGATATAATGATTTGAATTAGATAAAATTTAGTAAATTCTTAATAACTTCAAAGTTTAAAAGATTTCTTGTATTCATAGTCATACTTATTATAGTACTTGTACATATACTTTTAAAACTTATACCTTAACAATTCAGTTTTCAGCTGTAACAAGGTTATTTAATAAACGATCTATCTATCTATCTATCTAATTATTTGTTTTTTGTTGGGTTTTTTTATTTTATTTATTATTCGCCCATTTATTACACAAAAATACTAACTATATATATATAGAAAATTATTATCTAGGGCTAGGAGTCTAGTAGAAACCTTTACAGGCTTTTAAATGAAGACCCCTAGTTAAAACCATAAAGTTGTTTTTTTCAACATTTAAAATCCTAATTTATACAAAAAATATATAAGTGAAAAGTGACGTTACAGTGTATATTATAGATTTTGCTGATAGAAGAACTACAGCTATATATATTACATCTATTTACATAATAGTTAAGAAACATAATGAAGAATATATGTTGTGATATAGTATGATTGTTAAATTTTTATGAAGTATTTTTTGATTGAACTTTGAATATATTATATGATACTACGTTTTTCAGTTTTATACTAAGACTATTCCAAATATCAACTCCTTTGTTGGAGAGTGAGTGTTTAATATAGTTTGTTCTTTGATAAGACTTGTGCAGTTTTGATGAGTTTCTCGTGTTATGTTGATGAATTTGACTATTTGTGATATAGTAGTTTGTAAACAATTCTGGTAAATTATTTAAATGATGGTATCTGAACATGAATAAACTGGTAAGATAATCATTAAGCCTGTTCAGGTTCAATATACCTAGGTACTCAAATATTATATCAGTATGATCTAAGTAAGATTTAAATGTCATTAAACGTACAATTTTCTTTTGAATGTTTATTAATTTTTGAATTCGATTTTTGTATGTATTAATTTATAAAAGATTGCCATAAATTAGATATGGATAGACTAAGGCGTAGTAGATTAATTTTAGAGTATTTAAGTTAGTATAATGACGTATTTTTGCAATTATTCCAGTTGACTTTATTATTTTCTTGGTTATTAAATTTATATGATCCTTCCAAGTTAAATATTCGTCTATAACGACGCCTAAAAACGTAATGTTTTTTACTTGTGTAATATCTCGATTGTTAATGTAAAGTTTTACTTCCTGTTTCTTTTTGTTTGGAGATTTAAATAAAATTAATTTTGTCTTAGTTGTGTTAATAGATCATTTGTTTAAATTTAGCCATTCAGCGATTTTATTCATTTCAATTTGAAGTATTTCATTTAGTTTCTTGATGCACATATGACTGTATTGCATATTGGTATCATCAGCAAATAATAGTATTGAAACAATTTCACTACAATTTTGAATATCATTTATATATAAGATAAAGAGCAGTGGGCCAAGTATTGAACCCTGGGGTACATCCGTTAGTATTGTCTTTTCTGTTGATTGCACTGAGTTATATTTCACAATTTGTTTTCTATCGTCTAAATAATCTTTAAACCAACTTTTCGCTATACCTCGGATTCCGTAATATTCAAGTTTCTCAATCAGAACCCTGTGATCGATAGTATCGAAAGCTTTTGATAAATCAAGAAAAACTCCAACTGTGTATTTTCCTTGATCAATAGCTTTTGTTATTTTATCCACAAGCTCAATTACAGCATGTTCAGCTGATCTATTTTTTCCAGGGCCTTTTTTAAGAAATCGTTAGTGGGGGGGCAATAATCGAAAGGGGACCTAACAAGTAGATAACCGTCAACGTTTGTGAATAAATATTTGAATATACGGAAAAAAATATTCGTATTGTTGTCGACGGGGAGGGCTTAAAAAAAATTTTCCCGGACTATACTACATATTGCTATTTTTCAGATATACTATCTAAACCGAGCCCGGTTTGCTTGTAATAATACCATAAATTTCCTCTAAATTGTAAACTTTGCTGATATTTTGCACACAAGGGACCTTCACTGGGGGGGCAAACATAGCTTACTGGGGGGGGCAAACATGGAGGCTGGGGGGCATTTGCCCCCCCCCCAGTACATTAGTTAAAAAAGGCCCTGATTTTTTCTAAATCCATATTGATGCTTAGATAAAATTTTATTTTTGTCAACAAAACTAATTAGCCTTTTATACATTAGTTTTTCTAATATTTTTGCTTTTACTTACTTACTTATTTTCATCTGTCTTGGAATAATCCCAGTTTTAAATGACTGATATGTGTCAATGGTATGGATATTTCCTTGTATATATTCTTTAATATTTTAGCATTATATCCATCATACCCTGGACTTTTATTTGCATTTAGATTTTCGATTTCATTTTCAACTTCACATTCTTCAATAGGATTTAGAAACATAGAATTTAAGTTTGGGTTTGTGAGGTATTTTTCAAATGTGGTGGTATAGTTTTTTTCTATTTTCTTGGCAAGCTCTAGTCCAACATTTACAAAGTAATTATTAAATTTATTTGCTATTTCAGTTGGGTCAGAAATGGTATTTGATGAGTTACTTTCGATAAATTCTTTTGGCAATTCTGTCTTTTTCTTAGGCTTATTTAGTAATTCATTTAGTGTTCTCCAGATCATTTTTGTGTTTTGTCTATATTTAATAAATTGTTGTTCGTAGTACATTTTTTTAGACAATTTTATAACATGGTTCAATTTGTTTTTGTATTTTTTGTATACGTTTTCATTTATCCTATTAGGATGCATTAAAAACTTTTTATAAAGTTTGTTTTTCTTCTTGACTGAATTAAGTGTGCATTTTGTCATCCATGGACTTCTTCTTTTATCTATGTGGTTTCTATTTACAACAGATTTTAATGGGAAATTTGCTTCATAAGTGTCTGAAAATAATTTTGAAAATTCATTAAAAGACTCTATGGGATTATTCTCAGCTAGAACACGTCCCCATGTTAATATTTTTATCTCATTTGTGAAGAGATCTATATTCTTTTTACATATTATTCTTTTGCAATAGGAACTCTCACAATTTTTTTTAATGTTGTTTTGAATGGTATTCATTGCACATGTATGAACTATAGGTAGATGATCAGAGATATCACTGAAAATTATTCCATTTATACTTGTGTCGAGTTGTTGAATATTGTTGGTAAAAATATTATCAATAAGTGTCGCAGTGTGTGCAGTAACTCTGGTTGGTTTTGTAATAAGAGGATAAAAGGAAGAAGTAAATAGTTGTTCAGTAAATCTGCTTGAATAATCACAGGATTCTGATTTAAGTAAGTCAATGTTAAAGTCACCCATTAAGTAACAAATTTTATTTTCTTTGTCAATTTTGCTCAATATTTCGTTCATTGCTTTTTCAAATGTTTCAAACTTATTGTTTGGTGGACGGTATATCACTCCTACAACTATATTTTTCCCAGCTGATGTGATTATTTCAATAAAAATTTATTCAATTGAGTCTTCTATATTAAAATTAATATCATTTCTCATGATGTATTTTACTTTATCAGTTATATATATAGGCCTACCAACACCACCACCTTTTCTGTTTGATCTATTTACACCTATGTATTTATAACCCTCTAAGCCGAAATTATTAATGTTGTCATCAATCAACCAGGTTTCTGTTAGTCCCATGACTTGACATTTGATATTTAGTGTGTTAATTAATTGTTTGAAACTATCAAATTTATTTGCGATACTCCGTATATTTAAATGAAAAATCGAAAGAGATTTTTCCGCGTCAATTTTTCTTGTTTCATCTCTAAATTTACTTGGTGTGTAATAGTTGCAATTTATAGTGTTAAAATTGTTGGTCATATCCAAATTTTCATTGTTTTCACTTGATGCTATATCATTATTTAGACTAAATGGATTAATTTTTAGTTGATTTAGTCTATCCATATCAGAATGAGTAAGAATAGTTTCTTCTGTGTTAATTTCATTATCTGGAAATGGTAAAGAGTTTAATTGGCATTTTTGACATTCAAATTTCGTGTTGATTTTTATGTTTGTCATAAAAACAACTGCAAAATTATACTGATAAACGTTCGCCAGAATAATGTAACATTTTATGTTACAAATATTAAAAAAGTATTTAGTATCTTGCGCTTTAAAAGCTACAGAATAGTTGCGGACATATTTAAAGATAAAGCAGACTTTAATTCAGCGTCGGCCACGGATATATAGAACAAATTGAGGGTTGCTTCGCGTGTGCCTAAAAGATATAATAATCGAGTTTCGACAGACAAACAAACTTCTGACTTGGCTTCTACACTACGTCGTTTGATGCTGCTAAAGCTGCTTGTTTAATAAACGGAGAATGTGTATTAAATGGATTCCCTAATGGTCTTAGTTCGACGGAGTAAACATGTTCAAACCACTTAGAAACTGTATAAAGTATGAAGAGTTGTGAGCGCCGAGCTCGAATGGAAATAATATTACTAATACTTAATATATGAGTATAGCTAACACACAAATAGCGTTGAACTGGAACAGTATAAATTGTTTTGGGAAACAATGTACTCTAGAAGGTACAAGTTTCAAGTGCAAGATATAATTGATGCTGGTGAATATAATACTCATTTTACTTGATGAGACAAAAGATAATTTGTAACTGGTTTGGTTTGTTTACAATTTTTTTTTAGATATTTCAGCCAAGAACACACTTAAAATTTACTATGCTATGCTTTTATGCTGTACTTGAGTACTTATGCATGACTGTGTACTGCTTGAGTGCTCAGTGCTGCATGCCGGCAGATATGTAGCCAATCTCCAAATGAAGCTAGGCTTATGCCGGCACAGCTGTGGGGCTGAGGACGAGAATGGGTGCGGCTCAGAGGGCAGATTCCTCTTCAACCTGGCTCAAATTCTAGTTGTTAGCAAGTGAATCTAATTTTTTTTGCAAATTGGCTTGTAACTCCAGAATTCTTAATAATTCACCTAAATTTGGAAGTGCACATTTTCAATTTGGAGTTCGCCTTATAGACTATGGAGGTTGACAACTCCATGGCTCCCTAACTTCTGCCACCATGTGGTGTTGTGATACGAAATTTGCCTAATATCGGGAAGTGTTCAATGATTATAAATAGAGCCACTGTAATATATTAGAATATTACAATCAAAATTATTCTATGGCATGTATAATCAAATGCATGTTTGGACTGGATGTGCATACTTTCAGAAAATAGTCTTCTATGTTATAGATAAAACATGAGCAGGCGATCTTTATCTGATATAGAAACTCGAGCCGAAGGCGAGCGTCTGTATATCAGATAAAGATCGGATGCGAATGTTTTATTGAACTTAAAAAACGACCCATCTTGTGAGTTCATTGGCAAAGTAATTTTAAAAGAAACATTGTATAAGCCGAGAAAATCAAAGCTGAAGTTTATGTAAATCAGGACAATTTACAAACATTGATTAAACATTCATTTCTTTTGAATTTTCTTCATGAATTATTAATGAGTTTTTAAAGTCTATTATTGAACTCTGAACATGTGGTGCAATTAAGTGTTTATGATCAAACTACCTGAAAAATGCAACAAGAAATTCAACATTGCAAGGGAAGGCTGTTTGCATGGAAGTTAGTGACTACTAACTTCTAGATGAATTTCACTAACTTCCAGGTAAGTGGCTCAAAATTGGTAGTTTAATCCTAAAGACCCAATTAAAGCTTACTATTAATTTAGTACTGCCTGTTGTAAGGTAGGTCATGCAACTTTTATACCCAGCTGGCTGTTTATAATAGCTAGATCAATGTTTTCAATTTCAATGGTTGCATGCCCATGTGTTAAAAATATGGTGCAGGCTATATGCTGAACAGAAAATTGAAACTGTTCAGGCAGCAACAAGTTTGCCATACACATAATGACTGCTAAAATATTCCATAAACTATAAAGGATACATGATTATTTCATTATGGCCATGTTGGCTAGGATCTTGGTTCGCTACTTGCCAGATTTAGCTATTTGGCAACAAATACCAGACAAGGTTTTTCTCTGCTGGTATTATGGCTCTTGCCTTATTTGTTGTCAAAAACATATTTTTATTTGAATCGATTTCTTGTTATTAAAATTGACATGCTAGATAGTGTAATATTCTTTTTGAACATCATTTATTCCCTACTCTCTATCTCACATGTTGCTTTTCTTGCTTCCCCTATTACACGTGTTCCCCACGTGATACTATAGGATATTACATCCCTCCCTTACTGGGATTTAGAGACCTATTAAAGTCACACTAAACATAACTAGTAAAATAACACAATTTGGAATCAAATGTCAACTAAGTGTTTGTCATATAAAGTTCACTCTATGTGACTTGTAATATACATGCATGCAGGTCGTAATACAGACACAGTCCGACAAGTTCAGTGCTACGCATAGTCTGCTAGATGTCTCGGTGGTGCTCGAACACGTTGTGGATAACGGTGAGCTTCTTGCGTCTGTTCTTCAGCTTGTGCAGCGTTGTCAGCTTCATCATCCGTATCATCGAGGTTATCATATTCTCCGTCGGTTGAGCTCTCTTCGGTTGGTTCCTTGCTGTCTGACGAGCTTGAAGAATGACGAGTTTCTGGTCACCGTCTTTTCTCCTCGCTTTGCGGTAATCATCGAGCCTTTGCAGCTGATTACTTTGTATGGCTTTGGTTCATACGGGGTTTGCGACTTTCGATATGAGTGGTCACGCTTTAGAACAACGGTGTCACCAGATTGTATTCTCGATGGCTTGACCTATGCTTTCGAGTCAGCATACTCCTTCATCTTTCTTTTGGCTTTCTGATCCGTCTGTTGGATCTTCGCCGGGTCTCGTGTATCGGTGTGCACCTCAGGTAGCTTCGTTCGTATTTGGCGATTGAAGAAGGCTGTGGCTGGGGCCTTTCCAGTTGAGCTATGGGGTGTGGCTCTGAAGTTCCGAAGGAAATTGGTTAGTTCTTCACGCCATGGTTTCTGCTGTGTAATTGCAATCTTCACGATCTTCTTTACCGTCCTCATGAAGCGCTCTACTTCGCCATTAGCCCTTGGCCAATAAGGGGTGATCTTTCGGTGGGTAAATCCCAGGTTATCGGCGAAGGTTGCGAAGGCTTCGGAGTTGAACGGCGGACCGTTGTCAGATTTCAGAACTCCTGGAATGCCGAATTGTGAAAAGATATGCTGGAGTTTAGGAATTACAGTTTGGGCTGCCAATGAACGAATTACTTCAACGATTGGGTAACGTGAGTAGTCATCAGAAAGCACCAGGAGGTAGTCCCCCGTTGAGAGTTCAGCAAAGTCTACGCTTATCTTTTCCCATGCTTGATCGGGCAGAGGAGACATTTGTAACGGCTCACGTGCCGCCTCTGGGGTTGCAACTTGGCATGCGAGGCAGGATTTTACTCGTTCTTCGACCTTTTTGTTAATTCCAGGAAACCATACCTTCTCTCGTAGTAGGGATTTGGTTTTGGTAATGCCTTGGTGACCTTCGTGAGCCAAGTCCACGACGCGACGTTGTAACTTGTTTGGAATCACTAATTTCGTTCCGCGAATGATCACTTGGATTGTTGTCCCAACGGTTAATTCATCTTTGAGGCGTTCGTATGTGCGAAATGTGTCAGTATCGACCTTTGGGTGTTTGGCTAGCTCGTACCACTTGCCTGATTGAACTGCGTCCATGACAGCACGGAGGGTTGGGTCACGCCCTGTGGCCTCTGCGATCATGCTGAGGGTGAGTGCTGTTGGTGTTGAAGTTGTGGCAATGTAGTTGATGTATTCCTCTGCGACTTTTTCCTGTCTGCTGCAGGGTTCAGGGTGATTGGAAGGGTGCCTAGACATGTAGTCTGCAGGATTTTCTTCTCCCTTTCGGTAATGCACGGTCGTCTGGTACGGTTGAAGTCTGAGTGCCCATCTTTCGATACGAGCAGGTGGTTTCGAGTTTGCGTTGCCATATGGCAACCAGGGGTTTGTGATCTGTGTAGAGATTGACTGGCTTGCCGTAAATGTAGAGGTGGAAGTGTTCACATGCCCATACTACGGCGAGGGCTTCGCGCTCTGTCTGACTGTAGCGTTGCTCGGTGGTTGTCAGAGAGCGGCTGGCATACGCAATGATACGAGTGAC
Source organism: Trachythela sp. YZ-2020 (assembly GCA_016169945.1). Lineage (NCBI taxonomy): Eukaryota > Metazoa > Cnidaria > Anthozoa > Malacalcyonacea > Clavulariidae > Trachythela > Trachythela sp. YZ-2020. The sequence continues at coordinate 1,141,276 of JADLSH010000070.1, read as the reverse complement.
TTCGGTTGTGGGTTCGACTTGTGCTAAGATGGCACCCAGGCCGACTGGGCTCGCATCAACGGAAATTTCAGTTGTTTTCTCAGGGTTGAAGTACGCTGTGACAGGTGCATTGGCCAACACATTCTTGAGTTGAGCCAGGGCATGGTCCTGCTTGTCAGTCCACTCCCAAGTATGGTTCTTGTGGGTGAGAGCTCGCAGCGGCTCGGTAATTGTGGCGTATCCCTCGATGAATCGTGCACAATAGTTGGTCATGCCTAGCAGGCAGGGCAGGATTAACCACGTGGCAGATGCGGCATATGCCGCGGGCCTCGCGCTTATGGGGGCCTCGCGCTTTACTGTACCACGCCCATTTTTACGAGAACACGCCCATTTTTACGAGAACACGCCCATTTTCTATCGGGACACGCCCATTTTAGGTGCCTCGCGAATTTAGATGCCTCGCGAATTTAGGGATCTCGCGCATTATCGATATTGCGGTGATTTGCGGATAAAATTGAAAACAATTATTTAACAATTTTGTGTGTCTTTGAATTCAAAGGTTTTCATAACGGGGGGGGGGGGGAGTTGGGGGCCGCGCTGAAAATCTGCCACGGGCCTCGCGCGACGTTAATCCGGCCCTGCTAGCAGGCTACGGACTTCGGTGACTGACCTTGGGGCTTTGAGGTTTAAGATATCTTGGACTTTCGTTGGGTCCGGGGCCATGCCTTCTGCCCCAAAAACATAGCCGAAGAACTCAAGGCTGTTCTTGCTATACTCGCACTTGAGTTTGTTCAAGGTCAGACATCGTTCGCGAAGGCGCTGGAATACTGCTGCAAGGGCTTGATCGTGTTCCTTCAGGGTCTTGCCAAAAACGAGTATGTCGTCACTGATGTTGATTGCGCCCGGGATGCCGTCCAGACTCTCGCGGATGGCGTTTTGAAAGATTTTCTGCGGCAGGATATTCCATCAAAAAATTATTTTTTGTAGCATAAAGGCGCAAGGGTGGTGCTGGGGTGGTGGATGTATCTGGACTCGGGGGCTAGTTCTAGGGTTGTAACCCTGGTTGAGAGTCAAGCTTGCTAAAACGGTTGCAACATTCCAAATCGCCGACGATTTCTTGATTTTTGGGTGGATATGGGTCACGCTGGACCGGACCGCGGCACGACGCGACGCATGTCAACACATACTTTCCGGTGATTTGGATTTTTTGGTGCCACGACAATGGGCGATATCCAGGGGGTTGGACCCTCGACGCTTTCGATTACATCCAGTTCTTCATCCTGACTCAACTGTTCCTCAAGTTGTTTGCGTACATGGAACGGCACACGTCTGTGTGGTTGGGCAACTGGTGGTACACCTTTGTCAATGTGAAGGTGAACCTGGTAATCTTTCAACTTGCCGAGTCCTTGGAACAGGTCCTGATACTGGGTGGTGAGCTGGTCGACGGTAGGAATGTCTTGGTGTTTAATGGGCTTTACGACTTTGAGTAGTTCCAGGTCGGTAGAGGTGCGCCAGCTAAGCAATGATCCACTGGTTCCTTTCACAACGTAGAATGTCTCTGTACGGTTGACTGTTTCAGACGCAATGATGGAGGTAAATTGTCCGAGGACGGGTAGAGGTATCTCCGTCTGGTAAGGATAAACTTTGATGCGTGTTTTCTCCAAACGCGGTCGGGGGGAAAGCTTGCTGTAATCTTGTTCATCAAGGATGTTGATACTGGAACCCGAGTCTGCCATTATGGTCAGCGGTGTTCCCTCGACGGTGACGTCAAACAATGGGTGTTTGTTTCGATCCGAAGTCATGTTTTTGACGTTGATGCGGAACACTCCAACTTCGTTTCTATGGTTCTATGGTTCTATGGTTCTGTAGTTCTATGGTTCTATGGTTCTATGGTTCTATGGTTCTGTAGTTCTATGGTTCTATGGTTCTAGGGTTCTATGGTTCTGTAGTTCTATGGTTCTATGGTTCTGTAGTTCTATGGTTCTATGGTTCTATGGTTCTGTAGTTCTATGGTTCTATGGTTCTATGGTTCTATGGTTCTATGGTTCTATGGTTCTATAGTTCTATAGCTCTATGGTTCTATGGTTCCATGGTTCTATGGTTCTATGGTTCTATAGTTCTATGGTTCTAGGGTTCTATGGTTCTATGGTTCTGTAGTTCTATGGTTCTATGGTTCTACGGTTCTATGGTTCTGTGGTTCTGTGGTTCTGTAGTTCTATGGTTCTATGGTTCTGTAGTTCTATGGTTCTATGGTTCTATAGTTCTATAGTTCTATAGTTCTATAGTTCTATGGTTCTATGGTTCTATGGTTCTATAGCTCTATGGTTCTATGGTTCTATGGTTCTATGGTTCTGTGGTTCCATGGTTCTATGGTTCTATGGTTCTATGGTTCTATGGTTCTATAGTTCTATGGTTCTATGGTTCTATGGTTCTATAGTTCTATAGTTCTATCGTTCTATGGTTCTATGGTTCTATAGTTCTATGGTTCTATGGTTCTATGGTTCTGTGGTTCTGTAGTTCTATGGTTCTGTAGTTCTATGGTTCTATGGTTCTATGGTTCTATGGTTCTGTAGTTCTATGGTTCAATGGTTCTATGGTTCTATGGTTCTATGGTTCTGTAGTTCTATGGTTCTATGGTTCTGTAGTTCTATGGTTCTATGGTTCTATGGTTCTGTAGTTCTATGGTTCTATGGTTCTATGGTTCTATGGTTCTATGGTTCTATGGTTCTATAGTTCTATAGCTCTATGGTTCTATGGTTCCATGGTTCTATGGTTCTATGGTTCTATAGTTCTATGGTTCTAGGGTTCTATGGTTCTATGGTTCTGTAGTTCTATGGTTCTATGGTTCTACAGTTTCTATGGTTCTGTGGTTCTGTGGTTCTGTAGTTCTATGGTTCTATGGTTCTGTAGTTCTATGGTTCTATGGTTCTATAGTTCTATAGTTCTATAGTTCTATAGTTCTATGGTTCTATGGTTCTATGGTTCTATAGCTCTATGGTTCTATGGTTCTATGGTTCTATGGTTCTGTGGTTCCATGGTTCTATGGTTCTATGGTTCTATGGTTCTATGGTTCTATAGTTCTATGGTTCTATGGTTCTATGGTTCTATAGTTCTATAGTTCTATCGTTCTATGGTTCTATGGTTCTATAGTTCTATGGTTCTATGGTTCTATGGTTCTGTGGTTCTGTAGTTCTATGGTTCTGTAGTTCTATGGTTCTATGGTTCTATGGTTCTATGGTTCTGTAGTTCTATGGTTCAATGGTTCTATGGTTCTATGGTTCTATGGTTCTGTAGTTCTATGGTTCTATGGTTCTGTAGTTCATAGAACCACAGAACCACAGAACCATAGAACTACAGAACCATAGAACCACAGAACCATAGAACCATAGAACCATAGAACTACAGAACCATAGAACCACAGAACCATAGAACCATAGAACCACAGAACTACAGAACCATAGAACTACAGAACCATATAGAACCATAGAACCATAGAACTACAGAACCATAGAACCATAGAACCATAGAACTACAGAACCATAGAACCACAGAACCACAGAACCATAGAACTACAGAACCATAGAACCATATTTTTTTTATTATTCAGCACTTGCTATAATATACTTCTGCAGTAACAGTTCCACTATCACTTGGCAACACCAAAGCTTCGGCAATCACGTTTTGCTCTTCGGTGGAGTACAGGGGGCCCAAGCATGTAAGCGTAATTTCTAAGAGCATCATTTTCAGTATATGATGCTGGAATAATGGGGGGAATACGTTTTAAAGCCAATTGTAACTGTGCCACTATGGCAATGCCATGTTTCACACACAGAACAGCTTCGATATCCGCTTGATTCAAGGTGCTAATCGACGCATCCTTCAGTCCCGTTAAATGTTCTTCTATCTGCACCTTTTCCCTCTTCTTTGCTCTTATGCTCTCCATATGGGCTCTGAACTTATCAGACGTGGACGCCATTGCTTAATTTTAACTTGGAAAATTAGCTACTGAAAATAACCTTTTAAACAGATAATCGTGCGGGAAAATTGTATCAGAAATGTCTCAACTAAAATATACTTATTACATCGAACCAAAAAATAGACGTATACGTAATTTAAGGAGTCGGCTCGGAAAAAGCGTGTAATCAATAAAAATAGACGTATTATAAGTTACTTCCGAAGGAGCATGTAACGAATAAAAATAAACATATAAGAAAATCATAAGTGCAGGTAGAGATAGACCATATATTTGAGGGTGTGTAGGATCCGGCTACCTGGCAAATAAGACAAGAACTTTGATGTTTCCAGCGAGAGCCCTTTGTCTCGAAGTTATAGTATAGTTAACTAACTTCCAGGTAATTGAATAAAAAAGGAATCATTTTATTGATTATAATTAAACCACAGTGTTGTGGAACTAAATTCATAACTAGGGGGGCTCTCTAGACGAGCATATTACCAAGGGTGAAAACATTGGGGAATGAATGACGTCATAAGTATCCCCCACAATGGCATCTTTGGGCGTTTTCTATTAACACGGTCAGATCGATAAAATTGTTAAATCGAACACAAAACGTTTGGGCTTACGACCGGTCTGGCCGGAAAATTTGGATCAAATCAAAATGAGGTCCATTTTAGCCTGATTTTCAAAAAATCTGGACCAGATCTCTCCATCAATACAGAGACAGAAATCTGGTCTGACCGGTCTGGCCATTAAATGGAAAGCACCCTTTATACCATATTCATGCCTGAAATAGTCGTAAGTGATACTTGGAGAATGAAAACTATGGGGGAAGCTCAGCCCCCTAAGTGTGAGGAAAGGTCCACTCTCAAGCTACACCACTGATTAACCATTTCTGAAAGTGTTATTGATCGATTACAAAAGACTGCGGAATGGCGGAAATACCTGAAAAGTGTGGGCACCGCCATTAAGGGGATCCTTTTAGTGACGTACCCACGGTCTTTTCTTCGCAGGGGTTAGGGTACCAATGGTAGGTTCAAATGTAATGAAGAAGCATTGTAATGAGTTAGGACAAGGCATGCTTGCACGAATCTGAAAGGCAGCTGCGTTCTACAGAGGCACTTTTAACCTCATTTTAAGGTCATAAGTAAGTGGACGGTGGATTTTGTATATCACGGGAAAAGGGCACTTTCAATCGAGAAAGTATATATCTTCATTCCACAAAAAGAACACTTTTTCCATTTTAAGAATTAGGGGAGCACATGCCTCCAGTGAATCGCAGTCCCAGTCAAGGACAATCTATTTATGAACAATATTTATATTGTTTTTATTGAAACCTGTTGGGCGGTATTCAGATTTGTAGTAGTCTCGAGTTTCGGAAAACGAAAGCTCAGTCAATTAAATATTTACAATGCTGTATCACAGTGCTGTCGGAAGTAAATTATTATGGCGGCAATCTGGGGGGTCGGGGGCATACTCCCCCTGGAACATGGTGCATTTTCGACCTCTCAAAGATACATTTCCGCGATTCCTGAGAGGAATTTTTATCATAGTTGTGAGTTTTTACACCTCAGATATTCAAGATTTGGTAACACTTTAACATTTTACAACCTCATCCTTAAGTTTTGAAATAACATCGTGTACAATTACACACATCAATTATTTGGTTTTATTCCTATTGATATATACACAATATCAAAGTAACGACAAACTATTACAGATAATTTGATTGTAGAAAATAGAGAAAATCCTAGAAGTAAAATGAGGAAATTCCCCCCCCCCCAGCCCCCCGCTAGGTAATGAACGAAAAAATTCCTTCAGCCTTGAGCTACAGAGGAGTTTGTTGTGCTAAATGCTCTAACAACCGATTGACTATAATATGCTAAGGGCCTCATACGAGAAGCAACAATAACAGGGAAGAAATGATGATATAAGAAATTGGCAGTAGAAACCGTTCGCATTGTAATATTTCTGCGTTGAAAAATTAATGCTCTTCTAATCAGCAATCACACAGATCATAAATGGCACTAAAACCATTAACTGGTAAGTACCCGATCCTGAAGAGTACAATCATCTGGTGTTTGTTCAATTTGCCCTGTGACTGCAACACTTGCAAAAGCTTTATGTCAGTTAATCATTAGCTTACAATGCAACCAGATGCACCCTACTTTAGTATTTTACTCCGTCTAACGCCAGACAATTTTACTGGTCAGTGGTATGGTACTGCCAGTTAAAACTAATTAGGCTATAGCTCAAGTAAATGTTATCTAACCAACATGAAGGTGTTGAGAAGTTCTAAAATCTGCATCAACCAAGGTTGGCATTAAGTTGGAAACTTATATTGGAACTCCTAACACACACTCAAGGTGTCTAAGCTGCTGTTTTCACAGCATTTAAACAAGAAAACAAACTAACACATTTTTATTGTACGCCCAAAGCATATGTCCTTGTTAATATTACATATTATTGTATCAACATTAGTATTATACATAAACAGATATTTTTATACATATCTGTCATCTAGGACAGTTAAAAGCTTGAAAATGTTTATGATCCTGACAATCCCTTTATAAATTTTGATCTAATAATCAAATAAGTAATAGATAAAACATGAGCAGTCAATCTTTATCTGTGAACGTCTTATCATACTTATCAAACGCATACATATAAATGTTCATGTTTATCAACTATTTTAAAGATATAAGCTGAGAAAATCGAGAAACTTATGTAAATCAGGACGAAATCGATTTACAGACATTGATTAAACATTCGTTTCTTTTGAATTTACTTCATGAACTATTAATGAGTTTGATAAGATTATTTAAAAATCATATTAAATTAGAGTCCATTGTCTGTAACCTTATCAATTGTTTGGCGTTGATTTTAATTAATCTTTTATCACCATAATCAGTGTCTTCAATACTTTCACAGAGAGACAGACAGTGCTGCAGATATTTTGTTCCTTTGATAACCCAATACCATAATCTTGCTAAGATATTTGCAAATACAGTAAGAGAAATAAATAACAGAGAATTAATTTCAAACTGTTTCAAGCTGTATCTAACCTGGCATTGTGCAATCCATTAAAATCGATATTTACAAAGCCAATCGATGAATCAAAATCAATCAATAGCAATTAACTAATCAATATTGATTAGTATTCGCCAATCAATGATCAATTCAGTCTGTCAATCAATAATCATTGATTGCTATGCAATCAGTATTTGTCGATTGCTATCGATTTTTATCATATTTTAAAAAAATCAGTGACGGAAACAATAAATCTGCTTGTGGCTGATGGGGCAAATTTGGTAATGTCAATCTCGCCACAGTGTGCACTATTAAAATGATCTATCGAAACATTAATTGAATCATCAAATTAACAAACAACTTAGAGAACTTAAGAATATATAGAAGAACTAAAAACAAAGATGCAGCCTGGTTTACGGGAGTGTTATGGCACAAAGTCTTCAAACTCTAGTGGGCTTTTATCTGCATTTCAACAAGCCAGAACTGACGATCAAGATAACTCTTGCCTGTTGACTGCTATATTTTACCAAGATCACAAATCTATACCAACCGAAAGCTGTATGTTCATCAATTGTTATCGATAATCAATATCAATCCCACACGATTGGTCTATTGACTGTTATCAATAATCAATACCGATCAAGAAAACCACAAAAAACTTAACCATCAACTGTTTATTGATTTTGAAAGTCAATTGATTAATTATATTGTCTTATATTATGGATGGGCGATACCAGCTTTTTCATTCGATACGATATTTCCTCGATATTTGCCAAATTTTTTCGATATCGATACCGTATCGATATTTTCCCAACTCGAACAACCACAACAACAACAAGACTATTTTTAATCATGAACAATGGCAACAACGCTAACAATATAAACATTAATTAAATAATATGACTACATTAAATAGTGTCTTCAAATGTGCCAATTATTAAATGCAAATATAGCCAAATAACATAAAGTCTAAAACTTTCTAAGCAATACTCTCTCAATTAGCTAAGTTTATTTAGATAGTAAAATTTTAAAGTTTATATGTTCTTATTTAAAAACAATAACATATCAACATTTTTAGACTTAAGCCTATTTCGTCGGATTGAAACAAGTTCTCCTGCTTTCGAGAAGAGCCGCTCCGCTGGGACAGATGTAGCAGGAATACAAAGATACTTCTTTGCAAGATTGGAGAGAATCTTGTAATCTTTCTCATTTTCTTTCCACCATGTTAGTGGATCTTCATCTCTTGCTAGGAGTTTATCATCAAAGAATCTTCTAGGCTCCCTCTCTACAGTGATGGTTGAAGTTGCTTGCACTTGTCTATCTGCAACTTTTTATCGAAAAGATCCCATAAGCCGACATCTCGGTTTGGTACTGTCACTTCTGTCTGCGCATCAGTGGGAACTGCAGGAACATGTTGTTTCATCTCTTGGACAACCCATTGCTCCCCCTGTCGCGCAGCTACATGACTAGAAAAGGCCAGCTTCTTCATGCGTGGGTCTAGCAAAGTGGAAAGGGCTAGCAAATTGACACTTTCCACGCCTGTAAAACGTCGACGCAGTTGAACAGTCATCTCAGAAGCAAGGGTTGCATCATTGTGGATACTTGCTGAGGTCAAATGCTGGAGGACTTTGCAAGGGGAATAACCTTTGAGATTGAAATATATTGATCGGCTGATATCTCTGTTGTGGCGCGCTCAAACGGCTTCAAAATAGCCACTGCAGCTTTGAGCACTTCCACATCTGACACAGAGAGGTATAGATCATTGCGATTCGAGAGACAAAGTGTGGTCGTAACGGCTTCGTGCTGCTCAATAATGCGTTCGAACATGTAGAATGTGGAATTCCATCTGGTATCCACTTCCTGGACGAGCTTGTGGTCAGGAACTTGTGCTTGAACTTGGATCTCCTTCAGCTTATCTGTGGCTTTTGTGCTCTGATGAAAGAATGTCACAATTTGTCTGCATCTCTTTCTTATATCGTTGATCAGATCAGTCTTGATTGCTTCCGAGACTACGAGGTTCAGGGTGTGTGCGAAGCATTTGACATGTTTCCAACCAGTTATTCTAACTGCAGCAACAATATTGGCAACATTATCTGTTACCATTGCAACAACCTTCTCTGATATCTCCCATGAATTTGCAACCTCAAAAATGATGCAGCGATATTCTCAGCAGTGTGGCTTGATTTGAATGCGAAGGTCTCAAGAACCAGCGATTTAAGCACCCATGAAGAAGTAAGAAAGTGGCAAGTAACGGTGAGATAGCTCTCTGTCGCTCTTGATGTCCACAGGTCACTTGTGAGGGCAACATGTGATATCTGCTCAAGCTCCTGCTTAATCTCTTTAACTCGTTTAGAATACATATCAGGCAGCATTCGTGTCATGGTTCTTCTGGACGGAAGCTGGTATCGAGGATCCATTAAATGTAGCAATGATTTAAACCCTGCATCCTCCACAACAGATAGAGGTTGAAGGTCAGTTGCAATCATTTTCAACACCGCGTCGTCAATCTTCCTGCGTCGTGTGGACGTGGAGGTATTTTCCATGTAGCATGCTATCTATGATTGTTGTTTTTGTTTTTACTAGGTTGTTTCTTTACATTGTTTTCTTCATCTAATTTTCTTTTCTTTTCAGCTTCTTTGTATTGCTCATGATGTTTCAGCTTTAAATGCTAAAAATTTTCGAAAACGTTATAAATATTACGAAATAACTTTTAGTAGTTCAGGAATTAAGTTTAAGTTGTTACGAATCTCTACGATCAATCGCCCAGTTACCTTGAAAAGGTTAGACGTGTTGCTGCCATGTTTAACGTTTTCAGAACAGATACTGCACTTCGATGTTCCCGTTGTTTTTGCGGTATCTGCTAGCTTTCGGAAATAATCCCAAACAGCACTTCTCTGACGCTTGTTATTAACAGCGGCATAATTGGCGTCAGCGTCACTCGCGTCACCTTCTTCCAAGATTTCTAACGCTTCTACAGTATTAACAAATATTTCAACTACTATCAGTACTATATGGTACGGACGAATGTAGACTTGCCGCAAGTTCGCCCATGCAAGTACATGCGCCGTCATTGTTTCAAATACAATTATTCATGACATATTTAAAAAAGAGAGTAGAAACATCGAGGGGCAAAGCAGTGATTTAAATCACGTACAGAAAAATCATAAAAAATCACAGAAAGGTAAAAAAAATCACAGAAAAAAAGCACAGAAAAAATCATGTGATTTTTTTATCTCGCACACTTTTTTGAAGTGATTTGCCCCACGGAAAACATTGTGCTTGGATTTAATGTGCGCATTTTGCAAGCTTAGCCTAGGGTATGTGTTCTTAGACATGAGACAATGCCAGAACTGAAAGCCTAATTAAAATTGCAAACGAATCAATGGTTACCTTCAAGTTCGATCATCTCTTCAGCGCCGAAATTACGCTGGTTGAATACGTTTTCAACCTATAGCTCAGTGGTTTTCAACACGTTTATTTTCATGAATATACTTCATGTTATGCGGCTATAATGGATCCGCATTTGTAACCACTGACATATATATTAGGTGTATATGTCATTGATTGTAACTAACATAACCACAAACACTGATCTTGCCCGTGGACCATTATAGCACCATAGAAAATAAACTACAATTATAATAGTATTTATGTCTATTTAGACCTTTTGGTATCATTTTCATGAGTCCGCTGACCAAAATGAAAAATATCGCAGGCTCAGAAGTATCGAAACATCGATATTTCTTGCCAGTATCGATACTTTTCTTCAAAACCCTGGTATCGATAGTATCGAGTATTTGGTATCGATATCGGCCCATCCCTACTATGCACGCACGCTTTCCATAACCCTTTACGATGAAACCGCGCAAGGGACTAAAACTGGCATGAAATATTTCGGATATCTTTGACATCACTTTGTCATTCGGGGAATTGATGAAATTGACTCATTCCAGTTTTATATAGAGCTCATTTACAGTTTATGGCATGCTCACGGTGAGAGGCCGAGGAACTACACACGTAAAAACGCACAAGTTGTAACAAACCTGCAGCAGACTTGTACCAATGCTGCCGGTTTCCTGCAGGGATTATTCTAAGCTGAATTTGCTACCACTTCTCGGAGTTGTTGACATGGCAACAAACACGTCAAACTTTCTCATTCCAGGGGTAAGAAACTATAACGTGTAGTAAAAGTAACACATTACATCACAGGGGGACTTCACAGGAATGTAAGTGACACAGTGATTAGCGCATGTGCCTTTCATCTCTGACTGGAGTCTGTTGCTGCAATATGAAGTTGTCTGATTATAATTTCACCTCAGTCAAATGTGAGAAGAGGGCTACAAATTTGTCTCTCCGAAACACTGCAGGTTTTCTCTGGGCATTTTTTCCTTAAGGTACGTTCACACGCTACGATTTGTCTGGCCGATTTCAGATGCACGTTAATGATATTTGAAAAATACGTGGTAAACGTCATCTGGCGACATCATCAACTGAAAATATTCGTCATTAACATTCAGCAAAACCTAAAATCGGCCCGACAAATCGCAGCGTGTGAACGTACCTTTAGCTACTTTCCGAAGAGCGTTGACTTAAGGTACGTTTACACGCTGCGATTTGTCGGCCCGATTTTAGGTTTCTCTGAATGTTAATGACGAATATTTTCAGTTGGCGATGTTGTCAGATGACGTTTGCCACGTATTTTTCAAATATCATTAAACGTGCTTCTGAAATCGGCCCGACAAATCGCAGCGTGTAAACGTAGCTTTACTGGGCAGTCCGTAGCTAGAATCGAACCCTCGTTGGAGCCAATTTAAAGTCGTTGGGAACCTACATCTCAAGGGCACTTTTTCCATGAGAAAAGGACAATTTTCTGTTGCTTTGCTAATTAGGAGGTGAGGGGGGAGCGTACCACCAATGCCCCCTATCCAGGATAGTCACCCCACGTAAAAATGCCCAACATTCAAACTTTGGTTGCGGGATTAACTTAGCCCGCTAACCGATGTCTCACTTCACTGGTTGTGATCTAAAACCTCTTTTTTCAGGCCTGGATTGCGGGTCGGTCACGAAGGAGATCGCGTTGGTCCTCGCATCCCGATATGACAAAACAATACGCGACATGTCTCGCGCAGAAATTGCGTGATCACGTGGGACTAAACATCAGCGATCCCGCAATACACTTCGACATTTGGCGATCGATGAACGGACGGTTTCAACAACGCATGTTCGATCCTCGAGTAGACATCGTTAAAGCGCCGTGGTCCCCGTTCGAAAAGACCGAATGGGTGCTACCATTGATGATCGACCTTTCGCCTTGGCGAACAAAATTGAACGAAATGGAGAAAGAAGCGTCGAAGAATAGTAATTATTCTGAAGTTGTTTTTGTGGCAGATTTTCCAGGGCTAAATTTGGAAAATTTTGTGAAGGCAGATTTGAATGCATCTATTACAGTACTCGAAGGGACAGTGGTCGTAGAACAAGGGGGACACAACGTGACTTTAGGGGAAAATGAAGTTCATGTAGTACAAAGTAATGATACCCATATTGTTCACACAGTGTCCCAGGTACCTTCGTGTTGGATGTATGCGTACACTAACATGACATTGGCTAATAACGTCACTTTGCAAGAGATGGAGAATGAGCTTAGGAGTAAGTGTCTGCGGCAATCATGTACTTTTTACGTCTGTTTGATTCCTGCAATATGCAATTGTCTGAACATAATTTGACTTCAGTAGCATGTGAGAAGAATGCTTCAAGTTTGACTCTATCAAAACCGCAAAGTACAGTAGTTCAGACATATATCACGGCAGCTTATTGTAGAATACTACCTACACTGGACAACCATATTTGAGATCTTTTTCAGGTAGTTCAGACACAAACCACGGCAGCTTATTGTAAAATATTACCTACACAGTCAAGGCATATTTTAACATATATACTGGGGGGCCACTTGGCCCCCCAGGCCCTCTTCATGGCCCCCACTCACACAAAATTGGCCCCCCACTCCCTGGGCCCTTTATACATTGGGTCGTTCACAGAGTAAATGATTTGTCTGTGTTTAACGAAATATTGTTTTTATGGCTTATATAGTTAGACATTTTTAAAGTTTTAGTTAAAACATTGAAATACTATTGGCTTGGCAAATTCAGAGCTCCAGATTTCAAAATTTTGCCGGGAGAAAACTCCCCCGGACCCCTACAGGGCTCGCGCCTTCAGCACTCAGATTAAGGGCCCTTTTTCACGAATGGCCCCCCACTTAGAAATCCTTAAAATATACCCTGCCTACACTGAACCACCACGTTTGAGATATCTTTTCCAGGTAGTTCAGACACAAACCGCGACAGCTTATTGTAGAATACTACCTACACTGGACAACCTTGAGATATCTTTTTCAGGTAGTTCAGACACAAACCACGGCAGCTCATTGTATACACTGGCCCCCACGTTTGAGACATCTTTTTTCAGGTAGTTCAGACACAAACCGCGACAGCTAATTGTAGAATACTACCTACACTGTTTGTGATCAAATCTTTAAACATTTCGTTCTATTTTTTTCAGTGGCTTACAAAAAGAATTCCAGTATATGGACGAACATGACAGTCGTTGAAAAGTTTGAATATTTTATGGTAGAAAAGGTGTATATTTTCGCTGGCAGTTTTCACGACACATACCATGCCATTAAGAATATTGTGTATGGTCATGAGGAACAGGACGATGGTGTACGTGACGGTGGGACAGGCGAAGATGTCAAAGGGGAAGACAAGAGTGGTCAATAAGGGGAGGGTGGGGTGGGTGATTTGTTGGGTGAGTAGGTGGGAGGGTGGTGTGATTTGTTGGGTGAGTAGGTGGGGGGGAGGTTATGCAGTGGCATATACTATATAGTGAGTGTGTTTGTGTCCGTGTTTGGTTGAGCGAGTGAGTGACATGGATTATCATTATACATACATATACATATATTACGTACATTTCCCATTTTAATTAATAGTTTATATATATCAAAAGACCAAGAAAACTATAGTTAGCAATGGAAACCTTAAAAATAGATATTTATCTTGTCAGAAACTTAAGCCCTGGTCGAGGATGAGAGTTTGCAAGCGAGAGTTTGCATGAGAGTTTCATCAACTCTCATGCCCCGGTCAAACGAGAACAAGAGTTGCATGAGAGTTGACTGGATATTACCGCGCGTACCCGTCAAACGTGGGAAAACTCTCATCAACTCTCATCAAAATTTGAACCAGCTCAAAGTTAACGAGAGTGCATGAGAGTTTATGAGAGTTGGCTGTCAAACGCGAGCGAGAGTTGCAACTCTCATTGACTCTCATCCTCGTTCGACCAGGGCTTAAGTACCGACCTAGTTGGTCATTATATATATTCTCATTAACAAAACATTACTTCGATATTGTTACAATACTATACAATACTTCCACCATGTTGTCAAATACTGTACTTAAGCCAGGGCTTGTTGCTGAACTTTAGTTTAGTAATTGGAGTTCGTAGTCTGTGTTTTAAATATACGAAAGCGGCAATTAATGCCAGGGCAAAAATAATCGCCATTGTTACAGCGACAATGATTCCCGGAGCCATTTCATGTTTGCTGTCTTGAATTCGGTCTGATTTAGCCTTGCTTTTACTGTTCATCTTTGTAAAGAAATATGGCGATTTCTACAAGAAAAAAATAATCGCCTTGAATCGAGATATATATATAAATATAATATATAAAAACGGGTGTTATATTATAAGAAAAGAAAAGAAGAGATTCTCATAACCAAGCATTGCTTTTGTACCTAATATTCACAGTCTCTCTATATATGGAATATATCAAAATTTGTCAGAACAACATCCTAGTTAGCTCCCTTGACGTAAGTTCCTTGGTTCCATGCTGTTTAACATGTCTCTACGTTCAAATGCTATCCTTTTTCTGCTCTTTGTGCAGTGATAAATTTCCTTAAAATAATCTCTGCTTTGAATTACCAGTGTATGTGTGCTTACCTCGATGGGACATTCTATTTTCTGCTGTCTGTTCCATCTTGAGAACTTCTTGTTAACTGGTTCAATCTAAAATTCATTTGAATAAATTGCTTTGAATAAATTTCGTACCGTTCCGGATTCGTCCGCGTGCAGTGAACGTTGTCTTAACCTACCATGTTGTTCCACAAAGAAGCTGCTGCCAAAGCATTTCCTTTGGCAGAAAAGTGAAGACAATCCAATGAAAATAGATCACGATCCTATAGATTCACACACAAAAAATAGTTATCTTGCTGTCATACAAGTGTCAACATTACGAACGTTGGTCATCCTCTGCTGTCCTGTAACCAATCTTACCTGAGCGTCAAACAGTAGATCTTCAAACAATGGTTGAACAACCACCGTAAAATCGTCTGCTCTGTCATACACACCACCATCAATCAATTCATACACAAGAGTCTAAATATGAAACATACACATTTAAGATTTCAGAAATAAATGCCGTGCATTAAATGGTATAGAATCCAGGCTGAACATGGGCTGTCCTTAGGAAACGAAAACTACCTTGTAGCCTTCATAAAGTTGGAGATCTTCTTTCTCATGAATTCATCTCTTAAACATGGACAAATTGACCTGCAAAATTAAAACATATACACAAATGGTATTCAGAAAACTGCATTTTAGTCTTTGCCGTTGATCCGGCTATATGTATTCTAAGCATATCTTACCAATTTCCTATCATGCAATGGCCACGAGTGTTTAAGATGTGAAGTGACGATACATTCAAGGGCAGAACAAGATTGACAAATGTCCTTGGCATCTAAACAAAATTAAAATGAATTTTTACCTTTTCAAGACAATTTCATAGATCAAACTAATCCTCAACTATTATATTCATTTTTCATTCGCTCATGCAACGATGTAAAATTTCCTATCATGTTCTGACTTAAACTTACTTTCGTCTGTAAAGCGTCCAATGTCTTGACCAACGATTGAATGTAATCATCAGGCGTTATTTCACCCTTTTATAATCAAAGAGTGATGGCACAGTGTTAAGAGAATATAATAGTGTTTCCAGTTAACTCGTCCAAACACTGCGGGTCTCTACTATGCATGACCGTCAGTGCATGGATCTCAGGGGAGAACAGTGTAGAACTGATATAGAGCTATACAATGTAAACAGCGTTTTTAACATAATATCATTTACCTTGTCCTCACAAAGCCCACAAAGATCTCTTGTGCCAGACATAATGTTAACTAGCTTCCAATCCTCGTTAAAATCAATGGCCGTCTATTAAAAATGAGAAGAAACGTTTATAAGAGCATGCTTCGTATACACCAAGAGCTTGTAGTGCCTGTGGGCACTGGCCAAGACATTTTCTCTACAAGTACAAGTATGGTTCATAAAACATTAAAGTATCTATAGTCAAAATTCACCTTATCTTGTCTAACTTTATATATGAGTCGGTGTACTTGTTCTTCTAAATGTCTGCAAAAGAACGATAAATCACGACGATTGTCTCGTAATCAACCAGGTTTCATGTTTCGTATAAAACCGAGGGATTATGTTGAAAGATAAAAATCATTTCAAACCTGGACGTAGCTGAAACGGTGGCGAAATTGAATCCTGTATTTTTCTCGTAGTGTCTGGCTGTGTTCGTCGAATATCCCTTTAGCTTTGGATTGAACCGTTTTATTAAATCTTGAAGTTGGAAAACATTTACACCTATCTACTATGGCTACTATTAGCGCGAAAATTGATTGCATTAGTTGATCATAATGATATCTTAATTAATCAATAGTAGATCAATAAATAAATAATAAATTAGCGACATATCAATCAATAAATAGTCAAGATTATCTCACTTACTGGGCAGTGTCAAAACTTCTTCAAAATTTGCGTCACCGCCATTACTGCAAAATAAAATATTTATGATTAAGTTGTGGCGGCCAGCCAATAATTTTGAGGGCCATCGCGTTAACGTTAGCCTGGTCCATACAATGAGAATTGAGATACCTTCCTTTATTAGATTAGACTTATCAATTGGCCTAGACGTTCACGTTAATTTACATTATTTCTACTAACCGCGTTTCTTCCAAATCACGCACCTCTCTATTAACCCCCCGCCACTCAATAAGTCACTATTTATACTCCCTTTCTTTATCTCTCTATTCACCCCCCCCCCTCTCCTTCAATACGCCACCTTCTATCTAGCCCCCTCTCTATTCACCTCCCCTTCTTCAATACGCCACCTTCTATCTAGCCCCCTCTCTATTTAACCACCTCTATATTCAGCCCCTCCCTCTTCGCAAATGGCTGACATAAACACAGTATACCCTGGAGAGTGGAGACCTTAACAGAGGATCAGTAGCCAATGGCGTTATTTTTATTCTTCGCAAACGGTAACGAATGTAGTGTTCTACATGACGAATAAGTTCAATAGTTCAATATTTTACGTGATCTAATCGAGAAGAACATATAAAGATTTTTGCTGTATCATTAAGGTCTGGGTAGGTTTGTTTATATTCACGTCCGTATAAGTATTTTTATATATATGTATGATTAATGTTATAAACATTTACTGTTTTTGTGTATTTTTTTACCTTAGTATTTCACTTTGTCTGAGGCCAGAAGTTCATATTTAAAAATTGAATCAAACACTGCGAGAAAGTGTTTATTGTAGTGATTTGAAACATCGAAACATTTTGTTTGAAAACCAGGCCGCGGTGGCCGAGTGATTTAATATACTTCCCTAAAACCTCTTAAACGAAACAGTATTTAAAGGCAAATTCTACGCAAAAGTCGACTCGTTTATGGACGTTTCGTGGTGTCAAGACAAACGATGCTATCATGAATAATTTAGGAACACAAGGTCATCGGCCGCGTTCGACTCGTCTACTTTCACTATGGGCACAGAAATACTTTCGCTTACAAATATACACCAGACTATAAAAAATACTCTTGTATAAACTATTGTTACATGTATGTAGTATTTTGTTTCTAAATCTGACTTAACATGCAGACTTAAAGGTGATGTAAAGTCCCGATGTAAACAAACCGGCAACGTCCGTTTGTTTTCATTTTAAACACGCTATATTTAAAAAATTATGATATGTTCTGGTTCGCTAAAGGCTCGCTATGCTTTAAATAAATACAGATTCGAGTTTCTGATTTAGAAAATGTCGAATTTTAGTCGAAACAACGCGAAATTTGGGCATTGTTTACAATGCGGGACCCCCCATAGCACATGCGCAGAATGGACTTTACATGGTCTTTAATATATTTATATAATCAAAATTCATGTCTATTTATAGCAACTGATGTCACAAAGTGCTGTACGGAAACAATTACACTACAACGCCCGATTTGTTTACAAATCATTTGTTTATAAATGTCAATGTTTGTCAATTTAAACATAAATGATGTCACAGCTATATTTAGTAGTTAACGTTCATGCAAGATCGAGATCTCGACTATACATAGTCGGCGTAAAAGACTGGGGCGAGTGAACTCTGGAGAACCTTGCCATGTCAAGAATAGTGTGCTGCCTTCGGCAGCAATAACAAACTGTCACAGGAAGTCTGGGTGGGCCGTTCTCCACCGCACAGCGACCGTTAATAAACTGAGCTCGACAAGACAATCGGGCGGCTGTTATTCGCAGGCTAAAGAGACTAAAGCCATGTGCTGTTGCCAGAAAATTATCTTTACGACTGTGACGGCGAAATTCTTAAATGAAGAGCCAAGGTTAAAGGGGACCGCGCGAATTTCGTAAAGGGGCCGATATTAATCCTAGGAACTTCACACGGGGGGGGGGAGGTGGTTGTGTCGAATTTCCTGGGACAGCGGTGCACAAAAATTCGAGAGGATTTTGTGAGAAGCAGGTATACAGGAACACCATTCCAGTCAAAGCAAATTTATTTGGAACCCATTTTGGAGATTAATAATCATATGTTTACAAAACGAGAGAGTCATGGACGTAATCAGAAACATATAGTTCCGAGTTTTGTAATCACCATAGCTTTATATTAAAGTTGATATTGCAAAACGTGCCACTTTAAAAAATTCCAGAGGAGCGTGGCAACCGTACATAATAAAAGTGCTGTAACATATTTCAATGATCACGTTTCAGCACACCAGTGCTTAAATATGGAAACAAATATTGTTTCCTATTATGTCCAAAACATTTTTACACTATGCGTTCATTTAGCTTGAACCCCTAACAAAAACACAAAACACTCCGCCAGTCCGCGCTCCGCATGCGTATATGTATATTATCATTTGCATAATTATGCTTGAAGCCTTGACGATTTTAACGCGTTTGTTTACTTTTCAAATGTGAACGTTTGGTCACGCCCCGTGTCACTTTTGACAATGAAAGTTCACGTTTGGCGTGAGCAGTGTTGCCACGCCTTGGGATTTCTCCCAAGATCTTGGGATTTTAGACTCAAGCTTGGGACCTTGGGAGTTTTTTTCGAAATTTCGTGAAATCTTGGGATATTTTGTATGAATGATTTTTTTAGGTTTTATCTATCATTATTTGTAAATCGTCAGCCAAATCCATATTTGTAAATCCATATTTTATAATATTTTAATTTAAATCATCAACATGACGTACTTCATTTTCTAAGTGTGTCCGCTGGCCGCTGCGTAACACAACAAAATGTGTAACCAAGCCTGCATCGAACGTCGAACGCCGTTCGAAGGCGAAAACAAAATTACGGATTGTACATACCACTGAAATGCGTGGTAATATATTGACAAAATAGACATGCAAATACTTTTTCCGGTTTGCAATCAATGTTACTATATAAAACTTAAAATAAAAATCGTACCAGACTCTTGGTTGTACTTTTACTACGCGGCTTGGGATTTTTTAACCGATCTTGGGACTTTATACCCTAGATATTGGGATTTTCGAAAATCTTAAGTGGCAACACTGGGCGTGAGAAATGTCCACGTTTGTGCAAAATACAAGCATGTTTGTTCGCGTGTTTGCCACGTTTTAAGCAATTTTCCATATTTTCGAATGTTACGCTCGCAAAATTTAAGTTATTTTGCAAGATTTAAGTTATTTTGCAAGATAGAATGAAAGATATAAGGATCATAAAGTAAGGATCAAAAACATATTCATACTTCGCCAAAAAATCGAAAAATCTAATTTTTCAAGAGGTGTACGTTTTGTTAGCAAACGTTCATGTTGGAAAGGTAAACAAACGCGTTAAAATCGTCAAGCTTCAAGGTTTGAACGCAAATGGTAATACATTACGTATGCTATTTATAAATTGCAATAATACACGTATATTGTTGTTTTCGATCCGGTTATGGAGTTTGCAAATCGCAATGAGTATGTTATATACGCACATTATTATCACATCGTGTTACTGTAACTACATAGAATAATTATTATATATACTGATAATACACCCATTACACCGCACACCACACAATTTCAACAAGAATATGCATGATTTATGCGAATTTACCTGAAGTCTGAACTAGGCTGAAGTGATCGCGGCATTGGCTATCCGAGGCGATCTGCTATGCTTAGTTCCTATTAATATATTTCTGTAATATTATCATTGCAAATTTTCACATCATAAATTACCTCAATTTTGCCTATTTATATATATACTTTATCACTACCAGAGTTAACATTCTAAGCTAGATTAATTGCTACCACTTCTTGGAGTTGTAAAAATGTTTCTGGAGTTGTAAATGAAAATACTGTTGGTTAAAATTTCTATATTTATACGATAATTCTAGTTAACACATAAACAAGTGATTCACAAGAATAACCACAATAACAATACTGGAGTTGAGAAATTTTCTTTCCATGTACTATATCAGTAAATACTAATGATATAGATAAATTACCTCACACTCAACCTGTATGTCTTTGTCTCCTTGAACTTCTATCACTATTTTAAACAGTAACAATTATATATTAACCAAAATGATTATTTACTTTGAGCAAGGGCGTTCACTAAAAAAAACCCGTGCACCTCCTAAAACAAAAATCCACTGTGATCCGTGGCGAAAAGTGAAGCCGGAAGTCATGCTGCCGCCACCCGACTCAAAGGTCCCAGTTTAGACCGGGCGAAGCCGGGGCTAACCCAAAGGGGGCCCCGGGCAAGCTCAGACTGACAGAAACGAAAAATACACGAACGCAACAACAAAATATAATTATATTCTTTCTTGATATATTAAAATGTCGTTTTCTGACCGTAAAATCTTCCCCCAAAGTCCAGGAAATGGCATTTCAGAGACTCTAGATTTCCGGGCGGGGCATGCTTCCGGACCTTCCTAGAATGCTCGTGCCTTCGGCGCGAGCTTGTTCCTTCGGTACTCGCACTAGGAGGGGCCTTCAAAATTATTGAACCGGGGGCCCCCTGATATAACGTTACGCCACTGTATAGTCACTATAGATTTGTATTACAGAATCATAGTTTTCGCGTTTCTTCAGTCTTTTACACGTTTCTGATCGGACCAATTTTCTTATCACATGGATAGAAGTACACGAGAAGTATTTTGAGCAAAAAATTCCGGTTGTTTTGTCTTCATAACGTTGGATAACGGGATTTGAAAGTTCGAGGGAGTGAACATCCACTGCTTAATATATTAGCTTTGATAAACAACTTGTTCATGGCTTCTAATTGCAATTTGCAAGTCTAACAACAGTGTTTGCAACCACTGGTTTGCAACAGATACTGCGTTTAAGTGGATTAAAGCACATCAAAAATAGCAAAAGATGAGAATATTTTTAAAACAAGGTGTGTTATTTCAAGGAAGTGACTATTTGCCTGTACTTTATACTAATATCATTATAAAATGAATTTCTTGCGGATGTTTTCAGCGATGACGCTGGTGGCGTAGTAGTCAAGGCGTGCGCCTACGGAGTTGTCGCGGTTCGAACCGTCCAAGTACTTTTTTATTAAAAAATTTCAAACTCTTTTTTCGAAATTGTTTTCCCGTTCTAGGTTTAGGATTGGTTAGGGTTAGGCTTATGATTAATTTTGGGGATAGGATTGGGGGTGGTTTAATCTATAAAAACTACAAAATTCTAGACTGCCGGTCAAATAGTATTTTCTGGAACGTGACCGGCTGCCGGTCAAATAGTCACAGGGATGGATGTTCACTCCTTCGAACTTTCAAATCCCGTTTTCCAAC
Organism: Trachythela sp. YZ-2020; assembly: GCA_016169945.1. Lineage (NCBI taxonomy): Eukaryota > Metazoa > Cnidaria > Anthozoa > Malacalcyonacea > Clavulariidae > Trachythela > Trachythela sp. YZ-2020. The sequence continues at coordinate 1,119,182 of JADLSH010000070.1, read as the reverse complement.
GTTATGAAGCCAAAACAACCGGAATTGTTTGCTCAAAAATACTTCTCGTGTACTTCTATCCATTTGATAAGAAAATTGGTCCGATCAGAGACCAAAACTGATTCTGTAATACAAATCTATAGTAAACTGGGACCTCTGAGTCGGGTGGCGGCAACTCACTTCCGGCTTCACTTTTCAACAATAGATGCAATATAATAGATGCGTTATCCAGATCAGGGCAAAAATCCGGTATATGAATCTGGAAAAAGGTATTAGATAGAAACAACGTCTTTATATATATAGTTTTTCCATGGAGGGTAAAAAAATTCATGAATGCATGTTGAGCCCAGTGGGGTGGCCCAAGCTCTGCGTGTGGTTTAGTCATTGATCGAGGCAAATTGTGTCACACGTTTTACTGCGCATGAATAGTAAAACGAAAGTCGCCCATCATTATCCCGTGAATTTCTATATTACTATCCCGAAATTACGTCATAAGGATTAGGGTTACGATTTAGGGTTAGGATTAAGGGCAGTGGGCCAGTGGCGCCCGCAGGATTTTTTATTGAACGGGGAAATATGTTACGCTACTTGCTTGTAACGACGCATTCCCCCAGGAAATCAGATTAAAGGGGTATTTTCAAGGGTGTAAACCGCAAATATTCTTGGTAATGTTTGTCGTGAACTTAATATATTAACATTAATATTATAATTTATATTGACATTAACATTAACTAAGTAATTAAAAAACTGTTTAGGTAAGCACTTTCATTTTAGGGCTGAAAAAGAGAGAGGCGAGGAGTGTAAAATATACGTTTTAATTCTGGTTCATTTGTGTGGTCTTTCATACTACATTCCCCACACAAAGGTGGCGACCCCTGCAGGACGTATCTAAACTTTACTTAACATGGAAACTCGTAAGTGATCGAGATTTACTGAACTTTAGCGGAAAATATATTATGCCAACAACGCGAAGTCAACAATCAGAAGCCGAATACGAAAGTACTGTATCGTCGCCTGAAATGGATAATTCTACGGTTAAATCGGCTATGGAAACTGCGGAAATACGACTTAGAAACAATTTGAAAATGTTGAAACGTCTGGGAGAACAAACGAAAGATATAATCGAGTCAAAAAACGAGCGTAAATGGCAGCGACATCAGAGTAATTTGGAAACGAAAATAAACGATACACACGCATTAATTACAAGTATAGTGGAGCTAAAAATCGCCGAAAACATCGAGGAAGAAATGATCAACGAGTGGAGTAAAGAACAAGAAAGTGCGCTGGAACATTTTGAGCATATGCTGGATGAACTAGATAACATTTTAACCTTGACTGAGCAAGAAAAGGCGGCGAGAAAACAACAGGAAATTGACGAGCGAGAGGCGGAGAAGCAACTTCGAATTTTGGATGAAAAAGACAAGCGAAAGGCTTATCAAAGAAAATTGGACGAGGAACTAGAATTACAACGTTTAGAAAGGTTTAAAAAGGAGCAACAAACTGCTAAATTACCCAAGCTAACAATAACACCATTTAAAGGTACGTGTTTAGACTGGTTTCGCTTTTGGGAACAATTTGAGGCGGAAGTAAATACTAGGACAAATATGTCGGCAATTTCAAAGTTTTCTTATTTGAGGGAATTGCTTGATGATCAACCAAAGAAAGAAATTACCGGATTGCCATTTAGTGAAGAGGGCTATAACAAGGCCATAGAAATTTTGAAGAAAAAATATGGAAACATTTCTGAAATAATACAAGCCCATGGTAGAGAAATTTTGAAATTACCCACTATTACTACAGTTAATTTGAAACAGATCCACGGGTTTTATCGTTCCTTAAATGTCAGTGTTAACTCGTTGAAAACTTTAGAGAAACTAGACACTGCAGAGATTTTAGTCCTAGAAACACTGGAAAAGTTAGCGCCAATCAAGGCTGACCTTATTCGTACTGATCCAAATTGGCAAAGTTGGGGTTTTGAGAAATTACTAGAAGCCCTAAGAGATTACACATTAAGAAACCCAGAGAAAGATGACACCCCTAATCGGACATTTGGGGGTCCTAGGCGAACCGAGCAATTTAATCGAAAAGAAAGACATTACCGGTCGATTGAGAAAAAGCCAAACAAGTGTGTATATTGTGAATCAAGTGAGCATCGAAGCAGCGAGTGTAGTAAAGTGAAAGAAGTTAGCGAGAGACGAGAGTTTCTAAAAAAGAATAGATTATGCTATAATTGTACTGGAGGTGGTCATGGCGCGGCAACATGCAGGAGTAAGAACTGTGCTAAATGTGGGTGTCGACATCACACTTCACTCTGTTCAACGGAGCAACCCAATTTACCCTATATGATTGGTTCAGCTAAAGAGACTATACACCCTACATTGGTAGTGATTTCAAATGAGCAGAAATTCAGGGCTATGCTAGATACGGGAGCTGGGAGCTCGTTTGCTTCTTCGACATTTATCAGACATCTTGGAATGAAACCATCACGCTGTGAATGGAAAAGTATTGAAACCATGACAACAACAGTACGTCAGAAGTTACCTATTTATGATGTCAAGTTATTATCTACTGATGGTAAAGAAGAGCTAGCTGTCTCGTTGACTATGTTGGACAAACCTGTTATCACAACTTTAAGCAATCCTAAAATTGGAGAGTTGAAGAAGCGGTTTCCACATTTAAGGGGACTATGTTTCGACAACGAAGATGACCGTGAGCAACATCCAATTCATCTGATCCTTGGAGTCGGTGACTTATCGCGGATCAAGACGTCTACATGCCGAGTCGGAGATGTCAATCAACCTGTTGCAGAGAAGACAACTTTTGGTTGGACTGTGATGGGTCCCGGAAAGAATGAGTCACACATTAGTTATTTTGCCAAAACATTACAAGAAGATTATGAGAAGCTCTGCAACTTGGATGTGCTGGGGTTACAAGATAATCCTATGGGAGACCAGAACATGGTGCATGAAGAATTTAAAGAGTCGTTGCAAAGGAACCCGGATGGAAGTTATATCACCTGTCTGCCATGGAAACCAGTGCACCCACCACTGAAAGATAATGCAACAAGTGCCAAAGCTCGTTTGGGAAGATTACTTAAGAAGATGGAGAGAGACCCGGATTCTTTGCGGCAATACCATAACATTATTCAAGATCAAATCAAACAAGGAATCGTTGAGCCAGCACCTGATGTGCCAACGGGGGATAACGTCTTTTATCTACCACATCGACCAGTGATAAAAGAGTCCGCTGAAACTACTAAAATGCGCATAGTCTACGATGCCTCCTCTAGTGAAACTGCTCAAGCTGCTTCTCTTAATGATTGTCTTGAGACAGGCCCACCGTTGCAGCCTCTCTTACACAACGTCGTCGTGAGAAATCGTTTGTGTCCGATTGGGTTGACTGCTGATGTGAAACAAGCCTTCCACCAAATATGGATCCAACCTAAAGATCGTGACGTCTTCAGGTTTTTCTGGATTTCTGACCTGGATCACAAGGACATTGTGACACTCCGCTTTACCAGAGTTCCTTTTGGTTGTGTTTCTAGTCCGGTGTTGCTTGGGGCAACATTGCAAGAACATTTGAACACTTTGGAACAAAACTACCCAGAAACTGTAGCTGAATTAAGAAATGATCTTTATGTTGATGATGTAATTAGTGGCGGCACATGCGAGCCAGAGGTGACGAAGGTCAAAGAGGAAGCCAAAGAGATCTTTCACCAGGGAGGCTTCACACTTCACAAGTGGCATTGCTCTGTAGCCAGTTTAGAAGAACCAGAGAACAATGATTCGGAACAAACATACGCGAAAGAAAGTCTCGGAACAAGACTGGCGAAGGAAAATTTTGGGATTGAAATGGAACAAACTAAAGGACACTTTAGCTGTTGATTTTACAAATTGCAAGGCAACGCAGGAATACACAAAGAGAGGAATCTTGAGGGCTATGGCAAAGGTTTACGATCCTTTGGGGCTGGTATCTCCTGTCATGTTGGAAGCGAAACATCTCTATCGAATTGTCTGCAGAAAAACTTACCATGGGATGCACACCTGGAAAAGGAAATGGAATTTATTTGGCATCAGTGGCTAAAGAAATTGCCTGATGAAATAACTGTCCTCGAAGCATAGTAAGTCTTCAACTTCCATTAACAGAAGTGAAACTGCACGGATTTGGTGACGCTAGCAGAAAAGGATGCTGTGCAGCAATCTACGGTGTCGTTAAGCAAGGGGAATATACAAGTCAAGGTCTTCTAGCATCTAAGTCAAGGATTGCAAAGAAAGAATTGACAATCCCGAGACTGGAATTAGTGGGTGCGCACATGGTGGCCAATCTTCTGCAGAACGTTCGAACAGCATTGGAAGGATATAAAATCACTGGCACGTTTGCTTGGTCAGACAGTACTGTTGTTCTATGTTGGATAATGAGCACTAACAGAGAATGGAAGCAGTTCGTCACGAACAGAATTGTTAAGATTCGGCAAAAGGAAAACCTACAGTGGAAGTATTGTCCTACAGCAGAGAACCCAGCAGATATTGGGAGTAGAGGTTGTAAAGCAGATAATCTTGGAGACTTGTGGTGGAAAGGACCAGACTGGTTAGCAAACGAAGCTGATTGGCCCAAAGGGAGCTGTGAGCCCAAACAAACAAAAAGAGGTGACTGATGAAGAAAAGGTTGTTAAACAGTTGAGTTTCGTTGCGATAGACGGTGAAGTAAACGTGATACAAGACTTGTTGAATAAGTTTAAGCTGTGGAAAGTAATTCGAGTAGTTGCATGGATACGAAGGTTTATTAATAACTGTCGTTCGAAGTTAAGGAGAAGTAACTCTCTAGTAACACAAGAAACTCAAGAAGCTGAAAAATGTATTGTCAAGATATCACAGAATGCGAAAATGTTAGAAAACGACTATGAGGATATTTCAAAACGACTTGGACTTACGCCAGACAAGGAAGGGATAGTTCGTTGCCGAGGAAGGGTCACGGGGGAGTATCCAGTCTATATACCGACGAACAGTAAGCTAGCACGTTTAATAATTGAAGATGCACATGAACGGACATTGCACGGGGGAGTGACGTCTACAATGGCGAAGATACGAGAGCGATGGTGGATAGAGAGGTTAAGAAGATCGGTGAAGAGTATTATCAACAAATGTTACAAGTGTTTACGTTACAGAGCGAAACCCTTTGCTGCACCACCAACAGCGCCACTCCCAGAATTTAGAACACAAGGAGATCGAGCTTTTCAAACTGTCGGCGTAGACTTTGCTGGTCCACTTGGGTACAAGGTATCCAAGAATAAACAAGGGAAAGCTTACGTGGCTTTGTACACATGCGCGACTTCAAGAGCCGTACATCTACATCTATTACCTGATATGACTGCAGACGAATTTAAGAGAAGTTTAGGAGAGTTCATTGCCAGAAGAGGGCTACCCACGAGAATAGTAAGCGACAATGGAAAAACATTTGTAGCAACAGCGAAATGGCTGAACAAACTTAAACGGAATCATAAAGTGAACGATTTCCTTGCTAGGAGAAATATTCTTTGGGTGTTCAACTTGGCCAGAAGTCCGTGGTGGGGCGGCTTCTTCGAACGTATGGTGGGATTAATGAAAGTTGCGTTGAGAAAAGCTGTCGGTAGAGCAAGTCTTACCTTTGATCAACTGAAGGAAGTACTGATGGACGTTGAAGTTCAATTGAATAATCGCCCTTTGGGATATATGGAGGACGATATCGAGTCTTTACCACTTACACCGAACACTTTAATACATGGAGCGAACATAAGTTTACCTGAAGAAGATCTTGATGACATGGAAGAAGACGAAGTAAAGAGAATGAGTAAAAGAGCTAAGTATATTCAAAGGTGCAAAGATACAATCTGGAAAAGATGGACAACAGAATATATCAGATCGTTAAGAGAGACACGTTTAAATCAAACTGGTAAAACGTCTGAAATTAAGATTGGGGAAATTGTGTTGATTAAAGGGGAAGAGAAAGATCGAGGACAATGGAAGATAGGTGTTATCCAAGAGTTTGTAAAGGGGAGAGACGGTGTCATCAGAGGAGCGAAATTGAAAACTGTTAATGGAGTTCGTGAACGTCCATTGCAATTACTTTACCCGATGGAATTGTGTGTTTCAAAGAATGCTGACAAGAAAGTGATGAAACAGTTAAACCCGAAAGCTGAAGAGTTCCAACCAAGAAAAGAAAGAGCAGCAAAAACAAACGCTAAAAAGAGACTTGAACAATTAGTCAAAACTGTCCAAGACGATGAGTTATAGTTGTTTCTTAGACTTTTTTGATTGTCTAAGAAAGGGGGAGGGTGTCGTGAACTTAATATATTAACATTAATATTATAATTTATATTGACATTAACATTAACTAAGTCATAGGCGGATTTTCTGGGGTGCGGGGGTGCACCCCAAAAATATTTTGCACCCCCCCAAAAAGTTCTCCACCCCCCCTAGAGAAATTTGCACCACCCCAAAAAAATTTAAATGCTCATTGGGATAAATGACAGTAGTGTGATTGAAATAAAGATTTTGAACTAAATAAGGATTTTGACCAAAAATCTCAAAATTTTCTGGGGGCTTCGCCCCCTTACCCCCATTGCCAACTGTGCCCCCAGACCCCTGCTGCAGCTTGCTCGGCGGCGCTACGCACCCTGTCGCTCACCTCCCCCCCTAAATTTTTGGCACCCCCCCTAAATTTTCGGCACCCCCCCAGAGCAAAATCTGAAAATCCGCCTATGAACTAAGTAATTAAAAAACTGTTTAGGTAAGCACTTTCATTTTAGGGCTGAAAAAGAGAGAGGCAAGGAGTGTAAAATATACGTTTTAATTCTGGTTTATTTGTGTGGTCTTTCATACTACATTCCCCACATGTTCATGTGCAAAAGATATACTTCGGTTCAAACTTTATACTAAGAAACCAAAAACATAAACGATTTCCCATACAATATTTTATATATCGTACTTTTTACAGAATGCGGGAGACTTAAGGAGGCTGCCTACAGATTGCCACAATATTGCGGATTACGAAGTACAAAAAATATTTCTAAATATTTACGTTGCCATGGTAACAACGCGATTTAGAGATTGTCTATTTTTATCTTCTTTCTTCTATTTTTTGCACACGAGCACTTAAAGTACTGAAACATGCGATTTTAAAAAAATTGCTCGGGGCCGAATTTTTTTAAATCTCAAAAAAACCGGGTTTTTTTGCAATAAAAGTCGGCTCCGAGAATTTTTTTTAAAATCGCATATTTTATGCATTTTGTGATTTCTGTATCGTATGCAAACTTAAAAAAACTATTAGGGGCGGACCATTAGATTTTTGAGGGGGGGTTGGAAGAATTGCTCTCGGAAGGAAATTTTTTTTCCCTGCCAAGTAGCGCAAGCATTTTCTTTTAACCAAATATTTTTCTCTCATATTTTTTTTGGTCACATTTAAATTTTTCTTCACAAGTACTTTTATATTAAGAAGATAATTCTTTTGAATCGGGTGGATAATTCGACTGAGACGAATTTTATAATTCACCTGTCGAATTTAATCGAGTTATACGACGCATAAAATTAAATAAACCAGGAACTTTATGGAGTTTAAGCGATCTACGACTACGCGCGGCAGCTCGTCAACGCGCCTTCAAAACAAAGAAATTTTGGAATAATTTGTGGTATTCTCAACTGCGTAGTCATGCTCAACACAACGTCAAACTACTATCACATCCTTTAAGCAACGTGAAAGCTTGTTGCAACGTGAGAAATGTTATTGAAGTGCACCTTTTATAATATAACCGACATCGCATTGTTTTAGCCGAATTCGAATCTAGCTGTTTGTAAAGTTACTCGAATATTACGCTTCAAACATTCATTACAGTAATCAAATTCCACAAGGCTATTCCTATATGTACATGTAGATCATTTAAAACTCCCTTGTTTCAAACTGTATACCACCTTTTTAAACATAGAAACAGTGTGACGGACTTGTAAGGAATAAGTCCTGTTCCCGGATAATTTCTCTCTCGCAGACCATCATACTCCAACCACGAACCATTGACACGGATCTTGCAAGTGTAATGGTTGTTTGAAAAGAACGTAGGAAAGGTTTATATATTAAAAATTAATATATTGTTTAATATTTTGTTCACCAAAAATGTATAACAATTCAATTGATATTGTGTGCAAATTCACAATGTGTTTATTTATATATTAATTGGTATAGTTTTTAGATCTTTAGATCAAATATAATTAAGATTATTGTTACTGTGCACGACATATAGATTAAAGGAAATGAAAAAGCCAGAAGGCTTAATAAGACAAGTATTGAAACTTTATATGTGTATATAAACAAAAACAAAGGCACTGAACCAGCTGTACACAGGAAAGTCCGACTCTAGCTCAGAAAGTGAAGCCTACATTGCGAAATTTGAAGGCATTCTTCGGTTAAATAAAACTATTTGGCCGTGCGGTGGTGAACTGATATGGCAGCCAAGAATGCCTTCATGAGCTTGGGCAATGAGATTGGCTATATCATTTGCTATTTTTGCCTTCACATTTTGGTTTAATACGTTTCAGAGTTCAGACTGAAGTTGGACTTTCATGTATACAGCTCAGTAGACAAAAACTTCAACTTGCAAGATTTTTTAACCTCATCATTCCTGCACGATATCTTTTTTTCGAACTTTCCGCGTAAAAATATTTTTTTCCTTGTTTCTGAGTCTGTAAGATATTTTTTTCCAAATTCTTCCAACCCCCCCCTCAAAAATCTAATGGTCGGCCCCTTACCGAAGGAAACAGCAGAAAATTTATTTATAGGCCCCGTTCACACTGTACTTTGAGATCGATCTGAGGCCGATCTGACATAAAGCGATCTTGGTGTGAATGGTCGAATTAGATTTGAGATCGATCTCAGATCGATCTCAAGCAGACCACTTCCAGAGGTGGTCTCGGATCGATCTTTGTCAGATCGATCCAGAATGTGAACGCAAAGCGTACTTGAGATCGATCTTTACCTCTGCGCTTAGCTACCAGGCTTTTTTCACACCAATCGAAAGCATATCGATTTTCAGTTTATGCAGTGTAGTCACTCGATAAAATGTCTAAAAGGAGAGATTTGGTCTGAAGAAGAGTGTCTCGCTCTTCTCTGTGCGTGGGGAGACGAAGAGATACAGAAAAAACTTGGTGGAACGCACAAAAATGCAGATGTGTACCAAAAAATAAGCAAAATGATGAAGGAATCGGGCGACTTCAATCGTGATTGGAAGCAATGCAGAACCAAGATAAAGCATTTGAAAGATGAGTATAAGAAACACAAAGACTCGTTATCCCGGTCTGGAGCTGGTAGGGGGAAAGAACCAAAGTTTTTTGGTCAAATGGATTATTTTCTGGGTGGTAAACCCGAAGCCCTTGGCTTGGAAAAAAGTGTTGACACAAGTACAGCATCAGAAGACAGTACAAGCATTGATTCAGGCAAGTTTATTTTATACAGGGATGGATTAAAGAAGATTTTTCTGAAAAAATCTTCTTTATTCTTTAATTCATTTAAAGAAGATTAAAGAAGATTAAAGAAGATTTTGTAAAAGTTGACTTTGTAAAAGTTGACTTTCATAATGTGAATTTTACAAAGGAATTTCAATGAGTGTTTGTTTGATACTGCAAAATGCAAATTCAACTATTTCGCTACCTCGTGGCGCAAAGTAAAGAGCCTGGAAACGAGGATAACAAACGCCACACATGCACAACATGAAGTATTGACGAAATAATCAACATAAAAATGATAAAATAATTAAAGAAGATTAAAGAAGATTTTTGTTTAAATCCAAAATCTTCTTTAATTATTTAAGAAGATTTTAATTAAAGAAGATTGCCAACCCTGATTTTATATCACTGAATATATATTGTTTCAACAAAATATAACTTAAAATTTTATTATCCACACTGATAGTCATAATTACTATATATCTGATATTTTAATTCTATTTAGATACTAACTTTGTTGAAAAGTATGGAAATGGAATCAGTGCTGAGAAACACTGTCCCAAGTGCAATGAAAAAGTAGAGGTGAAAACATCAGGTGTTCACTTTGGTGAAAACAACTGCATTGCAGTATACAGTGACGATGAGAAACTTGTGTGTCCCAACTGTAATTATACTGAAGGTAAACAAATGTATTCAAAAGTTGATGGGTGAAATATTTTCACACTGCCTTTTATATTATTATATAATTCTATATGTTTATATATAGTATCCTTAATAAATACATATGTACTAAACTAAATTCAAAATCACCAAGTGTATGGGGGGATTTGAATAAGAAAACCAGCCCAACTCCAACTCCTGTAGTACAGGATATTCCCCCCCCCCCCCTTCCAGCCTAACATTGATAGGTGCATAAATGTTATGGTTTAATTTCCCCAGGGTGTTGTCTGGTTGTTAAAGGAAGAATTAATCTGGGCATTGTATAAAAAATATCTAAACATGCATTCCTTATTAATACATTATACCTGTTACTAATAAATTCTAGAAAATTGATGTGATGTTCTCTATTTCCCCCAATATTTAAATTTAGTTAATCATCAGGAAGAAGAAGAGGAAACACCTGTCAAAAAACAGAAAACAGCAGATTCTGCAGCAGAAATTGCTCAGTCCAAGTTAAAACCAGCCAAAAAAGGGAAGCCAACTAAGATGCAGGCTGCTTTTGAAAATGCAATGGCTGGATACACGAAATATCAAAAAGAGTCTGACCAAATGTTTGTTTCCCAAATGAAAGATCAATTTGAGAAAGAAGCTGAAATGCGGAAAGAAGAGCTGAGTGCATATACAGCTTCAATGGGGCTTCTTGCCAATGCTATTGCTGGAAGGCAGCAAATTGTGCAACAACACACTCCACATTACCAGATACAACATGATATTGAAAATCAACAAACATATTACAAACTTTAACAATTTTGACTTCAATAGTTTCATGCATGTTAAAAATAAGTTTTGAGTTATATTATCCTTTTGCATATTTACAGTTGTATTTAATGACATATATTTTAATTGGAATTAATATTAGTTTGTTACAAAAAATGCAGTCAAAGCATTTCTGAACTCTTCTGCATTGGCATCATCCTGGATAGCCATAATGGAATTTTCATTATCATCAACAAAACCCACAACTTCATCTTCTTGTAGAAAATCTTTTCTCGTTTCACACATATTGTGTAATACACAGCATGTTGCGACTTTGCATGGTAAATAATTCAAACTTGTCTCACTTCTCTTCTGGAGGCATCTGAACCTGCTTTTCATTCGGCCAAATGCACATTCAACAACCATCCTGGCTCGACTCTGTCGATAATTAAATTTAACTTGATCAAGAGTCAAATTGCCATTATCAAATCCTGAAATCTTCTCATCAACCAAGGCAACAATGGGTAGGCAGAATCTCCAACTAACATTATTGGAACATCACACCCGTTGATATTTTCAGTCGTCTAAAAAAGCTTACAATTGATAAATCTCATTTAAAAGTACCTGTACTAGCTTAATATAGTGTTGACAAGCACAATGCTAAAAATGTAAAGGTACTATAGTGCACATGCATCAATCTACAGCAGTAATATGTGCAAACCTCTCAAAATGTCAATGTTTATAAAAATAATCTACTGTACTGTAGCTCAAAAATTGTAAATGCATTTGCAATTGGAGTATGAAGTCAGAGCTTTCTTGACTATTATATCCCTCCAATGTTACCGTAAGACACAACCAACAATTTCATAAGAGGTTAGTTTGGCAAAGTCCTGGGTGGAGCCAACTCATTTTTTTTTACCTCGCTGGAGTTTGATCGATCAAGCTTGTGAAGGCCTGGTCAACATAAATTGTTCAGGATTGGTTGGGGAGGTGGGTTGGGGGTTGCATGCATTCTTGACAGGGAATAAAGTTGATGCTAAGAGTGCATTAAATTTTATACTGGCCCTGGTTTGTCATCCCCCCCAAAGGTCTACTGAGGCTGGTAATATTCCGTTAAACTTACTATTAAAACATCACAAGGCTAAAACTTACATCAGGAAATAACATTCCAGCTTGTCCCTTTGCATACAATCCAGAGTTTGAGAATACTCTTGCATCATGGACTTTCCCAGGCCACTTTATATAAATATCTGTAAACCTGAAAACAATGATACATATAAAGAGGCTATTTTATAGTTTTCGGCTCAAAGGTACACTGTGCGTTCGTGGACCCAAACAATAAAAATGAGCCTTTGATGTTCAATCCAAACAAAAACGCTGACCCTAATAAGCAGTATATTGTACTGTAATAAATAATATCACTGTACATGTTAAGGGTTATAAAGTTATGGAATAAATATTATCATTGTACATTGTACATGCAGACATGCTTATAGTTCTAACATTACCTATATTTGTCATCAACCACAGCTTGTAATATAATCGAATAAAATCCTTTCCGGTTATAATAATCAGCTGAAGATTCTGATGGCGCTATAATAGGAATGTGAGAGCCATCTACGGCACCAGCGCATTGAGAAAACCCCACGTAGATAAAAACCATCGACAGTTGCACGCAACTTTTCTCTTGTTGGCCATGTAATTATTTGTGGCAACAGAATATCAACAATTGCCTGGCAAACCTCGTTGATAATCTGACAGGCGGTGCTTTTCCCGACACCAAAGCGCCATCCAAGAGAACGAAGATCTTCACCTGTTGCCAAGTGCCAAATGCATATCGCCACTCCTTCTCCACTCTTATAGCCTTTCTAAAATTGGTGTCTCGTCGGCTAAGATAAGGAGATAATTCCTGACACACGAAATTGAAGGTACCCTTGGACATTCGAAAGTTCTCTAACCAAAGTCTTTCATCCATCCATAGCTGAACGGTTCTTTCCCAGAATAAACCGATACCCTTAGTTGGTTGAACCCAAAACCTTCGCTCAATTTCAGGTTGACTTGCAAAGAGATTAATCATGCAAACAAGTGCGAAATTATTCCGATTTCTCCTCTTTAGCATGAGGTTAATTCGCTTTAGAGCACTTATTGACGAGGCCCGTTTTTGTCTTTTTAATTTGTTTCGGTACTCGTTTATCACTAATAAAAGAGCACCAATCGCAGAATTATCAATTTCGCCACCCGCCATCTTTGAAGTCCATATTTAATTTCGTTACCAGTCTCTAAGCCTTCGTTGCATATGACGCGAGGATCGAGAACTGTTCGTTGCAGTGTGAACACTGCGGACCACAAGTCTCGGATCGATCTCAGATCGGTTTCAGATCGATCCAAAGAGATCGATTTCAGATCGATCTGAGTGTGAACGGGGCCATAGTTTGTGTGTGACGTCAGAAAAATTAGAATTTCATTTTTCACGCGAGACAAGCCCTCGCGTGTGGACAACGAAATTTTGGCCATAGAATATGATTTTGGCGCAATCCTGATTCGTGATATAAACTATAAAAGGTTTGTTTATAACAAGGTTTGTTTGAAGGTTTGTTTATCCCGCGCGTGAACAAAATCCCGCGACACAGATTAAAACTGCAGGGAGCCTCCTCAAGTACTTCATGTAAAATCAGGGACGTAGCGATCAAGCATCTGGAGTGTTTCAATATAAAATTTACTTCAGTTGTGATGATTGTAATAGACCTTTTTTGATTGATTATCATTGTAATACTGAGTTGCTTAAAAAGTAGGGGGTTTGGGTGTCCTTCCGCAGAAGATTTTTATATTTTTGAAGCTCTTAGACGGAATTGGTTGGCTCTAAAATCACTCTCTGAAAAATTATTGGGGGGGGGTTTAAGATGTTCATAATGTACATAATTATATAGTTCGTAAATACAAAAGGAAATGGCTATATACGCCACAGATATATTAATTTTCCTATATAAAGTCAAGCAATTTGGTCTGCATGCATGCTATAAGTGGGTTTCACTAAGCACATCCGTGAAGCAGATGATGATCAACCAAAAGTTGTGTAATTTTTAGCCAATAAATAAAACGTAGTTGTATTCTTGGTGCGCACGTTACGCCATGGACGCCACGTTTGCAATTCAAATTTTATCCAACATGGCGAAAATGTCTTTGCCTTTAAATCCCTCGAGATTGGTTGCACACCACCTACATGCTTGCGTGTGAACACTTCTGTAGTTCTGAAGTTGACCACCATTTGCTGCCCGTAGCGCTTACTGAAATTACCCACCTATATTAAGGCGGATTTACTATACTAAGGAAACACGAAAGTGTCGTTTCGTTAAAAACGTAAAAAATTTAAATCATTCAAAGTCTTACATTAACTTTTGCAAGTTGTAAAAGCTCGAAATTTATCAAGGATTATCCCTCACTACCCAAGTATGCAACAACTACACGTGTTTTGGTAGGACAGTCATTTGGTGATATAAAGACGCATACGACCGTCGTATGGATGCGAAAGTGTCCCATGCAGTGAGGTTAAACAGTTGCCACTGACAAGTAAATATGATTGTCACTCTAATATTACACTATATACCCTTTCAATCATACGCACACTATTCATAATTCTGTTATTTTTCCTATATATACATGTGGCATCACCGAATACATGGTTCTCCATAACTGGAGCAGCCAATGTCTGACTTACACGAATGTAACCATTTGAGACGGAGTACTATTTAACATTTCTGTTGGCTCTTGTCCACGTAAACCACTCTAAAATATAAAAATAGGTACGCTAAGCGTACATGTATCTGCTCATGGTGATCCCACTGTTGTCATGAAGGAATGATATTCTACAATTCTATTTGGCAGTAAATTGTATAAGTTACACATATTTTGTACAAAGACATACACTTCGTTCAACCAGTAACTTGTAAAGAATAAGAGGTTGATATTTAACCCATTAACTGGCAATACCCTACCACTGACAAGTAAAATCGTCTGGCATTAGACAGAGTAAAATACTAAAGTAGGGCGCATCTCAGGGGCGCATTGCCAGCGAATGGGTTAAAATAATATATTTTTATAAATATCACAAAAATACATATCATACACAGTAGAACAAGGTTTTCATATTAATTGTTAAATGGGGTTCACAATTTACAGTATCACTATGCCAGACAGTTTAGTACATAGACAAATAAAATGGCTGATATGCTCACTAGCAGAGACTTTTTCATAACATAGCATAACAAAGATTTTATTTCATTTTATGATGTCATTGCTGAAACATGTTAGGTTCACAATCTTCTCGATAGTCCATCATATACTACAATCAGGTATGGGTTTGGGTTTGGTAAATAATGAGGATGTATTAATTATATATTTTATTAGACCTAACCAGAAACAACCAGGAAAAAAAAAAATTCAACTATAGGTCTCTGTACCATGAATCGAACCTGTGGCCATGCGCACCGCTCTAACTCAAGCTGAGCTACAGCTACAGTTGTCGAGCCTGAGCTCTAACCAATTCATGTATATACTATAGGACTGCCATGTTAAGTTGACAGTAAATATTCAAGATTTTATTGGCATTACTCTTCCATCTCAAAAAACCTTTATATATTATTCAATAGAGTGAGATGCCAACAAAATCTTGATTTACTACACTCAGGTAGTATGTGAGAATATTGTAGATGCATGCATGGATGTTGTCAGAATACCAGGTGTCACACCTAACACACCCTCACACAGTTTCAAAATCCTTTTAAACACATTGATACACAACTTCAACATGTGGTATTCAGGGATGGAGGAACACAAATGACTATTTACTATTTATATTTATCCACATGGATGTGTTAGCAAATAGGTCATATTATTGAAGATACATCATCAGTAGGAAATGTTAACTATGTTGAAACTCAGGAGTATAATTTAACACATGTATATAGTCATGTGAATAGAATGTATAAAGTATATATAAACACAGATTATCAGATCCGTACATTGGCTAGAATTGACTAGTTGTTTCGCTGCAGTGTGTGTTTGTTTGCTACAATACAAATATGAGTGATGTGTAAAGTACAGGCAAATGATTGCTTGAAAAAGACATTAAATATAAGCGTTTAGGAATTAGAGGAGAATTTGCTTATCGATATCGATATTAATTTCTATGATGAAATTTAATATAAGTATGTGATTGTGAAATATGTTGTGAATCTTCGTCCTTCGATAGTTCGACTGTTTCACTGTTTACTTTTCCATCAGAGAAAAAACCCACTAATTTTTGAAGCATTCTTCCAGTCTTAGTATCTTCGTATTTCTACGTTTTTATATGAATTAATTGCCGTAAAATTGCGTACATTTTGTCAATCGCCATGTTGAATTTTAAGATCTAGCCTGCGAACAGGCAAAATTGAATGATGTAATGACTTGGAGAACATTACGTCATTGCATTGTAAGCCACTTGCTGATTGGTTATCAATTTAAATAAGCTCGTCGCTGAATGGCTATAAGCTAACAGCTAACAGCTAACGGCACGATGGCAATATATCTGCATCACATTCGCAGATACAAAAATAGGTACGCAAAGCGTACATGTATCTGCGCATGTGTATTTGCATAGATGTCAATGCACGAGGTCAATATCACTCAATGAGTGGATGAACGTTTATGTTGCTTTTAAAAAACTGTGCATAAAGGGACGAAGGCCTATAGCCCATGGGAGCAATTTTTAAAACAATTGTGAAACCTTAAGATTTTAGTATTTTATACTTGAGAATAAAGGTTATGTTAGCAGCACTATTTACACACCACATATAAATATTACATACCATCAACTCATTTAGTCCCCTAGTCACAACAGTTTGGGAAAGAAATGCCAAATTGTGCTTATATCTTTATACCAATCAAATATCAAAAGTAAATTTAATATAAGATGATGTTGACGATTGAAATGACAAACAATGACCATCAACTATTGTCGATTTGACCCAAATAGTGTTGAAAATAAATATGGCTTTATTTTAACACTTTTGTGAGTGAACTTTGTCGAAATGTGATGTTGACTATTGAAATGAGAAACAATGACCATAAACTATTGTCGATTTGACCCAATGGTGTTGAGAATAAATATGGCATTATTTTAATACTTTTATGAGTGAACTTTGTCGAAATAGAAGCTCCAATAATGCAGGATATTCGTACAATATTTAAAAAGGCACACCACAATCACATATAAATATTACATACCAGCAACTCGTTTCGTCCCCCTAGTCACAGCAGTTTGGGAAAGAAATGCCAAACTGTGCTTATATCTTTATACCAATTAAAAATCTCAAAAGTATAAGGTGATGTTGACTATCGAAATGACAATTCGATTTGACGATTTTGACACAAATAGTGTTGAGAATAAATATAGCATTATTTTAACACTTTTATAAGTGAACTTTGTCGAAATAGAAGCTCGAATAATGCAGGATATTTGTACAATATTTAAAAAGGCACACCACAATCACATATAAATATTACATACCATCAACTATTTTCGTCCCCCTAGTCACAGCAGTTTGGGAAATAAATGCCAAACTGTGCTTATATCTTTATACCAATTAAAAATCTTAAAAGTATAAGGTGATAGCTATTGACTATCGAAATGACAATTCGATTTGACGATTTTGACACAAATAGTGTTGAGAATAAATATTGCATTATTTTAACACTTTTATGAGTTAACTTTGTCAAAATAGAAGCTCGAATAATGCAGGATATTCGTACAATATTTAAGGCTTACCTTGTTTCCTGATTCAAATGATATTGATATATAGCAGGTCAAGTAAAGTAAATACTTTGTGTAAAACTGTAAATTGGCGAATCATTTTCACAGCGTAAAATGCGATCAACCACTTCCAATACTCCCTCGACTCTTGCCATGTTCAAAACAATATACAAAATTAAAATGATCGTTGGTTTGATGCATAATTTTCACCGTCAAATTAAAAATTTTATTCATGTTTACATTTTTCGCCCCTTCAGTAGTCCGCCATCTTGAAATAATCAACATCAATCAGTTATACATCGAGATCAAAAGAGTGACAATATAATTACGTCATTTGGTAAAATAGCGGTCACTGATTGGTCAAACGATGTGTAAGCTAATCGGTGATTGGTTGATATAAGCTCGTCGCTGAATGGCTAACAAGCTAACAGCTAACATTAACAAGTCGATAGCATTATATCTGCTACGCAGATACAAAAATATAAAATGAAAATGATTTATGATCTTTAGATTCGTGTGCAGAATTGTATCACTGTCAATGTATATATCTGCATGTCTCGTTCTTAAAATATTGTATTCTATAACAATCTAGCCTGATTAAGCGAGTGTGTATCGAGTACAGGTCGGTATATAATGGTACCGTGACCAGGATTTCAAGTGATTTCAAGGCTTAAAATGGACAAAAATACGGAAGTATCAAGCGAGCAAAATATGGCGGACGACGAGACCACGAAGACAACAAAGGACGAGATTTGGAAAATGGTATTAAAAAGGAAATTTCTAAACTAGAATTTTATCTACAACAAACAGAGGAGTTAATTACTGGAGTAAAACGACTGCGACAGTGAGACATTGACGGATTTATTATCGAATGCTGTGGAGTTAAAAACCGAGTAAAATATGACGCCGCGAAGTGTGAGACAGTGGAGAAATGCACTGAGGTAAAAACGAGTTATTCTCATTTACATGAACAAAAAGCGAAAATTACAGAAACTTTACGTTTGAGGCAGCTAGAAATTAGGCGAGAAGAAATGAAAGTTATTGAAGCGGAAAACGACAACAAGGGAGGGCCGAACGAGAACAACAACAAGCCAGGGCTAGACAAGAGGAACAAGCGAGCGAGTAAGGCAA
The DNA here is from genome assembly GCA_016169945.1 of Trachythela sp. YZ-2020. Taxonomy (NCBI): domain Eukaryota; kingdom Metazoa; phylum Cnidaria; class Anthozoa; order Malacalcyonacea; family Clavulariidae; genus Trachythela; species Trachythela sp. YZ-2020. Next base: position 1,100,399 of record JADLSH010000070.1, on the reverse strand, counting down.
GAGAGACTGGAACGAGAGCGTGAAATGTTGGAAGAGAGATTAAAATATGAGTTACAAGTAACAGAGAAACGTCTAGAAATGGAAAATAAAGCTAAATCTACTCAAGCAAAATTACCTAAGTCGAGGATCTCTCCATTTAATGGAACACCAACGGACTGGATAAGATTTGAAAACATGTTTACCACACAAGTGCATGACAAACCGATTAGTGATGAGGAGAAATTCGGTTATTTGTTGGAGATGGTCAGTCCAAAAGTTCGAGAGAGAATAAGTAATTTGAAGCCTAGTACAACCGGGTATAATACAGCTTGGGAAAGATTAAAGAGAGGTTACGGACACACTAACTTGGTCGTGAATGCTCATATGGATGCTATTGTTAATTTACAAGTTGTAAAGGGATCATATTTTGAGAAAGTGAAGGAGTTGTATGAGAAGATTAGTCAAAGTTATGATGCATTGGAAACATTGGGACAGGCAGGAATTTTAAAGAGATTTGTATTGTCCACACTTAATAAACTGCCCCATATTAGATCAGATCTCGTCAGAACTGATGATAACTGGGAAAATTGGAGCATGAAAGATTTACTCGAGAGCCTTCAGCAGTGGTTGAAAAGAAACAAGATGGCTGCAGAGCCGTATAAAACTCACCCCGATAATACTAAGAGAGAAAGACAGTGGTATGCACAGAAAGGTGATGGGAAGCAAAGAGAGAAGAAATGTTTATTCTTTGAGGGGAAAGCACTGGGCTGACAGCTGCCCTAGCCAAGATACGAAAGAGAAAAGGAAAGCATTCTTTGTTGCATGTAAGCTGTGTTTCAACTGTGGATCTGCAGGTCATAGAGCTAGCGAGTGCAGAGGTAGAGGGTGTCATGCATGTCAAGGGAGGCATCACATCAGTTTATGTGACCGGAAAAAGAACTCGGACCTTGTTCTCAATGCTTATATCCCTGCAGATAACAAGGAATCACTGCCATCTATTGTCCCAGTAAGCACCCCCGCGCGCTCGCTCAGCTTGATCTCTATAAATTAGCTGAATGCGATTTTTTTTCTTTTCCTTAAAATCGCTTGGGTACGAGGTTGGTGAAAGCCCAAGGTGAGACATTATGGGCTTATCTTGATAATGGGTCAGGAAGAAATTTCATATCAAACAATGCAATCAAAAAGTTGAAATTGGAGCCGGTACGACACGAAGGTCGACGAATTGTGACTGTAAATGGGTCAAAGGAACAAACACTGTCCATCTATAACCTCGAGATCAAATCAATCGATGGAAAACGAGTGGAAACTGCAGAAGTTACAGGATCGAAGATGCAAAACTTTACAACCATCAAGAGACCAAACATAAGTGTATTGAAGGAGAAACTTGCCAAAGATAAACAATTCTATGTTACGAAGGATAAACAAATACCCAATTGACTTGATAATTGGTGACAATCTTATTGTAAGATTAAGACCGAAGAAGTGTTTAAAGGAAGTGTGATGAGCCAATTGTTGAGGAACCACGTTTGGTTGGGTGATACACGGTGATTATCCTAAACGAATGCCTCTTCACCACAGAATTTTCGGATTATGAGAGACTCTATAGTTTGGACATACTTGGAATCAAGGACAGGAAAGAAAATGATCAGAATGAAGTGCTCTTGGAGTTCACGGAGAATATCACAAGGAATGCTGATGGCAGGTATGAAGTGAATATACCGTGGATAGAGGGAAGTGAATTAAATGAAACAAATTTCGAACAGAGTAAGCGTAGACTAAATAATGTAGAGAGAAGATAAGTCGAGATAAGGAACTGTCGAAAGGGTATGAGACAATAGTGAGAGAGCAACTAGAGTCAGAGATTATCAGACAGGCCCTGAAGAACTAACTGGTAAACGAGTCTTTTACATGCCGCACAAACCGGTGGTAAGAAATGATGCTTCCACTACCAAAATTCGCATGGTATTTGATGCAAGTGCAAAGTCCCAACCCTTAACAAGCAGTGTTAATGAGTGTATGCACACAGGGCCCCCTCTCCAACCACATTTATGGGACATTATGATACGTGTTAGAATGTCCACCAACATCCTGCTAGCAGACATTCAAAAGGCATTTCACCAGATTGGGATAAAGGAAGAGGATCGGGACGCATTCCGATTTCTCTTTAATATTAATGGTCAGCAAGAGAAACTTCGATTCGCGAAAGTCCCTTTCGGAGTAGAAGCCAGTCCATTTATTCTTGGCGCGACACTACAGCATCACTGCGACCAACAACCGCCAGAACCGCCATGTCGACAATCTCATGATCACCAGTGAAGATGTTGAGAGTCTTGAGAAGTTTAAGATTGAAAGCTACTAGTATTCTGGAAGGGGCCAAATTTGCCCTTCACAAATGGGAGTCCAATGTAGAAGAGCTAGATGGAAGTGACATGCCCAATCCGAGTAAGATTCTGGGACACGCTTGGGATAAACGAGAGGATACACTGGAAATTGCAGTTCCTGAGTTTCGAACAAGTAGACCGGTAACTGCCTCGTCCCCAGTCACAGCCACTGATCTATATAAATGCACTGCACTGTCAAGGGCCTGCAGAGGGAAGCGGGAGGACCGGCCTACGAAACTGTGAGTGAGGCCTTTTACAGAGCATCGGCCCCGTAAGGTATATGTCCGCCAACCTTGGCAGCGAAACACATCTAACCTGGCGAAGGGCAGAGAGGAGAGGCGCAGGACCGGTGAAAACTGTGGTGAGCCACCTGGGAGGGGAGCATCTACGGACCGGTTGTATGTCGCGCCAACTAGCAGCAGGGAAACACATTTATCGGGAAGTTTGCGAAGAGAAAGTTAGTTGGAATGAGGAGGTGTCGACCGAGTTGAAATCAAAGTGGTTTAGGTTGACAGGACAGTTGAGAAACGTTAGAGTTCCGAGGAGTATTACCAAAGCGTGTAGAAGAACAAAAGGTATCCATCATATTCACCAGTTCGCGGTTGCTAGTAATCTAGCATGTTCCACTGCAACCATTGTGATAGTTGAAAGTAAAACCGGTGTAGTCAAAGGGCTCTTAGCCTCCAAACCCAGAATATCGAAGCGTAATCTTTCCATTGCTCGTTTGGAATTGGTCAGCGGACACATGGCAGCCAACATGGTTAAGAATGTATGTCATGCTTTGAGACATTCACTAATACTCTCAGTAACGATATGGATGGACAGCATGGTAGCACTGTATTGGATAACAAACCCCAAACGACCGTGGAAGGTCTTTGTGGCAAACCGTCCGGATTGCTGGAACTACTAAGGACATCGGAGTTGTCTGGAAATACTGTCCGACCGAGAAAAATCTCGCTGATCTTGGGAGTAGGGGAGTTTCTGTTGAGAAAATGCACAACGGAAAGTGGTTTACATGTCCAGATTGGCTGGATAAGAAGCAAGATTGACCAGAACAACCAGAGTTAAAGAAAACACCTGAAATTAATTCGGAAGAAAAGATACAAATGGTGTCTTATGTGACAGAAATCCAAAACGATGAATGGAATGACTTGTTTGCACGGAAGTCGTATTGGAGCACCGTCAGAATCACTGCTTGGTCTTTACGATTTGTATACAACAGCCTTCAACAGCCTAACTAAACTGAAAGGAGCGAAAAATAGGTCTGGTCCTCTGACAACCGACGAAATCACAACAGCTAGAAACCATTGGGTGCGGAGGAGCCAAATGGCTATTCCAGAAAATCTCACTGGATCTCACTTTAAGCTAGTAAAGGACGGTGAAACGGGAATTCTAAAGTACGAAGGGAAATCGCGGATTACGAGCCAATATACGTAGAGAATGAAGAGTTTGTCATGAAGTTAATTCAACATATACATGAGAACAACCATCTAGGAGTAGCCCATACCATGGCAAGTATCAGAGAAGAGTGGTGGATACCTCGCTTGAGAAGTCGAGTGAAGAAATACATAAACAATTGCAATGCATGCAAAGTATTTTCAACCAAATCGTACGGAGCAACAGAGACTTACCAAAGCCGCCTTACCAAAGTTCCGCACTGAAGTTAGTCGACCGTTTCAGCATACAGGAATCGATTTCGCGGGACCACTGCACGACCGGATTTCAAAGAAAGAAGAGGGAAAAGCTTATGCTCTCATTTTTACTTGTGCAACATCGCGGGCGGTGCATTTGCAGGTAACTAAATCACAGACGGTAGAAGAATTCCAACGAAAGCTAAACGCGTTCATCACAAGACGGAAACCACCACAGAGAATTATATCAGATAACGCTGCTACCTTCCGAGCAACCGCTACCTGGATAAAGAAAACTAGAAAAAGTGAGAAACTTGACGATTATTTGGCATCTCAGTCCATAATGTGGCAGTTCAATTTATCAAAGTCCCCATGGTGGGATGGATTTCAACAGTTGGATGCAGTAGTAATGGACATAGAACGACATTTGAACAACAGACCATTAACGTACGTGGAAGATGAATTAGGCGAAGACAGAGTGTTGACACAAAACACTATCTTTTGGGGTCAAAATTCCCATACGTTTGACGAAGATCTCGAAGAAGAATTGACACAGTTTGATAAACGTCTACAGCATGCTCGACAACAAGCCTGGACGCGCTGGAGAAAGAAATATATTCATAGTTTGATGGAGTCGCACAGGATACAGAAAGAGTAATCTGAGATTCCAGATTTAGGAGAGGTCGTGCTCATCGTCGGAGACGAGAAAAACCGAGAAGCAGCCAAGAAAGCCAGAGAATGGATAAAACTAATTGCTCAGGACGATGATTAACTTTTTAAGAACATTAGGTGTATTAAAATGAGAACTTTCATTTTTATAGGGGAGTGTGTGGGGAGCAACCCCACTGTTACGTTACGAACACGTCCCCCGGTTTTTATATTCGATAAGGTCACGTGACCTGAACACGTTGTTGGGTTTTGGTATAATTTGTGAGACATATATTTGGGCATAATTGCGAGACTTTTTAACTATATTACACAACGCAATAAAACATATAAATTAAGTGAGTGTGTATCGAGTACACGTCGGTATAAAGCCGCACGAAAAAAAACAAATAAATTTGCAATCAGTAAGCACTTACTTTTGCTACACAAAAATTATATAAAATATCTCAAACTTTTTATATCAAGCAATACTGTACTAAAATTTATTCACTTTAATGATTATTTCACTTTAAGTTATGAAAAAACCCCATAACAAAAACATTTAAAATTTTCAATCCGAGTCGCGACAAGGTTTGTGGGTGAACGAACTGTAAAATATTACAATAGAGAAGAGTATATTATTGCTGCAGTTAATGTCTGTAAGGCTATACTAGAAAACAATTATACCATTCGCTCTCGTCGTATATGGCTTATAGCCGATTAGTGCATGTAATAATCCCTACTCACTACACTATATTTCATATAAGAACTAGTCTGACATATTAGTGTAAATCACTACTCTATATTTTACTAGCTAGTCTGACTGAGGAATATACTCACTGTAAAGTCAGAATATGACGTACAAGATGATAACGATTCCTTGATGTTAGGACGTCGAGATCGCGCGACAATCATTGTTGAATCTCTTGATGAGCCAGATGACGTCGTTGTACTGAGAGGTTTGCTTGAAACTTTTTTGGCTAGTTTTTTTGAAAGTCGAGATGAACGTCGTCTTTGACTCTAGGAGACAAAAGCTACAATAAGTTACAGGTTACATCACAAGGTAAGGTCAACCGATATGATATCTAGTGATTCCGTCTCTACAATACGGGTCATTTCGAGAAGGCGTTTCTCAAGCTAATATGCGAGCATATATAGAAGTTCCCATTACTATGGTATTAAATGTATTTACGTTATACTGCACAAACCTTGGTCACTTTGTCTTTGGCAACCTTTGGAGGCTTATTCAAAGCGGACATCAGATTTTTACGTGGTGTTAGTGGAGATCTACTGACCACACTTGATTGGAATAACCTTGATGGTGTTGTAGCAGTTGAACTTGCGGTCGAGTTCATCTACAGCACAAGAAATAAAGATTTTATAGTACTTGTCTTGTACCTTGTATCTGCACATACAAATAATAGTATACAAAAACGTATCTCCTGTCAGTCCTGTGTAATTTGTGTATATTACCTTGCTGGCAGAGCGTAGTCGTTTGCCTAGCGGAGTTTTCGCAGGTGTAGCTCTGTAATGAAGGAAACATTCAGTTATAGACACAAATTGCCTGGTATATGGCTACTGCTTCATGGACATAGTGTGCTCAAGCGAAAACTCGTTTTAGGAGTTATAACTGCATGTACTTTTAGTTTTAGACATGAAGAAATGTTAAATATCAATTGCGATCGAAGGTACAAGTTTGACTTTTCACGTATTCTGTCATACTAATTTCCTATGGTTGATATATTCTTACTTTTTGTTAGGTGTGCAACCATAGCCAATCTCTTTGTTAAGTGTTTCCTTTTTTGCTTTTTGCTAAAAATAAAAATCGATACATTACATCAAAGTTGTGTTTTGTAACTTCATTGCACATGCAGTGGACGTACAATTTTATACACTCCAGGCAGAGGCTTTATCATATTACCGTCATTTTAAATTTCATACCCTTTCTGCAATTGCTCTCTTCTTTTCTTCTTCATGGTTTAGCCACTGTCTTTCCATAATCTCAAGATATCTTTCACCATTCACTAAAAACAGGTTCTCGTTATCATGTTCCCATGATGCTATTGTGCTCTTCAACTCTTCTTCAACCTGAACAACAAAACCACATGCATACAAAGCATCAGCTGATGTCACGTTTATACTTGCACTTCTTGAAACAGTTTTCAAAATATTTTACGCATTTACCGATATTCATGTATATTTTTATGGATTACAAATTTTACAATTTCAAAAAAGAGGATAATTTGGAGCATATACAGGGTGTATCAAAAAAAAGGTAATCCAACTTTAGCATGCCATTGTGCGTTAATTACTCGGTGCATGAACGTGATTTTTTCATAATCATAAAGATCAGGCTTTTAGCTGTTGGATGACACGTTTTTCATCCAATATGGAGGGAAAATGAGCAAATACGAGCCCGATAAAAATTGTTTGTCGAAATTGCATATTTTCACCGTTGAGAATTGGGTCTAAAACTATTGAAAATTAACTCCCTTTAGGACTTAAGTTGATGAATTTCACTTCAATAAAATACCTGCGTATGCATAATTATTATAAACATCTTGTAAACCAGCTCTAAACTCATTGTTAAAATGACACATTCGTGATTAATTGCTTTTCCTTTTGTTATGCACTGCTTTAATTAGGCACAGAGCTGAAAATATGCAATTTCGACAAACAATTTTTATCGGGCTCGTATTTGCTCATTTTCCCTCCATATTGGATGAAAAACGTGTCATCCAACAGCTAAAAGCCTGATCTTTATGATTATGAAAAAATTACGTTCATGCACCGAGCAATTAACGCACAATGGCATGCTAAAGTTGGATTACCTTTTTTTTGATACACCCTGTATATAGGAATGACTGAAAAGACAAGAGGTTGGTAGCAACAAATAAAATATTTGCAGTGAGGATATAAACAACAGAAGAATTGGGAACTAAGGTTGTTGAAAGGGGTTAACTATTATCACCTATACTGTTTTAGACATACAGTAGAACCCCGCTAACTCGAACACCCAAGGGAAGCGAAAAATTGTCCGAGTTAGCGGGGGTTCGAGTTAGCGGGGGTTCGAGTTAACGGGGGTTCGAGTTAGCGGGGGTCCGAGTTAGCGGGGGTCCGAGTTGGCGGGGTTTCGAGTTGGCGGTGGTTCGAGTTAACGGGGGTTCGAGTTAGCGGGGGTTCGAGTTAGCGGGGGTTCGAGTTAGCGGGGGTTCGAGTTAGCGGGGGTTCGAGTTAGCGGGGGTTCGAGTTAGCGGGGGTTCGAGTTGGCGGGGGTTCGAGTTAACGGGGGTTCGAGTTAGCGGGGGTTCGAGTTAGCGGGGGTTCGAGTTGGCGGTGGTTCGAGTTAACGGGGGTTCGAGTTAGCGGGGGTTCGAGTTAGCGGGGGTTCGAGTTAGCGGGGGTTCGAGTTAGCGGGGGTTCGAGTTAGCGGGGGTTCGAGTTAGCGGGGGTTCGAGTTAGCGGGGGTTCGAGTTAACGGGGGTTCGAGTTAACGGGGGTTCGAGTTAACGGGGGTTCGAGTTAACGGGGGTTCGAGTTAACGGGGTCGGATTTCGTTTATTATGTTAATAATTAATAAGATATAGTCGTTTTATTGTTCATCACAATTGTGAGCCATTACGGTGCACTTTAATCGAGCCCTTCGTCAAGGGATACCATGCTTACCAATATGAATGGACACCATTCAAGCAAAATATAGAGCTGACAAAATAATTAATGTTGTCGATAAATACGCTGTGTGTGTTCTTTTTTGCGGTAGAGTTGTGGGACATTTAAAACGAGGGAAAAGTGGACGCTTTGCTAAAACAATCTTTTACTTTCTGCGAGCGGATATTCACAGTTCGTGCAGCGTTATCATCAAAGGCAAGGCTATTAACTTGGGTGATGGAGAAGGCATGCAAGTTCCATGTAAGATAAAGTTTTCTGGACAGGCAAAATATGTAAAGATTTTACAAAACGAACTAGATAAGCTAGATCAGTAATGATCGACGCAACTTGTTGAACCTTTTATCTCTTTATGCACTTGAATTATGTTTGTATATATTATATACCGATTAAATTGTTGTTGTCTGAATAGAAATCCAAGCTTCCGACTTGTCAATGTGCTATGTTCTGACATTTTGAGGTTTGCCGATCCACGTCTCGAAAATAGAGTTCGAGTTAACCGGGTAAATTTGACCGAGGGAAAATAAAATTTGATCGAGTTAGCGAAGAGTTCGAGTTAAGCGAGTTCGAGTTAACCAGAGTAAATTACTGTCAAAATTGGTTCAAATCCAGGGGAAATTGGATTTAGTTCGAGTTAGCGGGGAGTTCGAGTTAAGCGAGTTCGAGGGGTTCTACTGTATATGCGGATATAGAAGAATTGGGTGCCACAAGATGGCGTACTACAGTAGATCCATGGTCGTCTATTTCAGGCATCAGACATACAAGTGACCAAGCTATAAGCTGATTGAAACGACAAGGTTTAAGTTACGAAATATCACAAAAAATCTGAACACCACAGCAAACAGTCATGATATCAAGGCACAGTAAGGAAAATAATGACAGGGAAGGAATAATGGCAAGGTAGTAAAGTAAACATTAAGGTTAACTATGAAATTCAAATCAAATTTCATTCATATCGTCCAATAATTTGAATGGTAACTAGACAAGTTAAGTTTGAATGTTTCTTCACCTTAGGTAAACCTTTTTGCACTGTGTTTCTTGTCTTCATCTCTTTAAGTAAAGCACCACCTCGATTAAGAAACAATCTGTTTGGGTCGTTTTCTTTGCTCTTTAAAATAGGATTATAACAAATGAAGCATTCAGAATTTTCCATCATAATTTAGTAAAGTTACAGACGAAAAAAAGCACAACATCAAAAACAATTAAAACGTTCACATGAAATCACAATAAACCATATTTGAACAGTTTATGATTAAATGTTCATAGGTATATGCAGGATAAAAGTTACCTCGAACTCTAAAAATTTCTTCCACAGACTTTCCCTCTTTTCTACCAGTTTAAAAATTGCGCTGTTTTCTTCATAATAATTTCTCATAATTTCCACTTGATGCTCATGTAGAGTAAGGGCATCTTCACTGAAATTTTCTGAAAGACAAATAATATATTACATGCGCTCTTGGACATAAATGTCGAGAAAGTTTTATACTTTCAAGGATCAATTCAATATAATAAATAATGTATCAGAATAATTTGTTTGGTTAATTAATGCATACCATCAAATGCTGGTGTAAACTCGTGTCTTTGCGACTCTCCAAAATAACATTGATCCCAAATTTCCATAAGTTCTTTCCTAAAACCATGAATTGAAACATTATAGATTGCAAGCTAATGCCTAAGACAGTATACCTCAAGTTGCATCTACATTAATACTGCCAAGGTGTTCAGACGGACATATTTTTATTGTATTTTTAACCATGTGCATGCAGTTACTGTATTTTGACTATAATTCTCTCCAATATCAACCACATCCACGGTCAAGGAACTTCATCATGGTCAAAATGAGATTTACATTTTGGACATCACCTGTGCGTGATGCATCACTTGTGCATCACCTGTGTCTATTGACTATGACCTTTTTTCTCTCATTCTGGTTATACATTGAAACCGTTTTTAAATAACCTACCTTGAACCCTCGATAAATTTTTTGATATGCAAAACTTTAAGAGCTTCCAATTTCTCAACCTCTGCCTTTAGCTGATAAAAGATACGAAAAGGAAAAAAATTCTGATTGTCATGCATGACATTGATGCGGGAGTCTTTCGTTGTTAATTTTACTAAGTCAGGATTGATGTTTCTTACAGTATAATGTACGTTGAGAATAGATTCTCAAGTACGTGTCAACTAGGAAGTTCGACATGAAGTCCGAGGCCATGCAGCATCTGTTTATAAGCTAAGTCTTGCGTCCATCTCTGTAAGTCTGAAAAACTCATATTGGGTTTTTATTCATTCCTGTCATAGGCTGCATGTAGGTTAGTCTCCTCCGCAGGCAACTCGGTGGCAAAAGGTAGAATTATGCAATAATTTTATAGACGAGATGGTGGTAACGGGGGATCATGAGGGATAATTGGCGCAAGAAATAAAATCTTCTGCTGGAGTACTGGAGGAGGCTCCCTGTAGGTCCTTGATTTCTCGTCTGACTCGTTTTCTTAAGGATCTGTAGGATTACACATATAGTAATGCGCTTTTATACGAAGTGCTTTTGAACCAGTGCCAGCGAATTTGTGTCTTTTTGTGACGTTTCGGAACTGCGAGTAAATTGTGCTATCAGTTTTTTTAGATTTATTCACAATGTGGGGGTTTCGTCTCATTTGAGTAATTTGTTGTCTGTGATGTTGTCGACAGGGATTCAAGTTGTCGGTTGCTTTAGTCATGTGGGGATTTGTCGGCATCACGGCTGTGCTGTCTTGCTTACTGTCTCTCTTCGCGTAGGGTTAGATGTTTAGATATTTATAATACCTGATCGTTAGTGCAGTTTAAGAAAAAGTTTATACTTGTACAATCTTACTTACGTTGAGTATTGCAGAAGGTCTAAAACCAGAACAAGCAGAACTGCATCTTTCTTGTTCACTATCTTCTATATCAAGTTTATCCCAGAGTCTTTTCAACTGCTCACGAAGGCGAGCTGCTTTACCAAAATTTTCCTTTTGTTGTTTCTCAAGCTAAATGTAAAACAAAAAATGCACCTAACGCTCGCTACCCAGCAAGATGAAGACATTACCCTCTCGATACATGGCGGCACGAGCACGCTGTTTTCATTTGTATTTCGCTCGCTGGTCCACGATGACCCGTCCCAGATGATTACTTCCACGCTTACGAAAGCGTTTAAACCATTGCGAGAGCAATGTGAATCTATTATTAGCTGGTCTCTCCATATAATATTTACTGAACTCAAGTGGAACATGGTTTATCATTCGCAGAGGACATTCTACTATATATACGAGTCAATGTAATATTTACAGAAGACGTTACCTTGGTTTTGAGTTCTTTCATTGCATTCAAGTTATTCTTTGACAATACAAACGATGCTTCAGAATCATCACGTGCCAAATCTTTCTCGAATGCCGTTTCAGGTACTTTCTCAAGCTCCTCCCACAGGTTGAAAATTGAAAGACGCATTGTCTTGAACTGTTCAATTCCCTGAGCCTGTTTAATTAGAAACAGTGATCACCTTTTTATCATCACGAAATCTTTAATAATAACTGGGGCCTGGATCCATTTAGTATACGTACGAATTTTCGAACCCCTCCCTCCCCATTGTACGTAAGGAACCATGGAATTGATAGAAATGACGTTACTTAAACAATAGGCGTACGCAAAATCCGCAAAATTTTGACTCCCCTTAGTCGTACGTACTAAATGGATGACCCAATTCACTCTCTGGCCGTACCATCTAACACAGAATACTAAAATTACAAAGTACAAACAATACACCGATGACATCTTCACCAAACCCCTGATTGTTTTATAACATTAAATAGCGTTAATTGTGTCTTTCGCAACTTAAGGCCATTTTCCAGTTATGAGTTTTTTTAAGTACACGTACGTAAGTACACGTATCTCAACAAATACACACTCATGACGTGTTCCATAATTATAATTTAAGTATATTTAAGGTGGAGTAATACGAGCAACAAATACTACTAATACGTTTAGTTGTTTTGTTGGTACTTCTTTAATCCCAGCATCATGTGTAGGTAATGCTAATCTCTTGCAAAGCATTTCTTCAGTCTCTTGAAGTTCCTTATGAGTTTTTAGTCTTTGATATTTTTCCTAGAAAATAGACGTTTTTTGTACGTTATGTATATTATTAGTTACTATAACAAAAATAAAATGCCTGCTTAGACTATATGATAAACTGGGTAAATACTAACATTTTTCTCGGCATTTCGTTCGATGGGAATAATAGTTGATGGTGTTTGTGGATGGAATATTCGAACGAAAATTTATATACATTTTTAGACCTAGCCAGGAGCAGTTGCGACCTTAATGCAACCTTAATGCGACCTTAATGCACGCAGGGCCGCATGCAGGTTCGATTCTTGCCAGAGGGCCTAAGGTTGCATTTTTTGCAACTGCTCCTGGCTAGGTCTAAAAAGTATATAAATTTTCGTTCGAATATTTCATCCACAAACACCATCAACAATATGATAAACTGCTTGAATTGTAGTACGGTTATTAATCTTCATCTACACGCGTAAAAACGCACAAATTGTAACAAGTCTGCAAACAAGTTGTTACAAATCTGTTCACAAGCTGTCAACAAGTTGTCTTCGCACTGCTTGTTCCCAGTTGTTGTAACAAGTTTGGAACAAGCTGTTGACAACTTGTAACAAGCTTGATGGCATTATCAGACTTGTTACAAGGTTGTTCTAACAGGTCTGTCACAGCCATGATACAACAATAATGTTACAAGGTTGACAACTCAAGGTTGTAACAATATTGTTATATCAAGCATGTAACGGACTTGTTGGAACAACCTTGTAACAAGTCTGATAATGCCATCAAGCTTGTTACAATTTGTTAACAAGTTGTTCCATACTTGTTGACAAATTGGGACAAGCATGCAGTGCGGTGACAACTTGTTGACGGCTTGTTGGCAGACTTGTTACAAGATGTGAGATTTTTGCGTGTGTAATAGTCTGGTATACCTCTCAAGAACACATTGAGTGATAGTTAAGGACGGAAAAACACTATATATATAGTCATAATTAGAAAAAACTTAATATAGTAATATAGTTATTAGAGTTTGAGCAATCCTAACACTAGAATATACCAAATGGAAGCTTGCATACAGCTGTCCGTAATCATACCGTGTTCCAATCATTTAACTTTGTTCGTAACGTTTTCTCAATTTCGACAAGTTTTATATCTCCTTCATGCTAACAAAAAATATATATATACTTTTTACAAAACAAAGGTACGAATAAATGTTAAAATAGTTTATCCTAATATAGATACGTGACTGATTAAACGATTACTGTCTAATAAAAATGAATTGACATTTGCATTGCGTTTCAATTTTTGGCTATATGTAAGTGAGCCCGTGTCGTCACATGTGTTGTACAGAATATGTCAGAATTGTTCACAAAAGTAAAATTGACGCTTGAATTTGATAGATATAGAACCTATACTATATACGTTGGTACTATGCTCTCTTTGTTTGGCAAAGATATGGTTCAGTATAGGTTGCTACCTGGTAAGGGACTTCACCAAGTTCGTTTGCAAGATCAAGTAATTCTCTTTCATATGTTTCAATACTTGACTTTAATTCTAACATAAATTCTTTCTCATCATTTATCATATCAACAAACAAACTGCGGACATATTGTAAGATAACTTCCAGTCTGTTTTTATGAACTGATGAACTGATTCCCATCTCTTCCCACATCGTCTCAAATGTTTGCATAAATTCCGCAACCATAAGTACCAAACCATCTTGAACAATTTTTGTTCCATTAAGATCCTGTACGTCCATGTTCGTTACCCTATATAAAGTGTACAGAATATAGAATTCATTGGGCAAAAAAATATATTAAAACGGATAACTGCGTTAAATGAAATCTATATAGTCACGGGGGTTAGGGCCTAGGGATTTGATCAGCACCGGCTTTTTAGTCCAAAACTATATCATTTGAAACTTAAGGCTCGTTTACATGCACTTGCGATTTTAGGTGCGATTTTAGTTGCGATAAATTTCGAGCATGCAAGATCGAAATGTTTGCGACTTCTCGCACTGAAAATTGCACTTAAATCGCAGGCTGTTTACATTTGCAATTTCATGTCGCAATCACGTCAGCTGAAAAAATCGCAAAAAAGGGTAAACGGCCCTTTAAAATAATTTAAAATCTCATTGATAATTCTTATAATCATTGAATCTAATTATATTAAGTCACTCTACATTTATACTTCACTGGTATTCTTTATCTAAATATAAAGCTTCTTCTTAATTTATGGTTTTCTTATAAAGAAAAGTACTGAAATGTTTCAGACGTCGTTTTACAAACTCGCAATGCTGGTCGCAGTGATAATACGACTCGCTCACTTCACAAGCTAATTTCTGATTATCCACGCACAAACCATGACCACTTTTTCCAACGACCTGCATATTAAATTTTCTTAACTTCCGCTGTATACGAAGACGTGAAGGGATAGAAAACTCAAAAGTCTTACTAACTAAAGTAACTTTACTGACAGGTGATGTAAGCACGGCAGAATTTTATTGGTAACCATTAAGTAACATTAATATGCGTATAACGGTATAACCTATTTTTTATAAAAATATTGAATGGCCAAAACGAAAGATGCAAGACGATAAGTCCCGTGCAATTGATGCAAAGCACCTATAAACTATAGTTAAAATGAAAGTAGCAGAACGATCAAACAAAGGCGATTTAATTTATGCTTTTACAAAGCAAAGGGTGTCAATGACTTGTCCGATGCAATCACAATCACTTGGCTCTATTTCAATATTCTTCTTCAACGTTTACGCATTTTACACATGACAAGGGCAGTCTCGTACAAGACGTCATATATGTGCACGGCATATCCAAGTCAAAAGTTCTGTTCAATTGCAAAGTAAATATGAGGTCTTTTACAAACGTTGTAAATAGAGTTAAACGATCGAGAAGCAACTATAGAAGGCGCGGTGAGCATGATATTTATTAATTGAAATAATGCTTGGAAAGTGCTGGTTAAGCTAGAAATATCCAATTCTGTATACCCATACCATGTACAGCAGCTGTAATTTTAAAGTAATATAAAGACAAATAGGACGTTTCTCCTTTTCTTTGCCAAGTATCCATCTCAAGTGCAACGTATAGGCGGATCTACTGGGGGAGGGGGGGTGCAGGGGTCACCCCCACAAAAAGTCAGAAGGGAGATCTATGGCAAGGTACAAGTCCTTCGAAGAAGTCTATTGGAAAGCATTTTATTGGCTTTGCAAACTACTATGAGAACTTGATTGTCCCATGTATAACGATTTGTAATGATTATGACAAGATCTTTAATTTTCTTTTTTGACATTGGCCAATGTTGTACCTCCAAGGTGGTGATCATGAACTGAGTGGATGAAGGGTTTCCGGATCCACACCGTGAGCCACGTTAACTGCCCTTCCCCAATAATAAACAGAAAGAGTTACGACAATGACAATGTTAACCCTCGCATCTTTTTGTCGAATGATATAACACAAGAGAGTTACTGACATTAATTAATCTAAGGCCTGTTTCAAACGTCGCATTTTGCCTGTGTCGAATTCAATTGTTTGAATTATGTGCATGCAAGATGCGACGTCTGAAACAATTAAATTCGACGTTTTTAATTGCGGTCGACCGTAACTTGAAATTCGAGCGGTTCGCGGTCGCATAATAGGGAGCTTTAGCAATGACTACGAGTACGACTACGAGTACGACTACGAGTACGAGATTCGTCATTTTCGCGTGTTGTTTGCATACGCCATCTCGCAAAAGTCGTAGTCGTCGTGCTTTTGAGTACGAGATTTATCAAAAATCTCGTAGTGATGCGAGATGGCGTATACAAACAACACGGCGTTTGGCGCGAAAATGACGAATCTCGTACTCGTAGTCGTACTCGTAGTCATTGCTAAAGCTCCCTCTTGAGAGCTCAGTGCGACGTGTTTCAGACATCGCATTTTGCACGTGTCGAATTCAATTTGGCATGGACGTGGCGCGAGAGACGTCATGTAAAGCTATTGAAAGATAACATGTTGCCAGTTTGTCAAGCGTTTTGTGGGAAATACGGCGGCCGGCGTAGCTTCAGAAAAATATATATCTTGTAACAAAGAATTGTTTGATCGACTTTACTGCATAATTTGGGGAGTATTTACGAAATACGCAATATGTATACGAAACAGGGCCTTTTTTAAGAAATCGTTAGTGGGGGGCCATCATCGAAGGGGGTGTATTACAGGTGTGGGAAGGTGAAGGGGGGTCTGGGGGTCCTCCCCAGAAAATGTTTGTATTCATGAGTCTCCGTGGCGTGATTTCCTGCATTTTCAGATCTGCGTTTTCCCATCTAAACGGAGGCAGGTTTTGTTGTGAGAATACCATAACTTTCCTCTAAACTCATTTGCAGACGATGAATACACGATGACCGACAGTAATTTGCAGACCTGAATACATGATGAAGAATGCCCACAAATAGCAAGAAATATTTATTTATTTATTTATTTATAAAAGTTATTTAAAAACGATAGCCCTTCAGCTATTGCTGCTTTTCAAGGGATCGTTTGATATAATACTATAAAATATTAATAACTATTTACACAAATAAGTCATGTTAGATGAAACAATATTGATTACTCATGTTGCAATATTTATGAGCATCATCAACAGTCATTTAATCTGTGGAAAAATAATTGTCGATTAAACTTTTAAAATGAATTGTTGATAGTTGCTCATACCCGTTGACAATGTCAATGGGTAAGTTGTTCCAGGCACAAGCTCCTCGGTATGAAAAGGATTTTTTCATAAAATTAGTTTTAGGTTTACCTAACACTAGCTTGCGCATGTTGCTCCGCATTTCGTAATTGTTATTTTGGCTATGAGAGAACATGTTAGAGACGTACTCCGGCGCAATACAACGGATAGCCTTGAATGTCATTAAGATTTCCCTTTTCATAAGAGTAGACTCAATTGGAGTCCATCCTAGAATCCGAAAGATTGTTTTTGACCTTATTTCGTAGTTTGAACTAGTTATGACACGAGCGGCCCTTTTTTGCATCTTGTACAGTTTCTCAAGATTCGTTCGATTTCCGTCATTCCAGACGGACGAACAATATGTAAAGTAAGGGACTACTAAAGAGTTGTACATACGAATTAATTCATTTTGAGATACAAAAGCTTTAGCTCTTCTTAGAAGAGCCACAGCACTCGAAAGTTTCTTACATTGAGCATTAGTGTGTTCCTTCCATTTTAATTCTTCGTCAATTATAATCCCCAAGACCTCTTTCTGTTTAACTTGATCAATAAGTGAGTCATTAATTAGTATTTGGAGGTTTTCAGGATTTGGTTTAATTTTCTTTTTGAGGCTATCAACATAAATTCAGTTTTCTCAGTATTTAATGTTAATTTGTTGGCCTCGAGCCATTTACTTACATTACTCAAGTCAGAGTTTAATTTGTATTCAATTTCTGCAGTTGACACTCCAGAACACGTCAAGTTTGTGTCGTCTGCAAACATTGATGCTTGAGTGTGTTCGAGGCAGTTCGGTAAATCGTTTATGTATATAGAAAATAGCAATGGCCCCAGATTAGTCCCTTGTGGAACCCCACATTGGATTGTTTTTTGATCTGATTTTACGTTATTGAGTACGCAGACTTGTTTCCTGTTGTTCAAGTATGACTTAAATAGTTTTTGGGCTGTCCCTTTTATTCCATATTGTTCCAGTTTCCGCAGAAGAATACAATGGTCGACCGTGTCAAATGCTTTTTTAAAGTCTACGAAAAGAACCCCGTTGATTAGACCCTTGTCCATATTTAATAGCCATTGGTTAGTGCAATGTAAAAGAGCTGTTTCTGTGGAGTGACATGGGCGAAAGCCGGATTGCTGTTCGCAGATGATGTTGTTTCTGTTAATATACAAGCTTAATTGATCGCAAATGAGTTTTTCTAAGATTTTGGCCAATGCAGGAATCACAGATATAGGTCTATAATTTCCGCACTCAGCCTTGTCTCCTTTCTTGTAAATTGGAATTACTTTTGCAAGTTTTAAGTCCTCTGGAAAAGTTCCAGTTTTTAATACAAGGTTGAATACATGCAATAAGGAATCATATATCGTATTTCCAGCTGCTTTAATAAGTTTGTTTGGTATTTTGTCTAAACCGGGCGCTTTATTCAGGTTTATTTTACCAACTGTGGTAGCTAAATCTTCCTTTGTTATAGTCGCAAAACTAAATTCTGCGGAGCAAGGCTGGGTGAATTGTATTGGGTCTATATTTGTTAAAGGAATATTTGATGCAAGCTTTGGTCCAATCTCAGCAAAGTAGCTGTTAAATGCATTTGTTATGTTTACATCGCCTGTTACATTTTCATCTTCAATTTTTATGTCATTAATAGTGGTTGTTTTCGGCGTTTTATTCAGAAGTTTATTAATTAGCCCCCAGCTTTCTTTGCTATTTTTACTGTTTTCCAGGTTTGTCTTGAAGTACTGAGTTTTCGCTTTGATAATGTGGTCAGTAACTTGATTTCTACATTTTTTTATACGCATCGTGAAAAGCAGGGGAATTTAGCTTCACTGCTTTCTTTTTTAGATAGTCTCTGTGGAAACTCAGTTTTTTAATTTCGTTTGTTATCCACGGTTGTCGATCGCTTCTTAGTTTTCTTGAATGCCGGGGTGCATTAATATCTGCTATTTGTAAGAAAATTTTGTTCCATTCGGACAAGGCTGCATTGGGGTCAGTATGTTCATTAAAATTAATAAAAGCTTCTTTTAAATCAGTTTGAAATTTATCGGCATTTAATTTGTAATATTGTCTTGTTTCAATGATTTTAGGTTTCCTTTTTGGTATTCCTATCTTTCTACAAATATAAACAAGGTTGTGATCACTTATACCTAGATCAATAACTCCTGAAGCTATTGTTTTTGAATCATCAATTTTGCAAATGATCAAGTCAAGCAGCGTTTTGGTTGACACAGTTATTCTAGTCGGTTTATTTATAAGTTGCAGTAATTGATATGCGTTTAATAGTTCATTTAATCGTCTGGTGTTGCAGCATTCATTATCTTTGGGTAGTAGATCGATATTGAAGTCACCTGTTATTATAATTTCTTTGTTCTCGTTATCAATGTTCTGAAGAAAAGTTTCAAAGCAGTCAAGTATTCCTGTGTTACTAGACCCTGGTGGTCGGTACCATGTCGAAATTATTATTGGTTTGGATTTTGGCTTTTTGATTTCAAGACAGATTGCCTCAACGTTTTCTGGGATTAGAGATTTTCTTTCTGAAAATGGTATAACATTACGTACGTAGATTGCTACTCCCCTCCGTTTCTGTTTCTATCGTGTCTAACAAGGTCGTAGCCTTGAATTTCAACTTCCGAGCTTTTGATTGTATTGTCTAGCCTCGTCTCATTAATGCATAATATATCGAAAGGTGTTTTGGTAATGAAAATTCGGAGTTCTTCGATATGTTTTACTAAACTAGCTATATTTAGTTGTCCTATAGAAAAACCTTTCAGTTTCGGGTAAGGGTTAGCTTGGCTATGCGGTGATTCTGCGCCGGAGTCATCTCGTGATACATTCATTGAATAGTCTACTCTGTTATTATGTTCTGGCGCCGATATGTTTACAAAGTCAGGTACATTATTAACATTTATTTTCAGGTCTTGAATTGGAGCATTATTGATGCGAAGTACAGGCAGTCAATTACAATTATTTAAGAAATATTTAAAGTTGTAATATTTAAAGTTGTTTAGGACCATTAAAGTCAAATAACTTCTATTTCAGACATCTAAATAGCCCATTGTATTAAAGGAGCATTGTCATAGACTCATAGGCAATGTGCAGATCGATTTATTAAAACTTAATTTATTCCAGGTTGTCACTGACAGTATATTATTAATTGTCATCTGTTATATTTTATCAAAATATGAAAAAAGGCTATATTTTGAGTTTCACTATATTAGGGACATTTATACAGTCAAGCAACAATAAGCTGGGCACTGCTCTGTAAATTTGCTGTTCTCGTACAAGTTGTGTTTATTGGGCTGCCCTTATTTCCTCCCAGTGTTAGGTAAACAATTTTTGAGTATAAGTTCCTGCCATGCTCACACTTGCTCACATTGATGGTCAGGCTTCAGCTTGAGATTTCAACAGCTCAATGTGCCAGTGCCGTGCTGGCAGGGGGCCCAAATTTATGCCAAGACTAAGGAGAGAAAAAATTATCAGTCTGAGACTGCTATGCCAAGCTGAAACGGATTTTACTACATCCCGGGCGTTCTTTGTCAGTGCCCGCAATCACAATTAGGATTATCAGCGGTATATGATGATAACATTGAGTGTTTCCAGAGGAGTGTTTCCTTGTGTTTCCTAATGTTTCCTTCTGATCCTTACTCCTACCTCATTGCCTAACCCTAACTCAACCCTAACCCAGAAGGAAACACAAGGAAACACTCCTCTGCAAACACTCAATGTTATCATCATATACCGCTGATAATCAGCAGGCACTGACAAAGAACGCCCAGGGATGTAGTAAAATCCAGCTGAAACACAGAATGCACACTGCATGGATATGGACAATCTTAACCCCTGATCAACCAAGAATGCATGTTATCACAAATTTTAACTTCCCAAGCATGGAAAAGTGGGAGTGAATAATCTGATAAAGAAACACAAAATGTGGAATACACAGTGTCTTTAAAAGTTATAAATTTGATTGTTTATATGCTTATTATTAAAACACCAAAACTTGTTAAACTTCAGTCACACAACACAAATATTTTAACTATTTTGGCATATTTCTCTATTTATTTGCAAGAAAAAGCATTGTTTAGCATCATATAATTCCATACTTCTAAAGTCCCAGTCAAACGAGGATGAGAGTTGATGAGAGTTGGCAAGCAAGAGTTTGTATGGTCACAAGTTTTCTCAACTCTCTTGCCGTGGTCAAACGAGAACAAGAGTTGCATGAGAGTCCACGACAGATATAATTTAGCATGCGAAACGGAGCCCTGAGAATAATTCTTAAATTTTGGTAAACAAAGTGTTTAAATTTCCTTCTTAGCTTTTCTTCTTATACACAGTCATAATGTGTTTTTTTTGTTATTAAGATAATTCTTATAGAAAGTGCAAAACACTAGTCTGACTATAGTTGTTTAAAATCTTATGCAACTCTCATGACCATGCAGTCAAACGAGCAAAACTCTCATCAAAATTTAAACCAGACAAACAGCTCAAACTTGATGAGAGTTGGCGATCAAACGCGAGTGAGAGTTGCAACTCTCATTTATTTAACTCTCATCCTTGTTTGACTGGGGCTTAAGTAAAAATTATCAAATTATAAAACAGCAAAATCAGAAATTTTGGTTTGCAAAGACTTCATGTTTCATCCCGCCTACCTATGGTCTTGGCTTAAATACAGCAGGGATCTTGGCAAGCAGACCATCTCGCTTTTATATGAACGTGATCTGTAAACTGTTAATAGTACGATTACTAGAAGGCAAGATCATAGGTAGGCGGGACATCTCGACAAGCAGGTTTATATGAACATACAGGCAGTAATATACATTTTATCTCTTCAAGTGTTCACAGATCAACAGAAATTCTGTTTACCCCCGAGGAACACAAATGGACAGAAATTCTGTTTACACCAGATCCCCCAACACCATTAAATGCTACAAACTACATGGAATAAACTATATTGAATCAATTTCTTTTGATCCAGTTTAAATACGAGACGACTGCAGACTGCAGTAGCAGCAGTACACAATTCAGAAATATATTTTACAAGTATATAATACAGTGGTCAGCAAAGTGCCAAAGTATCTTTCAAAGTATTACGGCAGTGAGAATAAAGGTCACACAAACTTACTGATCAACGTCCATATTGAGCTTTAACTTTTAACCAGTGACGATTCACGAGTAAAAACCTTAAAAATTTCTTCTAAAATAAAAATTTCAAACTAATTGCCAAATAAAACTGTTTGAATTTACCAGACAACAGTGCTTCCACTTTGTCAAAGTAACATTTCTCGTTTTTGTCCTTTTTTTTCGCAGAATTTCCTTCCCAAAATCCTAAATTTCCTTCCATTTTTCCTTCCAATTTTTTTTAAAATAGTATAATAAATTTTGTATTGTACTGTACTCCCGATGTAAATTGAAGGTGTACTGCAGTATTCAAATAGTGAATCTCTAATTTAATTATTAGAAAAATAATTAACCATTGTACGGTACAAAATTCAAGTATCCAACATTAGTGTTCCAGGTCATTACAGAGTAGAGTAGTATATAGTCATTAGTCTATACCGTTCAAAATTAATTTGAATAAGGATAATTAACCTGAAAAAACATCTTCTGATGAGCTTGACTCAGAAGTTGACTCAATACAAATTTGTTTTTAGTTTATAAAAAACCGCGAAAAAAATTTGAGCCGGCGTTATTTATGTACAAGTACTCTGCTCACCCACTGAAGACCTGTTAAGTCCCAAATTACCCCCAAAATAAGTCCCAATTCATCCTTGATGGTTATGTAAATATTCGATGTATTATTTTTATACATGTTTTTTAACTCAAAAGTTCATAATAAAGTGTCTAACCATTATTAAATTACTAGAAATTACTGAAAAAGTTTAAATTGTAAAATTTCCTTCCCTTTTCCTTCGAAATGGCAAAATTTCCTTCCAATTTCCTTCCAAATCTCATTTCCTCTTATTTTTCCTTCCAAATGCCAAAATATCCTTTTGGAAGGAAATTTCCTTCCGAGTGGAAGCTCTGCCAGACAACGACTTCAGTAGTCACATGATCACTTCAATGTTTTCTATTGGTGCTTTTTATAAATTCGCATTCCGGTCAGACAAGTCAGCGGCACAAGATTATCGTCTATACGTGATGTACGAAATATATACTGAACTCTGTCCATCCATTTCTGGCAAGGTTAAAGCAATGGTGTTTTTAAGTTTTCGTTGTATTTTATACGGCAAAATTATTCCTCCACGAGCTCATAAAAGTATATACGATGGAAAAGGTTTAATGTTTGGATATAAGCCGACCTTTTCAGAGAAAAAAACAAAGAAAGTATGGAAACCAAACGTTCAACGCAAGACATATTACAGTGAAATACTGGAAGAAAAATTGAAATATGAAATGACAACATCAGCTATGAGATCAATAGATAGAGCTGGAGGATTTGATAACTATATCTTAAAAACTTCAGACAAGAGCCTGGTTTCTAAAGCTGCCATTGAGTTAAAGAAACGTATGTTAACAGTTCTTGAAATGAAAGAAAGAGGCGAGAACATTGAAGATATTAGAAAGAAATTGGCTCCACCACCTAAAATATCAAAACATCAACATGTGCCCAAGAAATATACTAACAGATTTTATTTTGAATGGAAAGGCAGAAAACATGTTATCTATTGTTGAAATAGCACATAGTTAGAACTGTCAAATACCTTGTTCACATGTGCAAAAGCATGATTATTGTGTATTTATTAATAAAGATAGATTTAATGATTGTATGCTACTTATATGGAAATCATGAAAATAGGCCAAAATAGTTAACGGCGGTTGACTGTTGTGTAAAACTACCTGAAAAATACAACCTGAATCCTACTAACTTCCAGACGAAGGGCCTTCGCTCGAAACGTCGAAGTTCTCATTGTATTTTTCAGGTAGTTTTACACAACAGTCAACCGCCGTATTTGCTATACTCTACCCACACTGGCACCGGATGTTCAAAATAGTTAACATACTATGATGCTGAACTTAGAACCTAAAACCTTGAAAAAAATTATTTTGGTGTAGCTTACATTCCCTGCAGTAAGCAGATTTAGTCTGGATGTGTGTTTATTATGCAAGACCAGTGAGAAGGCAGAAAAGGTGTGAATGACACTAACATGTACATTTAACTGTATTATATGTACAAATATATTCATGGGCTGCTTGTATGAAAGTGTTATACCCGGCGAGAAATATGGACAGCTTTTCGGGAAAAATCCCGTACTACGCGTAGTATGCGTAGTAACATGGGCACACTCTTTACAATTTTCTAATCAGTATTAGTTGCGTGCATTAGTCCTGTTCACACACGCGTTTTACATAACGCCCAGTAAAATTCAATACATGCATGCAGGCGATTTTTCCCGCCATTCTCCTTCAAAAATTTCCTCTCCGGTTGTATGAAAGTGTGCAACAGATGTTCATGTGTTTATTTTATTTTTCCTAACCTGGGTCATGCTTCTCGTCGCCTTGTTATTTAAAAATCGACCAAAATAACTATCTTAATCCCTCTTGAGTTGGCGCCAAAGGTTAATTACTCAAAATTCTGTAATGATTGAATCTGTTGCTGTATGTGCGCATTTCACGGCATATTTTTTCATGCACAATATTTCTCCAATATTTCTAATGCATTTAACTAGTGCGCGTGCTTGACTGTCGCTATATTCTCACCCTTAAGGCCTTATCAATTATTCTGATTGTCATCGACTAGGGTTATCTTAATCCCACTTGTGTTGGCGACCCAAGTTATGCAACTTTTTTATAGCGTTGTTCTAATATACACTATATAGCTATGACCTGCATGCATGCATGAATGGTATCGTACTTTATATCGTAGCGTAGTATGATATACAGTAGCGTAGTAAGGGTAGTAAGCGTAGTAGAGTATAGTTGATTAATATACTTGATACAGTAGCGTAGTAAGCGTAGTAAGGGTAGTAGCGTAGTAGAGTATAGTTGATTAATATAATATACAGTAGCGTAGTAAGCTCAGAGTATAGTTGATTAATATAATATAATATATATACAGTAGCGTAGTAGGGTAGTAAGGGTAGTAAGCGTAGTAGAGTGGAGTATAGTTGATTAATATAATATACAGTAGCGTAGTAGGGTAGTAAGGGTAGTAAGCGTAGTAGAGTGGAGTATAGTTGATTAATATAATATACAGTAGCGTAGTAGGGTAGTAAGCGTAGTAGAGTAGAGTATAGTTGATTAATATAATATACAGTAGCGTAGTAGAGTGGAGTATAGTTGATTAATATAATATACAGTAGCGTAGTAGGGTAGTAAGGGTAGTAAGCGTAGTAGAGTAGAGTATAGTTGATTAATATAATATACAGTAGCGTAGTATAGGGTAGTAAGCGTAGTAGAGTAGAGTATAGTTGATTAATATAATATACAGTAGGGTAGTAAGGGTAGTAGAGTAGAGTAGAGTTGATTAATATAATATACAGTAGCGTAGTAGCGTAGTAGGGTAGTAAGGGTAGTAAGGGTAGTAAGCGTAGAGTAGAGTTGATTAATATAATATACAGTAGCGTAGTAGGGTAGTAAGCGTAGTAGAGTAGAGTATAGTTATACAGTAGCGTAGTAAGGGTAGTAGAGTAGAGTATAGTTGATTAATATAATATACAGTAGCGTAGTAGGGTAGTAAGGGTAGTAAGCGTAGTAGAGTAGAGTATAGTTGATTAATATAATATACAGTAGCGTAGTAGGGTAGTAAGCGTAGTAGAGTAGAGTATAGTTGATTAATATAATATACAGTAGGGTAGTAAGCGTAGTAGAGTAGAGTATAGTTGATTAATATAATATACAGTAGCGTAGTAGGGTAGTAAGGGTAGTAAGCGTAGAGTAGAGTTGATTAATATAATATACAGTAGCGTAGTAGGGTAGTAAGCGTAGTAGAGTAGAGTATAGTTGATTAATATAATATACAGTAGGGTAGTATAAAGGGTAGTAGAGTAGAGTATAGTTGATTAATATAATATACAGTAGCGTAGTAGGGTAGTAAGGGTAGTAAGCGTAGTAGAGTAAAGTATAGTTGATTAATATAATATACAGTAGGGTAGTAAGCGTAGTAGAGTGGAGTATAGTTGATTAATATAATATATACAGTAGCGTAGTAGGGTAGTAAGCGTAGTAGAGTAGAGTATAGTTGATTAATATAATATACAGTAGCGTAGTAGGGTAGTAAGGGTAGTAAGCGTAGAGTAGAGTTGATTAATATAATATACAGTAGCGTAGTAGGGTAGTAAGGGTAGTAAGCGTAGTAGAGTGGAGTATAGTTCATTAATATAATATACAGTAGCGTAGTAGGGTAGTAAGCGTAGTAGAGTAGAGTAGAGTTGATTAATATAATATACAGTAGCGTAGTAGGGTAGTAAGCGTAGTAGAGTAGAGTATAGTTGATTAATATAATATACAGTAGCGTAGTAGGGTAGTAAGGGTAGTAGAGTAGAGTAGAGTTGATTAATATAATATACAGTAGCGTACTAGTAGGGTAGTAAGCGTAGTAGAGTAGAGTATAGTTGATTAATATAATATACAGTAGCGTAGTAGGGTAGTAAGGGTAGTAGAGTAGAGTAGAGTTGATTAATATAATATACAGTAGCGTAGTAGGGTAGTAAGGGTAGTAAGCGTAGTAGAGTGGAGTATAGTTGATTAATATAATATACAGTAGCGTATAGTAGGGTAGTAAGCGTTGTAGAGTAGAGTAGAGTTGATTAATATAATATACAGTAGCGTAGTAGGGTAGTAAGCGTAGTAGAGTAGAGTATAGTTGATTAATATAATATACAGTAGCGTAGTAGGGTAGTAAGCGTAGTAGAGTAGAGTATAGTTGATTAATATAATATACAGTAGCGTAGTTATTTGTAGCGTGCCGATACTCAATAGACTTCACGAACTCGGTTTTAAACTTTTTATTTCCCAGTTATATTACAGAGGCTACAGCCTTTCATGTGCGACCCTCTCGCTCTGAGGTGCGCGTTCACTCTCTCGTCATCGGCTCAAGTCATTGTCTAGATCATCCACTGTCCGGAAACCACATCGGTTTCACATTACATATTGTATACACGTTACACCATCTCCCTACATAAAATTCTTGCCCACAAGAATTGTACATTTACAGAATTATGAATTATATAAATTACTACAACAGAGTTTGTTCTGGGAGTATTATTACGCAGCAAACCCATACCGATCAGGCGCATGGACATCTTGCCTGAGATTCCTAGGCCTAACCCGAGGGACATGTGGAGCATTTTCGCAATTAGGTTGAACGTTGTTTGCGGGAACATTGTAAACCACCTGATCGCCCCAATTTCTCGCGCAGGGCAGACAATGTCTCCACAGTTTAATGGTGCATAACCACGCTTCAATCGATCATGATGTACCACCGTAATCTTACCTTCGATCGATTTGATTTTATAATCAACGCCTAACCGACAAACAACTTCAAACGGCCCGATCCACTTGGCCCCAAATTTCCATCCTTTTGGTCTACGCAAGTAAACTGTTTCACCTGACCCGAATGGGCGCCACTTTTGCATTCTCTCTTCATTACCTTTCATTTGTTTCTCCCTTGCTCTCTCTAAGTTTACCTTTGCTACCTCTCTCACCTCCTTAAATATCTTCCTAAGAGACTGTGTGTATTCGGATTGTGTGCTAGGGTCTTTCAGTGGGAGGCCTAGCTCTAATTCTAAGGGCAATCTCGGCGTACGACCAAAAACTATCTCATATGGAGATGTTTGCAATGACTCTTGTCGACTCGTGTTGTAGGCGAAAACTACTGCGTCTAGCCATAAATCCCAATCGTTATCGTGTTTTGTACAAAATGCCGCTAACATATCTTGCAGTGTCCTATTTTGCCGCTCTACTTGGCCGTCGCATTGAGGATGATACGCCGTTGTTCGCGTCTTGGTGATTCCCATTAAATCGCACACTTCGTGCATTAAATTACTTTCGAAGTTCGCCCCTTGATCAGAGTGTAAGACAACTGGGGCCCAAATCGACTGAAAACTTTATCGACAAGTATTTTAGCTACTGTGGACGCTTTTGATCTGCAGTGAAACGCTTCACACCATTTTGTAAAGTGGTCCATTAAAACCAATATGTGGCGATTGCCACGACTAGTTTCAGGCAAGGGGCCCATATAGTCTAAAGCCCAAAATGTAAATGGTGTGCTCACTTCTAAACTTTGCAATGGGGCAGTTCCACTATTTGCCGTCGGCGCTGGCGCTTTTCTTTTGATGCATACGTCGCAATGGCGGATATAATCTTCAACAGATTTTCGCATATGTGGCCAAAAGAAACGTTTCCTAATACGGTCTAGTGTTCGTGTGACGCCTAGGTGTCCGGTAAATGGGCTATCATGGGTACCCTTAAGTATTTCGTTTTCTAGTGCTTTGGGTACAACTACAACCGGATCGGGATGCGTATTTCGTGTCTTAAGTGACCGATAAAGCAACCCATCTCGAACAAACAACTTTTTGTAATGATGCCAAAATGTTACTAAGTGACGGTCATGTCGCCATGTCGCAAGCTTCTGTTTTGGTGTGCCGCTAATTTTAAGTTGGATAATCTGAGAAATAATCGGGTCTTCTTGTTGCGCAGTCCGTAAGTTAATTGTTGGATTAACGCTTATTGCACAATTAGGTTTATCTTCGACAGAGTCCTGTAAATACGATGTCGCAGTGGTATCAGTTTGGCATTCTTGGACTGTGTTTTCATGCATGTGAGATTCGCTAGGAATAGGTGCTACAAGACGAGACAGAGCATCGGCATTATTGTGGAGTTTACCTGGCTTATGAATGACTGAAAATTGAAATTCTTGTAACTCCATTACCCACCTTTCTAACCGTCCTTTAAGACGTATACTATGTAGCCATTTTAAGGCACTATGGTCTGTTATAACCTTGAACGGGCGGCCTAATAAGTACGTCCGAAAAGTGCGGATACCAAATACAATCGCGAATGCTTCTTTTTCTGTTGTGCAGTATTTTCGCTCCCGGGCGGACAAAATTTTAGACGCATATGCGATGGGTCGTTCTTCGCCATTGTCATCAATCTGTGACAATACCGCACCTAGTCCTATATCCGATGCGTCTGTTTGTAGGATAAATTCTCGGTCAAATTTGGGATGGACTAGTACCGGCGAATTGCACAGACATGTCTGAAGCGTTGTAAAAGCATTTTCACAATCTTGGTTCCATTCAAACTGTTTTGTACTGGTTGTTGAGGTCAATTTAGTCAGAGGTGCCGAAATGGCTGCGTAATTCTTAATAAAACGGCGATAATACCCCGATAAACCTAGGAAACTTCGGACTTCCTTGACTGTCTTTGGCACCGGAATTTGCTTGATTGCTTCGACCTTTGACGGAACCGGGCTTATACCGTCTTCGGATATCATATGTCCTAAATAGTGAACCTTCTTTGCCGCAAAAGTACATTTTGACACATTTAACCGCAGATTTTGCTGCTGGAAACGAGTTAAAACCGTTCTTAACCTATCACAGTGTTCGGTAACGCTGTTACTAAATATAATTATGTCGTCCAAATAGCAAAGACATATACTATAAGTAAGACCAGCTAAAACTAGTTCCATGGCTCGCTGGAACGTTGCGGGCGCAGTTGCGAGGCCAAAAGGCATTCGGTTGAACTCGTATAAGCCGCTATGCGTGATAAAGCGGTTTTCACGATCGTCAGGATGAACTGGAATTTGCCAATAGCCGCTTTTTAGGTCCAAAGTGGAAAAATACTTCGCGTTTCCCACCGAGTCGAGTAAATCGTCTACCCTTGGCAAGGGATGTGCGTCATGACGAGTAATCTGATTAAGTTGCCGGTAATCAATGCAAAAGCGAATATCACCTGATTTTTTTCGCACTAAAACAATTGGGCTAGCCCATGGGCTGGTGCTAGGACTTATAATTCCTTGATCTAACATGTCCGAAATTTGTTTGTTTGACTCTTCGCGAAATGCGTATGGCATTCGTCTGGCTCGCTGCCTAATTGGAGAATTGTCACCGGTGTCAATTTTGTGCTGCGCTACGTTTGTTTTGCTAATTTCACCGCTAAAAAGTTCCTCAAACTCTTCTAACACTCGTTTCACTTGTTGTTTTTCAGAATTACTTAAACCCGGGTCTAGACTAGAATCAATTTTTGACGCCACGTGATCTGCTTTGACGGCATTACAGTTAACCGGATCGTTGTTGTTAGCAACGGTCTCTTTCTCGACTAGAGGACAAAATTCCGCCAATTTACAACCTTGTGGTAATTCAATTTCGTTGTCCGTAGTGTTAGCTATTCGAATTGGCACTATTTTACCTACAGGAGTAACAACTAAATGAGCTACATGCAAGCCTTTTAATTGACTACCTGATATCATACCAACCTGTGAAATGTTTTTCACCAGCACCTTACCGTCAATTATTATTTCCGATCGAGCCGGAATTGCAATGCCCTTAGGAAGAATAACTTTGTTAACACCTTTCAACTGAGATTGGACAAGAAGCATGCTTGTTTCAGTGGTTTTACTCGAGTCATCGGGGGAAGCAACAGGCGGATTTGCCTCTGTGATCACAACTCCGCTCGACTGTACCTTCATTGTTGGATGCTCCGCATGTAATGGGAATTTCCCATAGGGCCCCACTAACTGAAAACTACTTCGACCTCCCCGAAAATCCCCTTGAATACCTAATTTGTGCTGCGTAATAAAGTCCCATCCCAAAACACAATCGTAGGGTATATTACTACTTACAAGAAAACAACTATTATATTTACGTTGAGAATGAGGAAAAGTGACACTTGTCACAATGTTGCCTTGAATATCTAATTCCCCACCTGTAATTGAAGTGCAACGCTGTGATTGCGATTTATCTAATAGAATACAGTCAAAATCGAGAATATTATGAATGTTATCATTAATAAAAGACTTCATTGATCCAGTATCTAGAAGAGCATTGACCGGTACACCGTCAATGAAACATGTTACGAATGGGTGTGCAGGCAAGCTCTCATTACAAACATTAGTACTATTAGCATTAAGAGAGTCACAGTGCTTACTTGTTTCGGGGCTGTCTACCGGCCTGTAGTTCCTCGAGACGCCCCTTGGAAGTTTAAAGGTGCATAGTTTCCACAGTCGCGAGCAAAATGTCCATATCTTTGACATTCATAGCACCGTACATTGGAATGGTTTTGACGTTGGCGTGGACTGCGGCAATCACGAGCAAGGTGACCTGGTTTTCCACATTGAAAACATGTAGCTTTCGATCGCTGTCGATTTATAGGTTGGTTAACTGCGGCGGCATAGAACTGTTCTGAAGTGGCCATCTGATCTTCGAGCGCCTTCTGTCGAGTGGCAAGTTCGTTCATGAGACCCACGAGTTGGTCCATGTCGGCGTTCGGTTTGGGTGTTGCGGAGCTGGCGTTGGTTGTAAAGGATGAGTCGTGTTCTTCAATCGCACGATAACGTTGAACAAAGCCTAGCATTTCGTTCACGTTTGGTGTGGGGTTATGAGCCAAAAGCTTCCCTCTCATTGGTTTGGGTAGACCACGCATAAATTGGCGGGACAAAAGTGCAGATGTGGCTTCGTCACCGAGCGTTGGGTCGGCTTTTTCCAGAAGTTGTTCCAGCTCCCACTTGAAAACTGATGGGTCTTCACCGCTCCGAAGCATTCGGGCCTCAAACTTGGCATAATAATTTTCCCTCTCGACTGGTGGGCACAGGGCTTGTTTCAAGCGCTTCGTCGCGGCGTCGTATGTGGCTCTCTCCTCGGCAGGAATGGCGTAGAAATGACTAGACGCGCGGCCACGGAGAAACGCAGGCAATTTCTTGATCTTGTCGTCGTCTTTCCAACCATTGGCTACAGCACATGCATCAAACTCTCTTAGCCAGGCGACAACGTCGTCTCCGTCGAATTTTGTTGGCAGAATGCTCGTTGACATGATTTCGTTTTTTGTTTTACCGCTGCCACCAATTGTAGCGTGCCGATACTCAATAGACTTCACGAACTCGGTTTTAAACTTTTTATTTCCCAGTTATATTACAGAGGCTACAGCCTTTCATGTGCGACCCTCTCGCTCTGAGGTGCGCGTTCACTCTCTCGTCATCGGCTCAAGTCATTGTCTAGATCATCCACTGTCCGGAAACCACATCGGTTTCACATTACATATTGTATACACGTTACATATTTATCACACCCGGAAAAAAGGAAATCCAAGGGAGATCTAAAGTTCATCAATAATCGCGGGCGCGTGGTTCAAGGTTGGTGGGTGGTCACAGGGTTGCCAAGTTCGGGATTTTATCCCGATATCTCGGGATTTTAAAAAGCAGTTGGGAACTTTTTGGGATTTTTGTTTTAAAAATTCATGCTCGGGATTTTTTTTGGATTTTTGAGAACAGAAAGTTCGAGAATTAAAAATTGATTTTTTTGTTAATATAATAACAATTTTCAAAAAATCCAGCGTTCGTCTGCTGGCATCCTATTGAACTTTATGTTACAAATGTTATACTAGATCAGTTTATCCAACTGAAGTATGTTTCATTTATACAACATGAAGTATTGCGCATATTTCGAGAAACCGGCGCGATCTCTAAAGCTCTTTTTCAGAGTATGCCCGTTCGCAGGTTGGGGTCTTTGGGGACTGGGAACGAAGGTGGGAACATTGGGATTTTGGGGGGAATCTCGGGATATTTGGGAAGCTTAGTTGGGAATTTCACACATTTACAGTTGGCAACCCTGGGTGGTCATCTCACTGATCTCAAAAGTATGGCAGATTGTCAGGAGTGGAGTGAGTGAGATTATAAAAAAACTTGAGAAAGTCTGAATTAAATGTCGCTTTTGGAACTTTATTGGAAGAGCTGTGTCTGTGGGACGGATCTTATCGCTTTAACTTTAGCAAAAAAGATAAGAAGAGTCCAAGCGACACCTGAACGAAAAAAAATAAAATATATAGAGGCAGGTTTGTTATATTATTAAAACAATAAAAGTGTTGATGTATTTTTGTTCTAAAAACTCCTGCTTTATATATATAGTTTTTCATTTATTTACGGTTAAAGTATCGTATATTTTATATGATGAAAAAGGTCTAAATTAAAAGGAGAACGAAATCATTTTTACGCTTATATCTTAAACTGGTTTCAATTCAAAAAAGAATTTTTATCGGTAAAATGCAGTTTAGTTTTGTGAACATTTCGAAACGTTATATTTGAACGGAATGTTGAATTTTACATTAGTTTAAAGCTCATATAACGAATAATAACATACCTACATCATAAATTCGGGGATTCTATAGCTAAAACAACTATTTTTTAGTTATTTTTGGCCGATTTGTATCCAGTGAGCTCTATATATATATATCTGGAGTGAGAACTTATGTCCAAAAAGTGAAGCCAAAGATGGCGGAAATTGACGTCCAGTGCCAATCCCTTTCTATTGTTTTCGACCGCGCGGTTTGCACAAGCCGGCAAGGAGTGTGCCGAAATTTCGTGTTTTTACTCCGATGTAAACAATAACATCATGATTTTATGAACTAATAACTTGATTAGCGATGCGATATGTTAGTATAAACTGGAATTAGCTAGAAAAATGGTATGAAAACTGTTTATGACCTTCATGAGTTTGGACGTCAATTGCCGCCATCTTTGGCTTCACTTGGCCTATTGGCCGAACATTAGAAGTTCTTACTCCAGATATATATATGGAGCTCACTGTTTGTATCCTGTTTTGTACGCTAAAAAATTGTATTATTTTGTGTCAGTGTTGCTATGACTACAGTGCTTCCACTACTTAAGAAATATTTCCGTTGCGTATCTTTCAAGAAACCATGTATATATATTTCCCGGTTACAGTTTTTCTTTCAAGCTATTAGAGTATTGTTTTCCTTCAAACTCATTTGAAATGAACGAAAACACTTATGTCAAGAAGTTCACTTATATGACGCTGTCCTTTCAGTGCGTCATAAAGGGGGGGGGGGGGGTGTAGATAATTCAATTCTGTTTTTTTAGCGAAAATTATGCCTTAATCGAAGATAGCAAACACGGCCACTGATTTACCGAATCCCATTTCCAGCAGAAAGACTGCTGGTGTAACGGCCTTTTTACTGCGTTTTGCATCGCAGATTTTGCAACAAAAAAGCTTAGTATAATGTTGGAAAATGTCGTTGTTTAGCTGTGGCGAGGGGTTGCTGCATGCATGTATTTCTAGTATAATATACAGTAGCGTAGTAAGCGTAGTTAGCGTAGTATAAGTGAAGTGAAGTATATATAGAGTATAGAATATAGTTGATTAATATAATATCACAGTACTCAGTAGCGTATATAGTTAGCGTAGTATAGAATAGTGGGTAACGGCATAGTTGATTAATAAAACTATATTCTAGTGTAGTTAGCGTAGTTGATTAATATTAAAATAATATTATGTGGAAGCGTAATTAGCGTAAATATTGTGCATGCTCATCGCATATAAACGTATATTCATTTCCTTCAAATGCAAAGCCTTGCGTTTTATATTTCTAATGATATTTAAGAAATAGAAAACATTTTCCGTGTTTCTATACACTTATAGTAGAAATTTCCAGGTGACTATCGATTTTCCTGCATGCTGATTGGTCCAAATTGAGCCTCTAAAAAGTGATAGTCACTGGTCAGTGACTATCATTTTTTTTTTCAAAATGGCTTCTTCGCAAGCTGCCGAATTTAAAACAAAAATCGTTTTTTTGAGCCTGATTCAAAGTTTTAAATGAAAAAAACTGCCGCTAAATTAAAGGAGGATATATTTTTGACATTTTTAAAGGTAAGCGATAACAAATACACTATTTTTCTTCCATGAAAGGCAGCGTTTTCTCGCTGTTGAAATTAACATGTATAAAACTTTTTCCGTACGGCTCAACCACAAGTGTTTATTTTGAAAATTATTCGTTTTATCCTCATTTATATCGTTATATTCAGCAAAAACCTAGCTGTGCTATATTTTTAAAACCATTCTACTTTGTATTTGAGCCTTTCCAAAGTATTTTTCTGTTTGTTTTTGTTTCGCTTCGATATGTTTTCGACACTCGTCTTTTGCCGGCATGTTTTTAATAACCGGCCTCTGAGAAAAGCGCTGAATTTTGTCCTATAGCCTTTTCAACTGACCTCATAACTTTCTGTGTTTGTTTTTCTCTTTGAAATTTCTACTAAAACAATTAGTCTCCTCAGGCTCGGTGATTACAAGCCTATAGTCACTTCGCCTTCGGCTCAGTGACTATAGGCTTGTAATCACCTCGCCTTCGGCGACTAATTGTTAATTAGTAGAAATTGTGAGGTGTCTATTGCTTTTCCTGCATTCTGATTGGTCCAAATTGAGCCTCTAAAAAGTGATAGTCACTGCCCAGTGACTATCACTTTTTTTCAAAATGGCTTCTTCGCAAGCTGCCGAATTTAAAACAAAAATCGGTTTTTTGAGCCTGATTCAAAGTTTTAAATGAAAAAAACTGCCGCTAAATTCAAGGAGGTATATTTTTGACATTTTTAATATGATTTTCGGATGTTTTTAATAACCGGCCGCTGAGAAAAGCGCTGAATTTTGTCCTATAGCCTTTTCAACTGACCTCATAACTTTCTGTGTTTGTTTTTCTCTTTGAAATTTCTACTAAAACAATTAGTCGCCTCAGGCTCGGTGATTACAAGCCTATAGTCACTTCGCCTTCGGCTCAGTGACTATAGGCTTGTAATCACCTCGCCTTCGGCGACTAATTGTTAAATAGAAACACGCGTGGGAGTTTGGGAGAACGAGAAATAATGATTCCACGTTATTTCGAGTTCTCCCAAACTCCCACAAGTGTTTCTATTTAACAATTAGACAACGAGGCCGAGTTGGCTATGAGCGAATAGTCAACGAGGCGAAGCCGAGTTGACTATTCGCTCATAGCCAACGAGCCCGAGTTGTCTAATTGTTTTAGTATAAACTATAGCATTTATTGAGAACTAGGGAACACAATACAAAAGTAAACAAAAGTATTAATATTAATTTTAAACGTGAATTTTCACGCCATTGTTTTGAATTTTGCTACTAGTAGACTATCACTAATAGTCTACGAGTAGCGTAGCCAATCAAAACGCAGGAAAAGTGATAGTCTATTACTAAGTTTATACTAAAAGTGTATAGAAACACAGAAAAAAATGTTTTCTATTTCTTTTATAATATAACTCAAAAGACATTTTTTAAACTCGATTAATTTACAAATTCTCATTACGTACGCATGCTGACCTTTGCTCGTCAATTTCGCTGCAAGAAAACAACTCTGTTTGAAAATAAAGAGTCAAAAATGTGTAAAAGCATTAAAATTGTTTTTAAATAGTATTCAAAGTTTTATAATTCGCATTAAATTTGTTTTTTTTATGATTTTAAATTTTGGCGGGAAAATTTCCGTGTTTCTATTTAACAATTAGTCGCCTCAGGCTCGGTGATTACAAGCCTATAGTCACTGAGCCGAAGGCGAAGTGACTATAGGCTTGTAATCACCGAGCCTGAGGCGACTAATTGTTTTAGTAGAAATTTCAAAGAGAAAAACAAACACAGAAAGTTATGAGGTCAGTTGAAAAGGCTATAGGACAAAATTCAGCGCTTTTCTCAGAGGCCGGTTATTAAAAACATGCCGGCAAAAGACGAGTGTCAAAAACATATCGAAGCGAAACAAAAACAAACAATTTCATGAGAAAAATACTTTGGAAAGGCTCAAATACAAAGTAGAATGGTTTTAAAAATATATCACAGCTAGGTTTTTGCTGAATATAACGATATATAAAATGAGGATAAAACGAATAATTTTCAAAATAAACACTTGTGGTTGAGCCGTACGGAAAAAGTTTTATACATGTTCATTTCAACAGCGAGAAAACGTTGCCTTTCATGGAAGAAAAATAGTGTATTTGTTATCGCTTACCTTTAAAAATGTCAAAAATATATCCTCCTTTAATTTAGCGGCAGTTTTTTTCATTTAAAACTTTGAATCAGGCTCAAAAAAACGATTTTTGTTTGAAAAAAAAAGTGATAGTCACTGACCAGTGACTATCACTTTTTAGAGGCTCAATTTGGACCAATCAGCATGCAGGAAAATCGATAGTCACCTGGAAATTTCTACTAAACAGTTTTAGTAGAAATTGTGAGGTGTCTATTGCTTTTCCTGCATTCTGATTGGTCCAAATTGAGCCTCTAAAAAGTGATAGTCACTGCCCAGTGACTATCACTTTTTTTTCAAAATGGCTTCTTCGCAAGCTGCCGAATTTAAAACAAAAATCGTCTGATTCAAAGTTTTAAATGAAAAAAACTGCCGCTAAATTCAAGGAGGATATATTTTTGACATTTTTAAAGGTAAGCCATAACAAATACACTATTTTTCTTCCATGAAAGGCAGCGTTTTCTCGCTGTTGAAATGAACATGTATAAAACTTTTTCCGTACGGCTCAACCACAAGTGTTTATTTTGAAAATTATTCGTTTTATCCTCATTTATTTCGTTATATTCAGCAAAAACCTAGCTGTGATATATTTTTAAAACCATTCTACTTTGTATTTGAGCCCTTCCAAAGTATTTTTCTCACGAAATTGTTTGTTTTTGTTTCGCTTCGATATGTTTTTGACACTCGTCTTTTGCCGGCATGTTTTTAATAACCGGCCGCTGAGAAAAGCGCTGAATTTTGTCCTATAGCCTATTCAACTGACCTCATAACTTTCTGTGTTTGTTTTTCTCTTTGAAATTTCTACTAAAACAATTAGTCGCCTCAGGCTCGGTGATTACAAGCCTATAGTCACTTCGCCTTCGGCTCAGTGACTATAGGCTTGTAATCACCTCGCCTTCGGCGACTAATTATTAATTAGTAGAAATTGTGAGGTGACTATTGCTTTTCCTGCATTCTGATTGCTCCAAATTGAGCCTCTAAAAAGTGATAGTCACTGGTCAGTGACTATCACTATTTTTCAAAATGGCTTCTTCGCAAGCTGCCGAATTTAAAACAAAAATCGTTTTTTGAGCCTTATTCAAAGTTTTAAATGAAAAAAACTGCTGCTAAATTAAAGGAGGATATATTTTTGACATTTTTAAAGGTAAGCAATAACAAATACACTACTTTTCTTCCACGAAAGGCAGCGTTTTCTCGCTGTTGAAATGTATAAAACTTTTTCCGTACGGCTCAACCACTCAAGTGTTTATTTTGAAACAACCTACCTGTGATATATCTTTAAAACCATTCTACTTTGTATTTGAGCCCTTCCAAAGTATTTTTCTCACGAAATTGTTTGTTTTTTCGATATATTTTTGACACTCGTCTTTTGCCGGCATGTTTTTAATAACCGGCCGCTGAGAAAAGCGCTGAATGTTGTCCTATAGCCTTTTCAACTGACCTCATAACTTTCTGTGTTTGTTTATCTCTTTGAAATTTCTACTAAAACAATTAGTCTCCTCAGGCTCGGTGATTACAAGCCTATAGTCACTTCGCCTTCGGCTCAGTGACTATAGGCTTGTAATCACCTCGCCTTCGGCGACTAATTACTCCGGCTCCTACCGTAGGTAGGCCGGAGTCTTAAAACACCAGCGCCTGTTACTCCGGCTCCTACCGTAGGTAGGCCAGAGTCTTAAAACACCAGCGCCTGTCGTTTTGGGCGACACAAATGCGACCTACGTTCATGGAGTTAACCGCTTTTTCATCTAATGGTTTACGGGCTCATATCAAACCCTATACGCCACCTGCGCCGTAGCCGGAGTGTACGCCTGAGCAGGCGTCTTGTTGTTAAATAGAAACACGCTTCTCGACCAATCAGCACGCGCGTACTATAAATGTTATATTATAAAATGATATAATATTTAAGAAATATAAAACACTTTCCGTGTTTACATACAGTTATATCAACACGAGTGGAAATTGGGAAAACGAGAAATTGTGTGGAAACACGACGCCCGGAGGGCGGAGTGTTTTCACACAATTTCGAGTTTTCCCAATTTCCACGAGTTGGGATGAACACATTGAAAGATTTGCAAAGAAGTTGGGGCAGGTATAGGAACGTTAAAACGCATCAAGTCCTATGTTCCTGAAAACATGTTGCAATCGATTTATAACGCTTTGAACAACCCTATTTCGATTACTGCTCTCCCCTTTGGGATACTTGCAACAAGACATTGAAAGATAAGTTACAAAAATTTCAAAATCGGGCAGCTAGAATAATAGCTGACATTCTTCGGGCACTTGACTGGGAAAATTTAGACTCCAGACGAAGTATGACCAAGGCAACATTATTATATAAAATTCTGAATGATTGTAGTGCACCTAATTTGAAAGAATTATTGATCAGGAGGAATCTTTTGCAAACTAATTATGACCTCAGAAATTGTCACACTGATTTGGCTCTTCCAAAACCGAGACGCGAATTTCTGAAAAAAAGTTTTAAGTACAGTGGTGCTAAACTTTGGAATAATCTTTCGCAAGAAGCTAAGGAGGCCGAATCAATTTACTCTTTCAAAAATATTGTAAAACAAATGAATTGTTAAATAGAATTAAGAAACAACCATGTATAGATATTAGCATACGGCCGGATCACACCAATTCAATCTTCTTTTTATACATATATCTCTCTCTTATAAATAGCTATGTAGTTATACTATTATTTCTTTGTAAATATGTTTTTATTGTGTTAGGGACGCCCCTTGTGGAAACCAACTTTTATTGACAAGGCTAGCGTCATTAAATAAAGTTTTACATACATATAATTCTCTATACATAATATAGCGATAAATTTACACTTGAAATCATGAGAAAGATCACACAATTTCTTCCTCTCCTATTAGCATAGTATAGCCTCAATAAATTATATCGGCTGGATGGTTGTCATCGAGCCCGGCGAGGTTTAAATTTCATGTTTCATATAATAATACAGGATGTAAACTTCTACATTTCCTTTTCAGACTAAACTTGCGTAGCACATGTACTCAACGGGCACGGCAAATTCAATGGGGCTAAAAGGCTAAATAAGGAAATAAATGAAGTAATAAAATATATAAGTTGTAACGAATGCAAATCCCGACATCCGGATAAATTAGCTAAAATATAGTTACTTGTATTTAACTTCGCCATTGACTGCAGTAACATGCGCGAAAGATAATCCGTGTGTGAATGTTTGCTACGGTGACACAAAATATTGATAGTTAGAAATCCAATTAGAATTATTCTATAGGACATGCATAATTCACTATGGATTTTGATTCCAAATTGATTCCCATTTGGCTATGGATTCCAAATTGAAACTGCGCGAAAATACCGCATCAGTGTTATATATTTATACAGACATCTATTTTCAACCCTCAACATATTGTTTTCAACCCTCGACATTCTACCATCGCCCTCGACCTAATACCCTCGACCTAATACCCTCGCCCTCGACCTAATACCCTCGACCCTCAACCCTCGACTATTAGTCAAACTCGCAACGAAGGGAACAGAACTCACAAGTTTCCGGAACGACGACATCAACGTGTCAGACAGTCACGCAATCTCATCAACACGTTATACTTGTTCTCCTTATTTTCCATCTACCATGACAAAGTTTGCATGTGCTTAGCCTTAGTCTTAGAACACCTACAAACCTTCATTTCGATTATATTTGGGAATTCAAATCGCTACAGTGCGATGGCGATGACTTGCGAGGCAGCTTTTGTAATTTGTGACTTGTTCACGATCATCACGCAATCATTACAGTCTATACAGTGGATTATTATCCATTATAGATCATCACGCAAGGAAAGTAACTTAAACAAATGCAGTAAAAATATGAAAACTACTAATGTATTATAATATAATTATGAATTTATTATACAATAATGTATATCAACTTACATAAGAGACGGTAACCATCTGTATAATCTTTTCTCCATATATACAACATTTGTCACTTCAATGAGATCATCGGCAGCAACTGTCGTCTCAGAATAGTACGAAGCAACCCCTTTTCCGTCAGCTATCATTGAGCGACCATAAGAGACTTTGCAATCTTTACATCGAAGCATTAGTTTCGTGCATGGTCTAGGGCCAGTGATTGTGTACAAAGTACAACTGCTTGGGGTATTTAGAGCTGACAAAACGGCGCCGCAACGAATGCAGTCCTCCACAGGAGGAGCAATGAAGCGACCAAAATTTAATTTCTCTATTTTGCTGAGAGCGCGCATAAGGCCTCCTCGAAATCAGCAGAATTCCCCACAAAAGGGCAATCACAAATTCTTCCAGAAAAGAAACGATCTCTTCAACCAACATCACGGAAAATCGCTCAGGACACAAGAAATTGATTATAGTAAAGATGTTACATCTACTGTTCTTGTATTTTGCATAGGATTTAGGTACATGTCTTATCGCTAACAAAATCCACATAATCCCGTCTAGTCCGTACATGAACGCGAGCAAGCCAACAACGTCGAAATTTACCTACTTGTTTAAACGCCTCACAGTCTCCGTCAAATTCTTTAAATTAAGTTTACTTTTAAAAACATTTATCTCGTTTAAAAATTATTTTCTCTCTTGGATTTCTCGCAAAATGGCTTCAGCAGAAAAGTCGACTCTTGTCTTTTTCGAAGCCATGCTTTATATGTGCGTGTTTAATTATATTATATAGTCAAGCGAGCTTTATAATATATATAATTGCACGGAAAACAGCCCTCCTGCAGCTACTACGCTAACTACGCGTAGTAAGATGCTTTACCGTGCATGTTAATATAGCCTTACGTGTTTACATATGGACTGTCATAGTCGAGCGTGTTTTATATTAGAATTGCACGGAAATACAGGACCTCCTGCAGCTACTACGCTAACTACGCGTAGTAAGACCGTAGTGGCAAAAATATTGTTCATAAAATAAGCCACGCATGAAGAAATGATATAATCATATTTCCTGGAAAATGAAATTAGTGTATATTTTGCAAAATAGGTAATTACAGAAAATGTTCACACTCCCCCCTAAGGGAAATGGGAAGTTTGCTTACTATCTCCACTCCCCTCTTAGGAAGATATCTCCCCCCCCCTCTTAGTAAGATGTCTTAAACAGGGGCCTAAGGTGCCCCTTTGGAAGTGCCAATCTGAACCAGATTTCATCCACACCCTGTGAACTTGATAACATTTTTAATTGATTTACTTGAGTGACATACAGTTGCAGACCCTTCATGAAGCAGGAAGAGAAGCAGAAACTGACCTGATGGTCCACAACAGTTTGGTTTGTTCACTACCAACCTCCCTCCCTCCCAATAATGATTCACAATCTAGAATGTTTGGTGTGGATTGAAAAACGTTTGAATGTTGATGAGCACTCTTGGAACATTTGTAATTAAGCTCCTCCCCCTGTAGATTTGGAAAGATGACAATAGAAGTCTTGGAGGGGAGTCCAGACCTTTCAAGGCCTAGCCCTACCAGTTTGACCCACTTGAAAGTTTCATGTGAACCCAGTAATGTGGAGATGTTGCCTTAGTCCAACGGCCACTTAGTCACTAGCATGGCCGGATTTGAGGGGAGCTGAGCACATCTCCTGGGATAATTGTGCACCTCCCCTGAGAATTTTTGTGCCACCCCTGGTAATTTATACACCTCCCCTTGTTAACAGTTAAATGATGTATCAAATTTAATATTGAATAATAACAGAACCATTACAACCAACTTGCCAAGTTTTGGTCAAACACAATTTCAATTGGATGAGTCACACAATCATAATGCATAAATACACACATTACATTACATACATAAAGTAACATTTTTAACTTTACACTGCACCTCCCTTAAAATTTATTTCACCTCCATGTGCACCAAAATCTGGCCTTGGTCCTAGCAAGCGGGCAGTGAAGTCATGGGCTGCAACGACAACAACCCTTCCGAATGTTGTGGGACTAGCAGTGTTGTATATTTTTGGCTGCAGCAGACACTGGACCCCAAGGTTACAGATATATATAAAACAATATATGAAGTAATCTTGGTATGGGCATAGCTGCCATAGCAAGCATGGTTCTTATCAACAGCCCCTAAACAATTATAGTTGAACTACAGTCTACAGTATATAATGGGACAAAGGGCTGTTTGTTAACAACTTTCAGCAATCACTGGTAGTCACGACTTACTGTCTGGAGTAGTGGCAGACAAAGGACTTTGCATATAATATATTTTCAGTTATTTTAATGGAAGGGCTTCTTAAAAATACAACCTTTTGCATACACACAGCAACCAAAACACTAATTTTTGCCACTATTCTATAAACACATGTGGCCACAACCAAAAATATAGCCAAGATAAAGTCAACAGCAAAGCAGATGTATTTTACAGTCAATACTGTTCGGAAATAACGAAAAAGTTGCTAGTAAACCGGGTTTGTTTTCGCGACAAACCATGTCAAAGTGAAGCCATGCCTCTGGGACATGTTGACAAAATGTCGGCTAAAACATTTTGATTTTTAACTGCCTGTACGTAGAAATCAAGCAGTCAGAAATACATAAAAACAATAAAATTTTGAGCTGTCTTGCGCTTCATTAAAGTCACAGATTAATAATGTACAGATGTCTCACTTCTATACCAAAACCGTAAGCCGGGTTTTTTTGGCGGCCATGTTCTTAGCAAGTGCCGTAAAGAGAGGCATGCACCCCCCCGAACGTAAAAATTTCAAGATGGCGGCCTTGATTTCAGTCTTTTCAGGAAGTAGAAAGCAGTAGAGACGCTTTTTTATTCTCTTGATTAAAGTTTATTGTTACCGAATGATTTATTACAACTTCAAATAATGTGTGCGCATAAGATATAAGTTAAAGGAAATCTTCTTAATATTTTGTTTTTGTTTTTTTTACCCTCGTAGGACTGTAGGAGTGGAGAGCATAATAATATAACAATTCATAGTTTCATACTCAATTACTTTAGTCAGATATTAAAAACACCATGTTTGCTACAGTGTACAATCTTTTGTACAATCCTCAGGACTAAGAGAACTTCCTCTACAGTTGAATGATTCGATAGAAAGGATTAAAGATAACATAATGTATATTTCAGTTATGTAGCACCTCTCGTAAGGTCGTACCTGATTGGCTTAAATTGGAATTCGGGTTTCAAGGGTTTCAACCAATCAAATTAACAATAGCAACATTAAAATTCAAACGGAAGTCGTCTCGTCACACTTAATTCGTTCATTCATCGGCATTTTGCAAATTATGCCTAATTTTGTAAATTTTCGCACTGTTTCTTTGAATAAACCTTCGATTTTGGATGGATATGAGCTTTTTATTGTTCGTTGTTTTTTAAAACAACGGTTTGTTTTGATCCCAGGCGGGCTATCGATGTCGTGAGATGTGCTTGTTGTAGTCCTCCATTGATACAAATGTATTCTTGTTCTGTTGTAAAGGTAAGATTATTTATATTTTACTATTTCTGCAATTTATATGGCAACCAAATTGAAAGGGCCATACAAATCGATTTTGAATAATAAATACTGATGACAGGTATACAATTAACAATTTTAGAATAAAGACATCAAAATATTTGGTTCCTCGATCGACGCATGAAAAACTCCGTTTTCTAGCCGTCGGCCCTAATGTCAATTTTTACATAATG
Source organism: Trachythela sp. YZ-2020 (assembly GCA_016169945.1). NCBI lineage: Eukaryota > Metazoa > Cnidaria > Anthozoa > Malacalcyonacea > Clavulariidae > Trachythela > Trachythela sp. YZ-2020. Next base: position 1,055,724 of record JADLSH010000070.1, on the reverse strand, counting down.
AATGACTTTTGGTACCAGATTTGAGGACCATTTTTCGATGAGAAATTGGTTAGTGTCTATAAATTCAGTTGATATCCAACATCCAGAACATTACAAACCAGAAATAGGTTTATATACTATACTCTTGATTAACTATTGTATTCAGTAGTCATTTAATTGTCTAACAAATATTTCTTAAATCCAAATAATATAGTTGTCAACCCCAATGATCACTGGCATGGAGATGTACCATTTATCAATATATATTATGCCACCACCTACTTCTCAAATGTGACTTGGACACTGTAAATGACAACCTGGATAATATACAGTTACCATTAAATTTACAGCAGCCAACCGATTGTCATTGTTTCCAACAACCGATATATCATGTTTGCTCAGTGGATATTCTTCTGCATCTATTATTCGAATGATATCACTATTATGTGTAAGGTAACATGTTTGGAAGTAACTAGCTGAATAAATGTTTTTTCTACTACTCTTTCAATTACTGTGTATTAATTTGTAATAAATAAAATGGTCATACAGAATTGGTGTTAGAAATTATTCATTTTGCTCAGGAAGTACAATATAGAAAGCACATATTTATAAAACAGTTTCAATAAATGTCACATATTTGTTCCACTGATATGCATGGAAAGGATAAGGTAGATTAAAAGGAAAACAAAATGGACAATGGTGCTTTTACTGCACAATAATGTAATATATTTATAATATTATACCTCACAATAAGTTCGTCCAATCAGAGAACTAGGCTTGTACCACATGACCGGGGTATTTTTCAGCGAATACCATGCCCCGGGCAACTCGTACCCTGAGTCGTTTTCCCGGGGCATGGTATTCGGCTCGAATACCACGCTTGACCAGGGAATTTTGGACTTTTAAATACCCGCTCGTACCCTGGCGAACTGGAGGTAAACACAAACTGGAAGTAAACACGGAACTAAATTATGAAATAATTGCGGTTATTGGATAGCAAGGATGCAGTAAATACGAAAAAATAACTAAGTTATCAGAAGTTGTATTTTAAAATTAAAAGTTATTAAATATTTATTCAGTCAATGCTATTTGTTTTCTAGTATCTAGCACAAGTAAAAGCCATACAAGGTTTGGTATAATATATAATTTATAGACCTTTCACTCTGGATATTCCACAACAAATTACCCTGAGGGATGAAATATCCCTCGGGCTTCAGCCTCGGAATATTTCATGCCCGAGGGATATTTCACCCTCAGGGTAATTTTTTTGAAATATCTCGAGTGAAAGATCTATAACTGATAAATATCATGCAAATACAGGCTTGAGCAATGAAAGCCTATCTGAAGCGTATAATAAAGTATATATAGGGTCAACATAATTATATGTCTAGATGAACTTTTCGTATTGCATACCTATGGCGTCATATTTCCGCCAAAATTCATATCCATATTTTCAACATTAAAGTTCGTATTCGCAACATTAATGTTCACATTTTCAACATTAATGGTCGTATTTTAAACATTAATGTTCGTATTTTCAACATTAAAGTTTGTATTTTGAACACTAAAGTTTGCATTCGCGACATTAAAGTTTGCATTCGCGACATTAAAGTTTGCATTCGAATCGAAAAAATAGTGATTTCGCGGGGACTCGAACCACGACTATATTCGAGTCGATACACGACTATATACAAGACTATAGTACTATACTCGAGTTCGTAAGCGCACACCCTAAACCACTACGCCACAGGCAGATTCGCTGAATGCTACCGTAAAAACACTTTATATAATGCTAAGAATAAAATCTCAGCCCTAAAATAGCCGGCAGTTTTTTGAAATAACCGGCTGCCGACTGTATAGTCACTTCGATATTTTAAACATTGAAGTTGAATTTTGGCGGAGATTTGACACCTTCATCCGCCAAAATTCAACTTCGATGTTTATTGTTAAAATATGCACATTAATGCACAGCGGCCGGAAAGGGTGGGAAAATAGGACGCCGGGCGAAGCTGGCTTGTAAAATCCCTTAGTTCCTTCTTCCATAAAGAAATAAACCGATTTAAACAGCTTTCTCCGAACTCCTGAGTCGATCTGTCTTGACATCAACTGTAAAAAATTGGAAAGATAGAATGGACATAAATACGTATGCCAACTGAGTTTGAAGACGATGGAAGTGTTCGACAAGATTTCATCGGCCTGTTTTGTCGAGATTTAGCCCTTGCCCAGCTTCGCCCGACGTCGTCCTATTTTCCCACCTTCTCACCCTATGTAGTACAGTAGTAGATGATATACAATATAGAACGGGTTCAACAAGAATCAACAGAATGACCTGAAAATTGACGGGAGTAAAGTAGATGATATAATAAACAAGTATTAAAAGTCCAACAATATTGTGAAACAACTTGACATTATTTCTTTTTCTCAATATCTAAACTACTAAACCACACACACAGAGCTTGGGCTGCTGTGCATTAATGTTTATATTTTAAACAATAAAAATCGAAGTTGAATTTTGGCGGATGTAGGCCTCAAATCTCCGCCAAAATTCATCTTCAATGTTTAAAATATCGAAGTGACTATACAGTCGGCAGCCGGTTATTTAGTAAAACTGCCGGCTATTTTAGGGCTGAGATTTTATGCTTAGCATTATATAAAGTGTTTTTTGCGGTAGCATTCAGCGAATCTGCCTGTGGCGTAGTGGTTTAGGGTGTGCCGGCTTACGAACTCGAGTAGTCGTGGTTCGAGTCCCTGCGAAGTCACTAATTTTTTTCCGACTTGTTTAACCCCTCCAATTGTTTTTTAGACATTTAATGTTAGGGTTAGGTTAAGGGTTGGGGTGGGATAGGTTTATTTTATAAGTATTTTACTGTAACTACAGTCACGTATACTATATGGCCAGCAGTTTACTAAATAGCCTGCAGCTGCAGGGGCTGTCTAGACTGTATATAGTCATAGCGTTAAAATATACACATTAATGTTGCGAATACGAACTTAAATTTTGGTTAAAATTTGACCAACTTTATGTTGCGAATGCAAACTTTAATGTCGCGAATACAAACTTTAATGTTGCGAATGCAAACTTTAATAATGTCGCGAATGCAAACTTTAGTGTTCAAAATACAAACTTTAATGTTGAAAATACGAACATTAATGTTTAAAATACGACCATTAATGTTGAAAATGTGAACATTAATGTTGCGAATACGAACTTTAATGTTGAAAATATGGATATGAATTTTGGCGGAAATATGACGCCATACATACCTGCGCACAGTAAAATTGTTCCATTTTAAAATCGCGATTACCCGTCGGTTTAAGGAGCTACTTCTTCCTGAATTCGATGTTCTGACTTATTTTGACTTTTCTCGATGATAAATATAAGTAGCTCCGGCGTATATCAAAGCCAGCCACTTTCGTGATTTGTGTTCTGACCCGAAAAATAGGTAAATACAGTTGGCGATTAGCATGACTAAAACATGATATAGAAGTTAAAAAAACAAGAATAATGAAATTCGATACACGATTAGTATATTTATAAACACTAACCTTAAAAAATACAAACTTCTCAGAGAGAAAAATTGAAATAAAAATCTCCAATTTTTCACCGCGCATTGTCGCAAATTTCAATTTTGACGGCAAACGGCATAATACAATCAACAAATTTGCTGCAACTTGGCGAATTGCCTTGTTTAGTGAACATGATTTTCATTGCATATCAAAATGACGAAGCTCTTATAGCTTTAAAAGAGTTTTTCCACCTGAAAAACGTAAACAAGGCAAGTATATATGAGGTGGTACCAAAATCAAGAAAAATGAATATGAAAATCTTTGAAAATTGCGTAACGTCAGTTTGATAGATGGCCGAGACAAGTGAAAACCTATTGTTATTGGGTAGCGCTAGCTCGGCTACAAACTCACAATGAACTATAAAACTGGATTGTAAATATCAACTCTAAGCTTTCGTCCGAAGTTAGATTGGTCATTGGTTGTATAATTTAGAAGTCCATTCAATTTTGGAAGTGGTTAATAGAGGTCCGACTATCAGTAATTTTGGACTTTGGAGTGACTGGTTTTCCCGTTCTAGGGTTAAGGTTGGTTTAATCTATAAAAACTAGTAAATAAGCAAGTTAGAGAAATGTCGGATCTATAACCGTAGAACTTAAAGGTCCGGTGTCGAACCTATAACAATGGCGACGAAAATAGCGATGAAAATAGCGATGAAAATAGCGATGAAAATAGCGATGAAAATAGCGATGAAAATAACGATGAAAATAGCGACGATTATTGCAAATTCTTGCTATATACCCTTTCTTCAACACGAAAACCTCATGATTCTACCATTATATTTTTTCACATAATCAATATCTTGGTCTGTCGTAATTAACTACGCCATTCTAAAGGAAATATTTACAAAATTTACTCGAAGTATAACTTGGGCTTCCAACAAAACAGTAAAAAAACACAACAATTTCCTGACTTATTGTTTTAACTTTTAAGTCAATTCTAGCATAACACCCCCCCCCCCCAGGATTACCCCTGGACAATTGCAAACTTACTTGCAACATTTCTGTGGGGCCGGGGATTTGTGATTGCGGTTTCTGCAGCAGCTGAAACAAACATGTGCCCTTGCACAAAGTATTTGTGTCATACACACAAACAAGTATAACTTGTATTGTGAAGCAAAACTTGATCATAATCACAAGGCTTAAAACGTAATTTAGTAAGTATCAAAACTTTATCTCATGATATTCTGACGAAATTTATGTGTTGGTGTGCCCTGGGCATTTGTCATCACCCTGGGTGGGGCAATAAATGCAAATGCCCGGGGGGATTATAATGTTGCTAACAGCAAACAAGAAATAGAAAACCACTCGACTATACGAATCGAAAGAGAATGATTTTCTTCATTCAGTTAATTAGGATATTTGCAGGGGCGTAACTTGGGTCTAAACATTGGGGTGATAATTTTGGCCGACAAAAGTGCGTGGTCAAAACATAATGTAAATGGAAATGCACAGGTATCGAGTGCTGAAGGCACTAGGCCACTATGGGGGTGGGGGATGGGGGCATGCTCCCCAGAAAATTGAGCATGGCGTTTCAGAGGGGGCATGCTCCCCTCTGAAACGCCATTTTATGCACTTTGGGGGAAGATTTTAGAAGGTCTGAAAATGTTGTATATTAGATTAGCAAATTTTTCAAATTTCCCAAACTGGTCTTCAAGGCTTTTTGTTCTCACTCAACATGTCTTGAATCTATTTTTGCCCGACCAACATGGCAAAATTTGCCCTAAGAAGTTACAATTGTTAAACATTGGGGGGAGGGTGTGGCTCACCCCTCCAAACCCCCCACTAGTTACGCCCCTGGCTACTTGTATTTTCTCTGTGCTGCGGCAAAGGTTAACTAATAAGACATAGTCTATGGAAAATATGCTGCTCGGTATAGAAGTGTTTGTTTTACAATGCTATTCTAGTTTTCTTAATTCCACTATTAATAAATTGGCTACAAAAACGTTTTTCCTGTGTGTTCGTGCATGTTTTCAAAACATAATCATGCACTTTACAAATACAATATTCATTTTGAGGTGCGATGAACCCAGAAACTTTGAAACCTTTGAAATATTTGAAACCCTTGAAACCCTTGAAACCCTTGAAACCTTTGAAACCCTTGAAACCTTTGAAACCCAGAAACTTTGAAACCTTTGAAATATTTGAAACCCTTGAAACCTTTGAAACCTTTGAAACCCTTGAAACCCTTGAAACCTTTGAAACCCAGAAACTTTGAAACCTTTGAAATATTTGAAACCCTTGAAACCTTTGAAACCTCTGAAAGCCTTGAAACCTCTGAAACCCTTGAAACCCTTGAAACCTTTGAAACCCTTGAAACCTTTGAAACCCAGAAACTTTGAAACCTTTGAAATATTTGAAACCCTTGAAACCTTTGAAACCTTTGAAACCCTTGAAACCCTTGAAACCTTTGAAACCCAGAAACTTTGAAACCTCTGAAATATTTGAAACCCTTGAAACCCTTGAAACCTCTGAAAGCCTTGAAACCTCTGAAAGCCTTGAAACCTCTGAAAGCCTTGAAACCCTTGAAACCCTTGAAACCTCTGAAACCCTTGAAACCCTTGAAACCCTTGAAACCTCTGAAAGCCTTGAAACCTCTGAAAGCCTTGAAAGCCTTGAAACCCTTGAAACCCTTGAAAGCCTTGAAACCCTTGAAACCTCCGAAAACCTTGAAACCCTTGAAACCTCTGAAACCCTTGAAACCCTTGAAACCTCTGAAACCTCTGGAAACCTCTGAAACCCTTGAAACCTCTGAAACCCTTGAAACCCTTGAAAGCCTTGAAATCCTTGAAAGCCTTGAAAACCTTGAAGTTCAGGGTGGCCATTTTTCTGCATTTTCAGGGTGAAATTCTTGCAAAAAATTCCTCATTTCCTCTTTAGGGTCACTTTCTTCCCAAAACCCCTGACAACTGGTAATTATGTACACCCCTGCCACTGACCCTATCCTGAGCATCCTCTTAGTACCATCCATTAGTTCAATGGTACTACCAGAACTCTTTCCACATCATCTCTATCTCATCTCTGTGTCCCAATTTGTATTCATTTTGTTGCGCCTTCATGAATCGTAGGGTGAAGTATGGAACAGTAGAACTGAACGCACATCTCAGATACAAATGGTTATACCTCCTGTACTTGACTTCCCTGTGCAGTGTGTTGGCACCTCAGCCGAAGCTGATATTTCCATATATAATCCTACATCAAGATGGATCAGATGTTCATCAGAGATTGTCACTTGTACCGTCAATGGCTTGAAGGTAGGTCCTTTTGTAGAATTAAGTGGAATTGAATGATTTATTAGCCCCAAGGCAAACCAGGAAACATTCACTTGGAAACATCGAATGAATGGTGATGATTCATTCGATGCTTTAAATGGTGATGACGGTTATCTACCACAAGAGCATCTTCGCCTTATTGGGAAATGACGTTATCCATCGAGTATATAAGGAGCTATGTTGCGACTTTAGATAACCCTTGATAAAGACACTAGACCAGAATGTCAAAGCGTTGGATCGTGAATGTAATTTGTTCGTGAATTACATTCATTGATTTGCTAATTGAAGTAACGAAACTGAGAAGTCTGATAAACGTGAATGGTCTGATAAACGTGAAATTTTATACAACGCTATAAAGAAAACCATATGGTCTGAATATTTGGGTTTGAGAGATATTGTTGGCTATTGTCCCATGTTTTTTCAACATTCAACATTTTAGGTGGATAATCAAGAATGCCCATTTTCAATACGAGGAAAAACAATGATAGGACCTAAACTGACAGAAAGTATTAAGGTATGCCCAGAACGTAAAATATATATTTCAAATTAGACTAAACTAAACTAAATTAAACTAGATAGCTCTATAAGTTCCAAACTGTTCTCCCTATACGTCTGGTGGGGGTGTCTCTTAATGGTGGAGTCAAACTTAAAGCCAATCTCCCCACATGCGACTGAGGTGCAATTATAATCAGAACACTTCATATTACAGAAATTGAACCCCGCGCGATCTTAAAGGTGGAAAGGTGGCCCCCAAAATGTTTGCTGACATACTGTCATTTGCTATATTTGCCACAGGTTGATTTCAAGTGTTTATCCGCCGGTGTGTATATCGCTGAAATGAAAGTTATCTCAACTCCTGTTGCCTCGATCTCCGGCGATGTTGAAACGTCTTCTGCATTCGTTAGCTTCAAGGTTTTGCTGAAGAACCGAAGTTAGAGGTGAATTTAAAAACTTGTGATATATTCGAATTGGCGTTTCACTTGATACGAAGGTTGACTCTCGAATGGCCTAACCAGGAGTCAGGGATGGATCAAGCTTGATATGTTGGGGGGGGGGGGTGCTGAGCCCCCTATATTGGTCATGAAGCAGGGTGTGGTCGGCATCCGAGGCAGGGTGAATCAAGGGGGCCATCTGGTGAGAGAAAATTTGAGCGAGTCTATATCAAATATATAGATCCGCTACGGGTCATGAGTTTCCTTAGTTTGTATTTTGCTTATGAATAATTAATGAATTTTAGAAGTAATATATATATAGAACTGATAACACCAAAGCCAAAATGTTTCTTACACTAACTATATGATATGCTGGTATACATATTCTTATTCTACTGTATGTTTTTAGATCATTGCTGATGAATTAAGGACATTAGATTTTGGTGAAATACATCATGGATGTAATAGTGTTAAATCACTGAGGATTGTCAACAAAGGAATGACGGTTGTTCCACTGAAGATGCGTATTTTCTCTGTAAGTATCGTTCCAGTTGTGCAAGGGCAAAGTATAGGTAGTTCATAGGCCTGTCACTTCTGCGAGGTTTGATTTCTGTATTATTATTATGGGCAGGGATTTACTCAGGTTGGGTAACGTATGTGTGCTTGATAAACTCATGTAAGTTGAGATTGGTTGGTTCTCTCCTGTGCTTCGAGGGTTTTTCTCCCAGTATTCCGGTTTTCCGCCCTCCGACTAAAAACACTAACCTAATTATCTAACTAACCCTCGGAACCTTTGTCAATTGGGTTGCAAAAGCTGTTAAGGCTTTCCATCCACAACAGAGTGGTAAACACAATTTAGTTTAGGTTTCTCTTGTAGTAATACTGGACCAATAAAGTATGGCACTTACTGAATCTACCTCTAGTGAGAACAGTTTCGAACTGATAGAAGTTAGTTTAGTTTAGTTTTTGTACAATGTTGAAAAATGATGTTTTGTTATTGATGATGTTTATATAGAATTCTTCTCCTGGAGTGTTTCTATTTTCCAAAGGGAATTCCCCAGCAGTAATACCTGAGCTAGACTTGCAAAATACGACGTTAAATTGTCTTGTGCCAGTTAGAAATGACTTGGTAAGTGAACGAATCTTATGTCCAGGTTGTAGTAAGTTGAAGCAATATATGAGAGGCCTCTAGATAGAACAATGTATAGAAGAACTGTCTGAACTGATAGAGCTATCTATTATAAATAGAGTTAGTTTAGTTTAGGTTTCCTCCTGCAGTATAACACTCGAAGATTGCTCATTTTTATTCTTAAAGGGTGTGAAAGCCGAGCCTCTTGTCGTCTGGATCGAATTAGCCGGCAAGAATGAACATTGTTGTAAGTAATCTCTTAGTTTTGACATCTCCTTGTCGTCATGATAAACATAGTGCATGAACGTGTTTATTACGCTGGTATTAGGACGAAGATACGCCGGTGCTGATTTTCGTTGTGTTTTTCCTCATAAATAATAAATAATAACTCTGATGATAGACGTTTCCAACTTTCATTAAACATCCTTAACACTATTTGTTCTGGTATTACGTTTAGTCGAGAAATCAGACGAGGCACAAGTATTGAGCGCTGGAATTAACATTCAACTTGACACGGGACAGTCACCAAGATACTGGGAAATATTCAACTTTCAGCCATCATGGGTTTTACCAAGATCCAGATACCTAAAGCTTTTCAAGTAAGCTTTACAAAGCCAGTCGAAGCATGATCTTAAAGAAACATAGCCAACATCAAAACCCAGTGAAAAACCATATATTTAGAAGGCCACACACCTATTGTAAAGTACACACGGGGGTATCCTTTCTTCCGGAATGGCGGGGGGGGGGGGGTTGTTATTTAAGGTTACTTGCAATTCCCGAAAAATTCTTTGTAATGGACGTAGGCAGTTTTAACAGTTTAACAGTCGCCATATACACATTGAAACCTAGACTCGTTAGCTCAGTGGTATAAACCGAAGATTAGCACTGTAAGCATGGCTCATTAATATTATTTAGTGTCACGAGCAAAATTCTTAACTTAAAAATGTGCCTGCAAAAATGCATGGTATTTTAGGTTTTGAGAGCTAAATTTCTCTAAAATGTCAGGGTTTTAAAATGTGCGTGCACAAATCCAAAAAGTGCCTGCGAGCGGCGCTCGCGCATTTTAATGATGCCTAACTGTACGTCAACCTAACTTATAGTAATTCGTGTTTCCACTCTTATTTAAACAAGATGGCGATGTGTCTTTCCTCTCCAGTTGGTAAAAGAGTGTCTCGTGAATTTCCTTTCACGAACGCGGGCAATATCTGTGCCAATGTAGAATTGACTGTACCGAAACATTTGGATGTTTTCTCTGTCACACCTGACAAGTTTCAAGTCCGCCCTGGCATGGTAAGTATACATATTTATTGTGCTTCGCAGGCAGTTTGAACCATTGAACTAAATAGAACTGGAAAGCCACCTCTATAGAAATCACCTATGATTACTTGAAGCCAATCACACGCGTGTTCACGTCGCGCGATTCCCTCGCAAGACCACTGCAGGGGGCGAATCACGCCATTTTTTGACGAGACGACAAATCATGCATGAGCATAATTTATTGGAATATAAAACGAAAATTTTCGTTTATTATATTGTTTTAAACTGCAATTTTGTTTGGGCCGCGTTTTTCTTTGCGTGGAAAGACTGGGGACGACCTTCAAGAATTTGGCTTCAAATTTCCGGTTGGAGGTAGCGTTCAGTCCTATTCAGTTCAATGGTCTGAACTGAACTGAACTGAACTGAACTGAACTGAACTGAACTGAACTGAACTGAACTGAACTGAACTGAACTGAACTGAACTGAACTGAACTGAACTGAACTGAACTGAACTGAACTGAACTGAACTGAACTGAACTGAACTGAACTGAACTGAACTCTATTTGTTGAGTATACGTTTGTCTGACATTTTGTTTTGTATACTTTCTTCAGGCAGTCATGGTTAAGGTGATGTTTACACCTTTATGCAAAGAGACGTACGAAAGGTACACAATATGATATTGGGTATAATAATATAGTCTTGGTTATAATGGGCTTGCTCGACCAGCGTTATCATTTTGTCTGCTTCTCTTTTCTCTGTAGCGTGATCCAGGTTTTGGAGCCGGATAACAGCAAGTGTTATGAAGTATTGTTAAGAGGGTCAGCGGTAGAGCCACAACCTGAAATGGATGATGGGTAATATGACTTTGTTCACATTTTATTATGCAATGGAAGTTACATGCAAATTATACAGTAACATCAAGTCCTGCGCAGTGCGCACACTCAGAAATGTTATCCAACTTCTAGTAACACGATCGGAAATTGCGGCCAAAAATTGACACCAAAATTCATAGTTTTAGAAAACCAACCAGCAGTATACTATATGTACTATTTAATACAGCAAACACAAAATTTTAATTTGGAAAAGTTCAGCAAAATAAGCAAGCCGTCGTTTCAATGTTTACCGAAGTGAAGCCAATGCGCATGAGCAGATCATTATTTCCAGCTGAGCAACGGATTTGGCCAATGCGCATGCTCAAACCATTATTTGCACCAGTTATTTTCAGCTGACGTGTTATTTGCACCAGTTATTTGCAGGAAAATTAGCCAATCAAAATTGAGAAAATAGTTATGTGAATGATAAATACTTTTTTATGTGCATAAACTTTATGTGCTCTTGTTACTCTGCTCGTTTAACTGTAGTTATTCTGAGTAACATTTACCATGAATTTGTTATTTGACTCTAATAATGATGTAAATAATCCTTCGTGTATATAAATGTTTCCTTTCTTTCTGTGTAGGCCGCCCATACTAGGCAATAAATCCTGGTTGTGTTGGACTGGGGTAGATCTAGGAAATGCCACGTATGTATATTGTTTACAGAACTAAAGTACGTTGTACCTCTCGGCTGCCAATTCAGTACAGTACGTTAATTGTACGCCTGGTTATTTCAGACATCAAAGATTGTTCTTGCTCAACGACTCTGCTGATCAGTCCATTCACTTTCAGGCGATGATTTTAGGAGAACATTCAGATTTTAAGGTGTATTTATTCGTCCTTTATTTCAATGCAAAAATTCTTCTCGTTTCATTACTTATGTCTATGTTATATAACTAAAGTAAACTAATTTCCTTTTTACTTTATACTCTAAACTGTTTTTACTAGAAGTCCAGTAAGGGCAATAACTATTGCTACGTGAAAGAAATATGAACTAAACTCCAGTAGGGCCATCTCACATTAAAATCGTATCGATATTTCAACTTCTAGATTCAACGCACGAGATCTGAATTCTCAAAAGGTGGAACATCGTCAGAGCAAATGGTGTTAAGACCCAAAGTAAGATATTAGAACTATATCGAATAGAAAAATGCCACTAACGCCTTTTATACCCAATGTATAACTTTGAGTAACTAACTCGTTAGTTAGTTATTGCATTGGAATCGAATCCTACATCCAGAGGTGAAAGCCATATGCAAGAATGCACCACTGTGACACCCCTTCAATAGTAATCTTTTTGAAATATCAAGAATACTTATATGGATTAATTTCCCCCTATTTGGCAGGTCAGTGATTTTATATTAAAATAATATTTATTTGTTTCTTTTATTTAGGAAAGAATTCCAATTTATATTCTCTTCGCTCCATCTTCTTGTGGTGTCTTTAAAAGTGCCTTGGTTCTTAAGCCTGATCGTGGTCCTCGATTTCAAGTAAGCCTGATAAATCAAACTTTTCTCACGATTTACTGGATTTCGGTAAAGAAGATACGTTTATCTTAAAACTGCACTGTAAAAAAGATTGGTTAAAATAACCAATTTAAATTGGTTGTCTCAGATGCTTTTCTTTTTTATCAATGTTATTTGGTCAAAACAACCGAAATATTGGTTAAAATAACCAAATTTGTGGTTCTTTTTAACCAATAAAATATTGGTCAAATAAATGCATCTGAAACAACCCTTTAAATTGGCTATACTTTAACCAATCTGTTTTTACAGTGTGTAATGTGCAAATTGATTTCAATTTAATGTTTTAACTTAATTTGAATTACTGAGCTGGACAACCTAAATTTTAAGCAGATCTCCTGTGAACATATTTCCTTTGACGGACCAATGTTTAAAGTTTATTTCTGAGTATCATGAGGCATGAAAATACATATTCATAAAAAAGACCAACTGAGGTATTCCTTTCTTTTAGATAACGTTGCATGCATATGGTGGGAAGAGTTGTCTTTCATTCTTAGATCTCAAGAAGACGTCTGAAGGCTACGATGCTCAATTTGGCGAAGTATGATTCTTGATTAAATGAATATTTTTCTAATAAGGAAAGAATGCGCGGAAACAAACATTCAATAGCAAATAAATATTTTGTTTGTTCATACTAGGTGTCGCTTGGTCATCGTAATATACTAAAAATTACTGTAAAGAACACTGGTCATAGAGCCGCTTTTGTGAAGGCTGTCTGTTATGCTGGTAAGCCAAATTCCTCGGAGTCACTCGGGCTTGGTAAGAGAGCACAAGAGCATCACCTTTTCTTTTAAATTTTAGATTTTCATATTCGTCTTCACTACCATCAGACGCATCTCAGTATTGTTCCAAGCGAGTTTGTCTTGCCAGAAAGATCTACCAAGGTGGGCTATGAACGAGTACACCTCGTAAATGTGTCAACAAAAGATCAACATTTGCACCACGTGGCCAGGATATTTTCAGGATTGCATCACAGTCTTTGTAAATATTTAATAGCGGACACTTTTTGGGGCGAAAGGGTGGGCTGACCGCATTGAGAAGTAATATATCATACACGAGAAGGAGTTTATTATAGTGATTTGAAACACCAACATGTGTTGAAAAACAAGGCGCTAGCCGAGTTTTTTAACATACTTTGAGGTGTTTTTAAATCACTATAATAAACGACTTCGAGTGTATGATATAGCTTCTCAAACAAACCAGTATTTAAAGAGAAATTCAACGCGAAAGTTGAGTTAATTTATGGGTGTTTATTACCGTGGTATCAAGACAACGGTACGGTGGTGATTTCCTTTGTGTTTTGCTCATGAATTATTAATGAGTTTAAGAAATACATTTACTGGTCAAGTGCTTGGCAAAAATGAAGTGCCATTTTCCCGTTAATTTTATAGTGAAAAAACATGCCGAAGCTTCAACATAATTGTGGTGGCCGGTAGACGTTTTTGGCGTATTTATTTAAATGTGTTCTACAGGTTTTCTCTAGATACTTCGGTTTCTTCTGTTCTAATACTGGAACAATAGGGAATGACCGTCCGAAACTTTTACGAAGAACAGTTTAGATAAAACTGATAGTCTTCTCCAACCTAAATACAGTTAGTTTCTCAGTTTTGATATTATGATTCTTGTTTAGGAACTCGTGATTGTATACCAACCGTTACAACACGATGCCAAAACATGTCAACATGAAACAAAGAGAGTTGCAACGGTCTTGTTTTATCATGGAGATGAAGTTCTTAGACAATGGTATAGGAGGCAAGTCACTTTTTAGTTTTTACCCCGCGATTAAAACAGATGGATTTTCTCTAGGGAAGCCAAACAATATGGAATGAAGTCGTTTGATATGGGTGTTGTTCTCAGAGTAGTAAAAGGCGTGTGGCTTTACTGAATGTTGTGAGTGTTTGTAGATGGAAATTTTGAGCGAAAATCATATTCGTGTGGCTTTTGCCTCTGTGAGTGGGGTTTGGATTCTTGCAATATACAGATGTCTGATTACATTTTCACCTCGGTCGCATGTGAGAATTAGAGTGATTCCAATCAGGGTTCGAATTAACGGTGTGCAATGTGCAATTTGCACATCGTTTTTGGTCAAAATAGTGAAAATTGCATATCACTTTTCCAAACGAGGTGCAAATTTTATGTTGCAAACTCAACATTTAAGGTAAAATTTTGCTTAGTGTTTTTTTTCCTATTTTATTTTTGTACTAAAAGGATGTGTAAAAAGCAGAATATAGCTGAAATTTATCCGAAATATTCACGAAATTCGCAACAAAATGGCCGCCATTTTGTCAATCGAAAATTTGCAAATCGATTTTTCTTCTCTAATTCGAACCATGATTCCAATGTGACTGTACTCAACACCATAGGTTTTCTTTGGGCACTCCAGTTTGATCTTGTAGTTAAACTGGAGCATTAAGGGTGACCCTTACCGGACCTCTAGGGAGAACAGTTTACAACATATAGTCACTTATCTAGTATAAATGGGAATTGGACAGCGGGGTTCGATTTATATCTATTCTTTTTTTTATAGGAATGGTATGAAACAACAAGAGTTTGATGGGAGACGCACTGGCAGAAACTTGAAACATGACGACATTCGATTTGATAAAGTTTTCCAGGAGGAAAATTGTGCTGCTGAAGGTTCGTGGATAAATTTCTTCAGTTTAATTTGAAAAACCTTTAAACTTGTTAGAATACCATCCTTTACAGTTCATCTACATCTGATTTTATCCTTGAGGTATTGGTGGCCGAGAAGGGGTGTTGGTAACACTGTGGTTATTGCATATGCCTTTTATCTCTGTCACCGGATTTCGATTCTTGCGATGTGTATTTGGATGAGGGAAGAGCGTGTTATATTAGACTCTACCACACCGCAGGTTTTTTCAGATATTCTAGTTTGCTCCTCGACCAATTAACAATTAGACAACGAGGCCGAGTTGCAGAGTTCAATATAATTCTGAAAACTTGGTCGGACATTATGTCCGACCAACCCACGTTTTGGTTGGCCATGGTCGCCTTTTGATCGGCCACTAATTATTTACAGACCTCAAGATAGAAATTATTGAAATTAATAAGTCAAAAACTGTCGGCCATAATGTCCGAGCAAGACAACAATTGGTCGGCCATCTCAGCAATTCGCTCGGAAAATGGCCGGTGGCCGACCGTTATATTGAACTCTGCCGAGTTGGCTATTAGCGAATAGTCAACGAGGCGAAGCCGAGTTGACTATTCGCTAAGAGACAACGAATCGTCCATGTTCATAAATTCGCCAGTCAATTTCAAGTTCAAAACTAAAAATACGAGTAAAACGTCAAAATTATACCTTTTTGGCACACAATTTCCAAGATTGTTTGTTAGTTTTTAATTCGGAATAAAAAGCAGGACATTTTGTGAAGTTTTTTTTCTTAAAAAAGCAAATGATTCACAAGTTTTCTCTCGCTCTTCGCTACTAGTAGGCTAATGCCCAGAGGCTAATGCCTGGTGGCCCTCTAGTAGAGTAGCCAATCAGAACGCTGGATTTGTAATAGCCTACTAGTAGGTTTATACCAGATCCCTATAGGGAGAATATTTTGGTCAAAACTCGTAGAGCTATCAAATATAAATTAATTGTTAGTTTACATGAACAGAAGTAGTTTTAGGTGTTTATGTTTTGATCTATTTTTTATCATTTAGACTTTGATTTTCCTAATCTGGAGAACTACGAGCAGATATTTGACAATCATATTTCGCAAACATTCCTCAATCTTCTGGGCGGAAGTGAGAAAAATGTGATGCAGTTAGGTATGGGTGACGAAAGTCTGGTGATGGCTACGCCTAGGAGACGTAGTGTCGAGCCTGAGACGGAGACATGCGCTGTTGTTAAGAGCGATAAGTTTGCTGAAGGGAAAGAAAAACTAGGTTTGGAACTAGGTTTTTTGGGGGTTTTTTCCTGCTGAATTATTCTAGAAATGTCTTTTATTTTTTTTTTAAATATTGAAACTTTATTCATACAAAGTACCATACAAATTTATGGTTTAAATAATAAAACAATTATAAAAATACGAATATTTACATATAAAATGACTTCAGTTATTTCTGATTAAAATTAGAATTAATAGTAGTTTATAGAATTTAACATGTTCGCCTCTGCACAAGCGAATCCAACATGTTATAATTGTAAATTGTTATAGTTGCGATGTCCGATTATTTTATGTCTCTAAATGTAGACTTTTATAAATTATTTAGACAAAGATGAAACTAGCGCATGGTCTTTAATACCGGAACAACTCAGTCTAAAAGTTCCAGTTCAAGGTTGGAAACGTGTAGTTTATTAACAACATTGTATAATTTATTAACAACAAGGTCCAGTAAAAGTCATCTCTTATATTGGTCCAGTGTTATTACAGGAGGAAACTGCGACTGAAGCGAAATTGGAATCAGACAACTGTAAATTATAGGGAATCGATCGAATCTTGGTCACCGAAGGCACAAGCCCAGTTATAGCGGGACAACCCGGTAAGCGAGATCTTGCCGTGTAGTTACTTTTATAGTACAAATTACATTGCATTTATATGGACAACCGTGCTGGTCCGGGTGCTGAGATCTCACTTGAAACAGCCTGGGAACGAGATCCCGATTTGAAACCCTGGGTACGAGGTTGGGATGATAATTTCCCCCGTGTAAACACTAACTGGGTTGCCCCGGTTGCCGTGATGATAGAACAAGAGATGCCGCCACGAAGAAACAGTCAAAACAACAAATGAAATGTTCTCATATATAACTAACTAACCGGGCCAGCCCGACTTCCATATAAACCATAAACAGACCACCATGAGTCTATCTATTTTCCTCTCGATAAATTTTTCGCAAGTACCAGAGGTTACATTTTTTTATTTTTCAGACCATCACATTATTTGAGAATTCCAGTTTATTTCTCGCCTCAAGAAGCGGGCAAACATTATGAAGCTAATATCGTTTTTGAGAACATAAAGTCTGGAGAATCATTAACTGTCAAGCTAAGAGCAAATAGTCTTTGAATATTTAGAAAAGGAATAGAAATATTAAATCTTTTGTGATTATTTAGTAATTTATAAGAAGAATGCAGTTAAAACTGTGGCCAGCAAACTTAATCAGTTGGCATGTGTTTATGCCTGTTCCCAGCCAATAGGCCTTTTGCAACAATTGGTCACGTGATCCCATCACCGTTAAAACAAGCAACTATGTCAAAATGAGAAACCTCAATATTAGTAAAATTGCAAAGTTTCAGCTTATAAAATGCAATAAGGAAGAAATGGCATGTAATTTAAGATTGAACATTTTCAAAAATTTTATTAAGATTTATATGGGAAGCATTTTCCCATACAAATCCTAGGAAAATGTTCAATCTTAAATTGAATGCCATATCTTCCATATTGCATATTTTAAGCTGAAACTTTGCAGTTTTACTGATTTTGAGATGCTCTTTTCATTTCTGGGGTTCATTTTGACACAGTTGCTCGTTTTAAAGGAGATTGGGTCACGTGACCAATTGTTGTAAAAAGGCCTCTTCACCCACAATATTGTTCTATGCCTTTGTTCCATTCTATGTTTACATTATCATAACAGTGGTAACTAGGCAACTATGCGAAAATCTTAATTGGGTGGCAACGGGAATAAAACTTGCTTATATGGATATCGACTATTGTATAAATGTATATTATTTAAAATTTATTATGATTAAGGACAAAGTACGTACACAGAAAATTATATAAAAAACTATACTATTAAAACAACGAATAATAATGCAGAATACGAACTTGTGTTAATTCGGTAGAGGCGTAGAGCTATTTGGCGGGTATAAAAATCCTATTCGAAGATAAGCCAAATTTGGTTATGGACTTTTGATTTAACTCTATTGCTTAAAAAAATAAAAAGGAAGAGAGAGTTAACTTTGTCGTAACTCTCAAAATGCCAAAAAATGCTAAGCGAGAGAGTTAAGTTAGTTTTTCGAATAAAATGGTGTCCCATACCGGATATCTTGTCAGGATGATCACAAACGATTCATAATTGTCATAACTTATCTAAGGACGACACATAACTTATCTAACGACGAGGCATACCTTCTGGCTTATATTTTCGTAATTAAAATATTGCCTATTTTTTAATGTCCGTTAGGCAATATGTCCTAAATTATTTGCGTTGTCGCACTGGAAGGACTTCTATAGTATAGTCGGTTATTATATACGGTTGCGATCTACATCTGTTATATTCTATGACTATGAGTATGACTATGACTATGTACAAGTTATTGTCAAGTTTCATGTGCCTGTGGCAGTGCCGGTTCTCACATTCTTCCGCAAAGTCAAACAAAGCAGTTAAACATGAGCAAGTTTTACTTTGACATGTTTTATTTGCGGCAATGCCCGTGTGACAGTGACAGTGTGGTACTATATCTATGAGTCTATGACCGTAAAAATCCAGAAAGTGAAAAAAAATAAATTTCGAATTCTGACATGAAGTATACTCAAATTGAACTAAGACGACTCTAAGTACAGTACTGCTGCCTCAAGTTATCTTGTGTTTTTTTTCTTGTCTTTTTTACTGTAATTTACTAACTTTTTTGAACTCGGAACTAAAACGGGTTTTTTAGTGTAAATATCAGTATACGTATAATTACTCGTATTTAAAAATATATTTATGTAGTTAATAATTTGCTACTAATAAAAGTATATCTAAACCTTATTCATTTTTTTTTTCGACCTACCGACCACTTTTTAAAAAATTGAAATCCGTAAAAAAATTAAAAAAAAGTCTGGCCTTCAACTTGTCAAAGAAAATTTGCTTGTACATATAGTCTTTTATGAGACGAGGTACGAGAAAAGATACGAGTCGAGAAAGAGATTACGGGCGGTCTGCAAAGATTAATGGGTAGCGAAATTGTTTATATATACTATGCTCTCTTTGTTTGACTCGGATGTTGCCTATTAGTATTTTATCACTATTGTCACATCAATATCACCATTTTATTCGAAAAACTAACTTAACTCTCTCGCTTAGCATTTTTTGGCATTTTGAGAGTTACGGCCTTTTTATTTTTGGGTTAAATCAAAATTAACTCTCTGACGTTAGTTCAAATATACCATCGGGAGAGTTAAGGAAGTAGGCGTGGTCGTTCACAAAAGTGGGCGTGGCTCGAACTTAAGGGGGTCCTCTACCAAATTTTTTTACTGTTAATCTAATGATATGAAACACTTCTTTTAGTATGTTGTTGGGCTAGATACCTGTCCAAAAAAGGTATAGTTGGAAGAAGTGGTTGCCATGGTTACCAAGATAAAAGACCCCATATGGTGAAATATGGGGTCTTTTATAAGCATGATAACTAAAAAAGTATTAATGTTAAAGACATAGAATAACTTTTATTTATTAACTAACGACATTATCTAGGAGATGAAGTAAAATTGTTAGCATATGTGTTATAATAAATGTTTTACGCCATGAATACTAAAAATGAACATCACTATCCTCACTTAAGATATTACAATTTCAAAATTATTGAAGATAGGGTAATTATTTTACTATGTCTCCTAGAGCAGGTTATATAGAGTAAGCCCTGAAAATTGCAGCAAGATAGCTTTAATTCTTAAGATATCCTGCGCGCAATATTGTTAATTACACGTTTTCGGTAATTTGAGAAAAACAGCTTTAAAGTCAAATATTTAGTTTATTTACAAGATAATCACTTAGGAATGTGCTCTTTTTCTCCGATTTAAAGCAATTTTCATGAACTAAAAACCCATGGAGGTTATTGAGAAGGCTTTAAAGTATATAATTATTGGTTTTCTAAAATTTCATAAATATTTTGAAAACCGTAAAAAATTTGGTATAGGACCCCCTTAACTCTCCGAAATCTTAACTCTCCGATTTAACTCTCCAATTTTAACTCTCCTTTTAGTCACACCCCTGGCACGCCAGCCTATCTCACCACTGCTGGTTTTTGGGAAAGGTCTGGTAGTAGCCTGCATAGCAGGCGTTTGAAAGGGGAGGGTGGGGGAGAAGGGGAGGAGGAAGAAACGGAGGAGGGGGGGGGGAGAAACGGAGGAGGGGGAAGAAACGGAGAAGGGGGAGAAAGGAGGAAACTCGTTTCGCTTCTCCGTTTCTCCCTCCCTCCGTTTCCCTCTCCCCCTTCAAGGCTAGTCTGGTAGAGGCGCCCACTCCAAGTTGTTTTACGTTATCAATTGGAGGAAGTTTTAATTTCTCTCGCTTTTCTTTGACTCGCACTACTCCTTGTGGCACGTCCTCGTCTTCGTTGCATAACTATATTGAAGGAACTTGTTTTCAGGCCAGATTTGTCGGACCGATTCTCCTCCTAACGTATGTGATTTCACATAACACAGCAACAACTATACTTTTTCGTCAGGTATGAGCTAGACTTGCTCCAAGTCTATCTCTTAAAGGGGTTTTTATTGATTGGGGAGTTATAAAAAGCGCACGAAGTTATAAAGCGCGCACGAAAATGCAGGCGGAATAGCCTTTAAACTCTTGTCAGCAAATCCAGTAAATCACATACGTCAGCAGGAGAATCGGATATATTTCACTAAACAATTACCTACAGCCGTGAAAAGGTAAAAAATTTATTCTATAAAGGGATATGGCAACAAAAATAGTTTCTTTCATTTGAAAGAAATTTTAAAATCATCTAGGCCTATATAAAATCTCTATAAAAATGAAAACAGTGAGCTTTCGCTTGCCCTAAAGTAAAGGTGATTCTGTTGACTGAAAAGCAGGGTCAGCCATTTGAAACCTATGGGGCCGAATAACATGTTTAAAAGTATAAATGTTTAAAGTATAATAGTTTAGGGATTTATGTTAATTCATTTGGTCAATGGCTGATGTTTAATCAGTCAGAACAGATAATTCATGGATTTTTCTTTGTTTAGTTTATTATGTTTACCACTCTGAGGTGGACGGAAAGCCTTAACAGGTTTTGCAACCCAATTGGCAAACGTTCCGAGGGTTAGTTGATTAGTGGTTACTGGTTAGTGCCTATAAGGGTTAGTTTTTTTAGCGAGGGAGGAAAACCGGAGAAAAACCCTCGAAGCACAGGAGACTTGCGATTCACGGACTTCCCATTTTATGATATTTCGGGCCTTTCAATATTTCGACCAAAAAGATGAGGGCATGAACTGACTCCAATTCTGATATCGTGTTTCACCTTTGCAAGCCATACGAGACATGGGTATTTATAGCATGTGCATAATAATGCGCATAAATGTGGCAATAGTTTAACTACTTTCAAGATCAAATTGAAACTACGGCACTACCTTTTTGTATTGACCGATTAAAAATCCCCAATTTATTGGCCATTGCTTGGCCGCTGTTGCTTCGTTTGTGACATGATCTTTCCTATATATATATATATAAACCATTATTGTACCTCTAGGGAGAACAGTTTAGAACTGATAGAGCTATCCAGTATAAATAAAGTTTGTTTAGTTTAGGTTTCCTCCTGAATACTACAAGATGTTTTTTTCTGCATCTCACTCGGTTGCAATTGATGTAGAAGGTTAAGGTGGATGGATATTCCGAGTGAAATATATACAATCCGAGTGAAATATTATATACAATATGTATATAATATTTCACTCGGAATATCCATCCACTTTAACCTTAGTGGAATTAATACGCCATATTAGTAATATAGCTATATATAGTTTAAGCAAGATCGATATCAACACAAGTACAAAACAAGGAATTCGAATAATCTCACGAGATTATCGGTGCCTACTTTAAAGATTAAGTAATGCTGAGAAAGTTCATTAGTATAGGAAATAGCACGGTTCGAGAAGTATTAATGAAAAATTGCACGCGGTATTACGAATATTTCGCCAAACACAAGTGCAATTTTTCATTAATACTTCGAGAACAAGTGCTATTTCGTATTAATATTATTATTTAACAATTTTTACTCAATTTTACTCAATTGACGTTGCTCAATTTTTACTAGGGGTATTTGGGAGAAAATACCACAGGTGGTATTTTCTCCCAAATACCCATAGTAAAAAGAATTAAGAGAAAATTTTGATGTTCTTAGCCAATCACAAACGAGGAAAATTGTTAATAATGATATTAAATTGGAAATACCACCACCACTGCAAAATTTAAAGGGCACGTACCTGTCTTAGCCTTATATTTGTTAGTAATTCGCACTCTTTGATAAGTTATATGTTCATTATAAGACTATGTCGACTACAGTCTATAACTAGTATATATAAGTATAAAATCCAAGATATGGTCAAAACCAAGACAAAGGTATTTATATGACAAAATTTTCAAGATGCAATATTTATTTCGGAATTTGTTGTATTCTATACTGTGTTTTATATATTTATATATATATATATTATACAGGGTGTCCCCACAAAAATGGCCCCCATCATATTTTGTGGTATTACTTCGTTAGCTTTAATCAAAGATTCAAATTTTTGCACTGGGTTGAATAACAAACATTGGTATTTGACTGATCAAAACATCTAACCATTTACCTTCTAGAATCACGTAAGGTGGCGACACCAATATTTGCTGTTTTGGGACAAATTGGATGGAACAATTCTGGGCATTTCCCCAACTTGCCAGGCTTTTGCCTCCATTTTAGTAATTTTTCATGAAACAAAATCATGATAATAGGAAATAGTCTAGGACCTGTATAGGAGTTTGTATGCGTTTCATTTACCACAGGCAATCTCAACTGTTTTAGGGTAAAATGACCATGGCGGTCAACATGGCATATGTGCCAAAACCTGAATCCGGGACGAAAGTCCTGAAAATGACCCCGCCCTGAAACAGCAGTGCCGACATAGCTTCAACTTCCAAAAGCAGAAGCAACAGCCTTTCTGAAGTGCTTATAGTGTTTAGAAGGTTGCTTTTAGGGGTAGTTATTGGAAGGAAACATTTGTCTAAGTATAATATTTTACAAGAAAATGACCATGCACCACCCCAGGTCAACTGCTAATTATCCATGAAATAACTAATATACCTGGCAGAGATTAAAATTTCTTATTTCCTAACAATTTTTTATCATGGGATGAAAAACTATGCTTAATTCAATATAATTATTGTAGATTTCATAAGAATTGACATTGTTTTGTTGAAATATAATACATTTTATTTCACTTACCCCCCACCAAAACACGATTTCAGCCATATTTTGCCGTCTTGTTTGCTTTTTATCGCCGAGTCTCGCAAGTATCATCCAATTGTTGTACTTTTGCATAATGATAGATGGCTAAAGAAGATTTCAACCAAATTTCGTCAAGTTTTGAAGCAGTGCAGTGTATTTTATCTTCGATATTGTGTCCTTCGATATTTCGTCAAATAGCGGCCATTGCAATGCCTCGCCGCTTCTCTTCCCGATAAATGCCACTTCTTCGTCTTCATATGTATTTAGATTACAGTATCCAAGAGTACTTCATTGTAGAATAGTCCCAATCGAAAAACTAGAGTAGTATAGTCCCACTTGACGGAAAACCTCCATAACAAATTTAGGATCAGAATCAAAGACACAAGTTTAAAAATAATTTGAAAGTCACGCGCAATCTTCGCTCCTCGTGGGCTACTTGACAGGGGGGGCAAATATTTTCACGAAACGCTGGTTCGCCACCACAGAACCCAGTAAATGTATTATATTTGTTGTATTTTTATGATTTATGAAAAAAACAATAAGTATTTACGTATTTTCTATTGTTTTTTTCATAAATCATAAAAATACAATAAATATAATATATTTACTGAGTTCTGTGGTGGCGAACCAGCTCGTGAAAATATTTGCCCCTGTCAAGTAGCCCACGAGGAGTTTTCGCGAAGATTGCGCGTGACTTTCAAATTATTTTAAACTTGTGTCTTTGATTCTGATCTAAATTTGTTATGGGAGGTTTTTTCCTTTCAAGTGGGACTATACTACTCTAGTTTTTCGATTGGGACTATTCTACAATGAAGTACTCTTGGATACTGTAATCTAAATACATATGAAGACGAAGAAGTAGCATTTATCGGGAAGAGAAGCGGCGAGGCATTGCAATGGCCGCTATTTGACGAAATATCGAAGGACACAATATCGAAGATAAAATACACTTCACTGCTTCAAAACTTGACGAAACTTGCTGCCATCTTCTTTAGCCATCTATCATTATGTAAAAGTACAACAATTGGATGATACTATGAGACTCGGCGATAAAAAGTAAACAAGACGGCAAAATATGGCTGAAATCGTGTTTTGGTGGGGGGTAAGTGAAATAAAATGTATTATATTTAAACAAAACAATGTCAATCCTTATGAAATCTACAATAATTATATTGAATTAAGCATAGTTTTTCATCCCATGATAAAAATTGTTAGGAAATAAGAAAATTTAATCTCTGCCAGGTATATTAGTTATTTCATGGATAATTAGCAGTTGACCTGGGGTGGTGCATGGTCATTTTCTTGTAAAATATTACACTTAGACAAATTTTTCCTTCCAATAACTACCCCTAAAAGCAACCTTCTAAACACTATAAGCACTTCAGAAAGGCTGTTGCTGCTTTTCAGAAGTTAGAGCTATGTCGGCACTGCCGTTTCAGGGCGGGTCATTTTCAGGACTTTCGTCCCGGATTCAGGTTTTGGCACATATGCCATGTTGACCGCCATGGTCATTTTACCCTAAAACAGTTGAGATTGCCTGTGGTAAATGAAACGCATACAAACTCCTATACAGGTCCTAGACTAAAAGGTAGGTTACGAATACTTGCGTAAAATGCTAATGGTTATCAAATTATTTAATAGGCCATTTTTAGCTAATTCTCGACACTTCCAAAACTGTTTACTCAAGTTTAAACGCAGCTATCTCGGTCAATATTGCATGAAAATGCACATGGCACATATCAAAATTTAACTTAGACATCGCTGAATGTAAAGCAACTTGATTAATAGCTCTTTTAGTTTTTAAGTTATACTAAATCAAACAGTCGTACTTTTTTTTGCCCCACCCGGTATATATTTACAAAGTTTACTATAGTAGGGCTAGGGGCCTACTAGAAACCTGTAAGGCTTTTGTTTAAGACCCCTATAGACTATATTATATTTACAGAAACATTATTCTGTTATAAGACTAATTATAACCAGTTCATAATAAGAAATAAAGATAATAGTATATGTACAGTGAAACAAGGATAATAGTAAGAACAAAGAGAGCATGCAAAGCTAGCATATTTTTAGAGTAAATAAAGTTAATATATATACTGCATAATCATTATAACATATATTATATAGGCCTATATATTGTATATATTATACATAATGTGGCCAATATATATAGCAAATAGGACAATATTATCAATGCATTTTGCAATTTTATTTATCATTTGATAACAAGTGTTTTTAATAGGTTTCTTGAAAGTAGGATAGGATGGGATACGATGACTTTATTTAAACAGGCTGGCCTCAGTAGTGTAAGATTTAATATTTTTATATTTATTATAATGCAGACCATTCCAAACATCTATTTATGAGTGTTGTGCATAATTAGTCCTTTTAAAAGTTTTGTGAAGTTGAGATGCAGCACTTTTTGTATTGTAATCGTGTATTTCATGATTAGCTATGAAATAATTGTCAAATATTTCAAGTAAAGTTTCTAAATGATGATATCGAAACATGAATATACTATGATAATAATTTATTTGTTCATTGTTTAAATAATGTCTACTCATAATTTTCTTATGAATCATATTTAAATGGTCATTCCATGTTAAGTATTCGTCAATGATCACACCTAAAAATGTAGTTCTTAGCTTCTTCAATAATTTCATTGTTTAAAGAAATTGATATATTATA
Source organism: Trachythela sp. YZ-2020 (assembly GCA_016169945.1). Taxonomy (NCBI): domain Eukaryota; kingdom Metazoa; phylum Cnidaria; class Anthozoa; order Malacalcyonacea; family Clavulariidae; genus Trachythela; species Trachythela sp. YZ-2020. Next base: position 1,029,374 of record JADLSH010000070.1, on the reverse strand, counting down.
GTTTTGTTTTTTCTTTGAAGATCTAAACAGAAATTTTATCTAATTCCAATTGAATAGTTTCATTAAGGGTTTTAAGACATTTGTGTCATCCGCAAATAATATAATATAATCGAACTTAATTTACTGCAATTTTATATGTCATTGATGTATGGACAGGAGTGGTCCCAATATTGGAAGCCTGAGGCACTCCACTTGTAATTGTAATTTCTTCTGATTTAATTTGATTGTATTTTACAATTTGTTTTCTATTACTCTGTATTGAACGATAATAGGATATTTGTTTCATTTCTCGTTTAAAGATGTATTGCAATTCAATTTGTTTCAAGTCTTTTGCATGCCCATTCCAAATTTCAATTTCCTTATTTGCTAGTGAGTGTTTTGCATAATTTGTTCTCTTATGACACTTATGAAGGTGTGATGCATTTGGCATTTCAGCAAGTTAGTCTTGTGATTATGTATCTGGTTATTGCATATCTCTGATTGCACACATACTGCGCTTCCCGGTTGAGTTTGGAATGCAAAAGTTTTGCCGATAAGTTTTGTCGTTTAAAAACAATGTTTGTGACGTCATCTTATGATGTTGTCAAGCCGCCTTCAGAGCGTTGTCAAGGTCAATACCCGAATACCTTTCGAGATTTCGACCTCGAATTGTTGTAGTTTTCATAATATTGTTTTGATCGGAATTGGTGTTGGTTGTAATATAATAATGGAGTAAAGCATTCAAGTTAAAGTTGAATACGGCCCGGAAAAATGGGTAAACTTTTTCGTTCTTCTGAGCAGAATATCAAGCGGCGGGTATAAATTTTCAGATATAGTGGACGATATTGTCAATCGATGTCCAGCGCTAAGTCATCTAAACGTGGGCAACATTAGAATTCGTTATCAAGACGATGAGGGATCATACATTAACTTAAATTTTGGCGACGAATACGGATTCAGAGATATGTGGGACAACGCAAGAAGTGTTCCTGATAGAGAGTACAAACGAATTAAAATTAAAGCATGTGAAATAGATTCACCGTGCAGCATTGCCGCTCAAAAGAAAATTAATACTACTGCAACATCTGTCACTCACAAACAGAACATTAAGAAACCACGACAACTATATTTGCTTCCAGAAAAGGGGGATTATGAATATTTGTCCGCTGAACGGAAGAAAAAAAGTAAGATTTATTCAGACGAATATAAGGCTGAAACTGAAAGAGAATCGTTGACAAGTGACTCAAATATTACTTTGCTGAAAACACCAGTCGAAAGGTTATTCGATAATCTGGAGAATAATATAAGCGAACTTTCTCGGGAAATTGAAGGCAAGGAAACTGAACTAAAGTACTTTAATGGTTCAATCGACTTGGCTCTTATACGTAACGACGGCACGTTGCCTGTGTGTGGTCAATGCCATTTGAGAGAAGGACACACGAAACGGAATTGCAAGCTCGGTGTGTGTTTGAGCGTTAAATCATGTGGGCTGATCGATAAACATCCGAACGAAAAAGGTAAACGAAAGAAACTGGAAAGCAAAATAGCGACTCTAAAAAAGAATCTCAGCAAGTCCCAAGAAAATTACAGAATGAAAAAGACTGCCTATTCCAAAGTAAACGAGTCGTTTGTTTGTAAAGTGGAACAAGAAATAATATATAGCGATCCGACGTTATACATTCAAAATGGCTGTAAGAATTGGTCTCTAATTCATAAGCATGCTGCTATTTTGGAGCAGAAGTGCAAGGGCAAGCTACCTAAAAGAAATGACATTCCAAAGCTACTTAAAAGTGCTGATCGCGGCGATAATGAAATCTTTGACAGCTCTGACAGCTCAGAGACAGAGGAGAAAATTTTCTCTTCCTGCCGATTAACACGAGAAAAAAACAACAGCTGGAAATCCTGCCAAGGAAAAGCTTCAACAACATAGCGTTATTTTCCCAGAAAAGAAGAACGCAGCACGTTGTTCAACCAAACGTCGACAACCAGCAACGCTGCAAAATATGAACGGGGAGGAAAACAATGGCAGAACCTCACCAACTCTATAACCAACTGCTTGGCCAAGGATATGATGCCCTATACAAAGTAGAGAAATCTGGCTTTAAACAGCTATTGAATTATTTTGATCCGAAGTACGATATTCCCAGCATAAGGTACTTTAGCCAGCAAGCAATTTCTGAGAATTCTGATGGTGACAATGATGAAGAAAGTGATGGATCGGTGCTCGAATCAAATGCCAAGGAATCAGATGTTCATGTGGCCGGGTAGTAAATAATCCATGTTACTAGTACTGTAAACTTCCTAGTGTAAGCATAAACGTTACAGACAGGTATGTTGGATTTTATTTACCCATAAAGGATGGTTTGCCGGATGGAAATGCTTTTATTTGAAGATATCGAAGAAAGTTTTAATTCGAAACCGTGCATTTCGTATGGACATTGTATAGTAGCTAAACCAGTAAAAGTGGAAGCTCCCACGTTTGTCCTCCTTGTCCTCGGAACAGATTCGAAATATACACACATCCACATTGAATGGAGATGGCAGTATATCACCAAAGAGATAGGTAAGCGTGGTGTATGCGTATATTCGAACGGAGCAGATTGGGCTGGACCGTTTTTAAAGGCAATGATTAACAAATGTGGACTATTTAAGTTATCAAAAGAAAGCAACGTTCCGAAAGAATGGACATTCATCGTGATGCCTAAATTGAGAGAGAATGCATTACCAGCACAGATGTCATTCACCTTTTAACAAAGCTAAGGACTCGCCTTCTTACACAGTCAAATATATTAAGTCTTGGTTCGGAGGTAGCATGTCCAGGACATTTAATTGAAGTTCTAAAGCGTTGTCCCAAAGCCAAACATAGTTTGACACAGCGCGCGATTGACAACAAATATAAGCAAAACTATGCCAGCATTGAACTTCTTCTTCATGCAAATCGAACGATTTTTCTGTGGACATGGAAAGTTTTAAATCTGGCCAGTTGATTAATGGGGAGGCGATTGGATCTTTGTCAGAGAATATCGTGTATTTAACTTCTGCCATGTCCCAATTTCAGGGTTATATAGAGAAAAATAACGCCCGTGAAAGAGAATTAAGCATGAGAAAGTTGTTAGATATGAATGTAAATACCGCAAATTCAAACTATGCGTATTCTAATGAAGATAAAGACAATTCTATTGTTATGCATGAACAGACAAGTCTAAATAACAATTCTATTGTGATGCATGAACAGATAAATTTAAATGACAGTAACCAGGCGAATATAAATCAAACTATAAGTATTGCTCCTGATTCACCTCCCACACGAGAGTCAATCTTGATTGATGTGGGGCAAAGTACAAGTGGTATTATTGATGAACAATCTAGTCCCTGGAGAACCTACGCTCAAGTGGTAAAATCTCCTCCCCCTGTAAATGAGAAGGGTGAGATTAATGAGATGAATGGCAGACCTAGTATGGACAATAATATAGAAAATACTATGCAAGTTTCTGCAGCTCGGAAAATGGTTAATGAACAAATTGATGTCAGTGCTGATGGGTTTATCGGAGTTCGACGAAAGCGCTGTAGAATTAAGAAGTTCTTCTTGTCTGGGATTGCTGAGAATGTTAGAGATCAGGATATTCTATCCTATTTGGAGAAGCGAAAGGTAACTCCAACTTACTTATCTCTATTTAAAAGTAAAAGGAAAGGGTCAACTTCTGCTAAACTTCACGTCCCAGCAAATGCATGTTCTTTGATTGAAAACAAAACGTTTTGGCCTAAGTTTGTGCAATGTAAACTGTGGAAACCAAAATCTAGTGGGCGTAAAACCAACTGTACCCAGGAGGGAATCCTCTCAACGTATGTATAATGGCTCAAATTCCTGTCAGGATGTCTCCACGATTACAGAGGTTTAGGCGGGTGAAGCGTAATCCTCAAAATATAATATCCGTGAATATTTCTCATACAGCCCACTAAAAGGTTGTCATGAATAATCAAAAACATTCATGTAACAGAATAAAGTTATCTCATCTCAATGTGCGGTCAGTTAGAAACAGAAACCATTTGATTCAAGTAAGAGAACTTGTCGCTGAAGAGAAATTAGATATCTTGGCATTATCAGAGACATGGCTAAATTCGTCCACGACCAATGCCGAGGTACAAATTCAGGAATACAATGTACACAGACTCGATCGCAAGCACAAAAAGGGTGGTTGCGTATGTATCTACGTGCGTAATGACTTTAAGACAAAAGTGTTAAAAGACCTCTCGTATATTTCTCCAGCAGGTTTCCATCAACTTTGGTTGCAAATGCAAGTGAATAAAAATAAATCTATGATTGTCTGCGCTACTTATAGACCACCTGATTGCCCGGTTACATGCATACGAGATGAATTTAAACCTAAATTCATTGAGGCTTTATTACTGGGAAAAGAGATCATTATTTTAGGCGATATGAATTGTAATCTCCTTACATCCTGTTATGAAGCTAAAGTATTATTAGATACTTGCTCCGAACTACACCTGACCCAACTTATTAAAGATCCAACGAGAATTACATCTCAAACAAGTTCGTTGCTTGATGTTATAATGATTTCGTCTTCCGCTAAGGTTAAAAGTAGCGGGGTTGTTGATATAGGCATTAGCGACCATTCTATGATCTACTGTACACTTAAACTAAGAGCTGATAAGCTCCGGTCTGAATATAAGGACGTGAGGAGTTATAAAAACTACGACCCCGTGCGTTTCAAGGCAGAACTGTCTCAACTTCCGTTTTATGAGATCTATCGTATTAACTCTTTCTGGTCGGTCGCATTTTAATTATGTTGTCGCAAGTTGTCGCAAGAGCACTTTGAGTACGATCTCCTTTGCAAAATATTTACCCCCTGGCAATGAAATTAACACCATTGGAATCCTTACAAAATAAGCTTTTTAACAGTGGGCTATTTTGCCGACTAAACATTACAGAATCAAAAATACTAAAAGTTTAATCCCAAACATACCTCCAGTCATACTTCAGTTCAAATCAAACAATCGTTAATATCTTTTAATATCTTTAATATCTTGAAAGACTTCTAATGGTCGAAATTTAGCTTTTTATCTGTTTCTTTAGGCTGTAAAACGTGCCTTCGATAGGGCTTTTAGAAATTTTTATTTTGAATTTTTTTTTATTTATCGGGAATTTTCCAGCATGCACGCACTTGCCGTAGTTTGACTATATATGGTTTGCCCACGCGCTTCAGTCCCGACAAAAATATCTTATATAGGGTATTGTACCTGTGCTATCACCGTTTTTATTTAATATATATACGGATAGCTTGTCTTCAGTTCCTAACAGTTGTAGTTTTGAATCGGTTGACGACTCAAAAACATTTCTATCGTTTACATTATTGAATATGGAACGCTCGTTACTGCATATAGAAGAGGTTTGCACAGAGTTGTTGAATGGTGTTGTAACAACAGTCTTCTTGTAAACCCAGAAAAGACCAAAATGTTGGTGGTTGGTACACGGCAACTTATGAATCAATTGGAATCTCCCGTCCATATTAATTTTATGGGGGGAAATCTTATACCTGTGACAGAGGTAAAGGATTTGGGTATGCTCCTGGATTCTCATCTAACGTATGACAAACACATACAAGCATTGTCATCATCGTGTATTTCAAAATTGGGTCAGATTGGTCGGGTGAAACACAACTTTGATCAGTTAACACTAGCTACAATCATTGACACATTAGTCATGAGCTAAATTCACTATTGTTCAACAGTATGGTCTAATACATCAGACAGCAATATTAAAAAGATCCAATTAATCCAAAATTGTGCAGCCCGATTGGGTGCATAAGTATGATCATATATCTCGTTATTATCTCCGACATTAAATGCGTTAGGATGGTTGCCAATCAAAGAACATCTATTATACAGAGATGCGTTATTAACATTTAAATGCATGAATGACAAAGCTCCACGGTACTTATGTGATATTTTTGAACATACAGAGGGACTAAGATATGGAATGGTCTAGATACAGAGCTGAAATCAATTAGTGATTTAAACAATTTTAAGACGAAACTTAAGACAATTCTTACTGAAAAGCGATAATTTTTAATTGCTTTCAACTCATGAATATAATATAAAGTATAATTTTAGTTTACGTAATAATTTGTATAAATTAATCATTAATGATAAGATTGTTGTAAATATAGTTGATAATTTATAATTTATTTTTATAACATATGTAAATTGTCATTGAAAAGCCCTTTTTAGGGAATGTCATTTAATAAATTCAATTCAATTCAATTATTAAACAAAGCGTCGAAGAATGTTTACAGGAACTGGACGAAAAAGCTTAGTCACAAAAGCTGCGGCAGATAATTGCACACGGGATAAACGTTTAATTAAGTATGCTGGAATAGGCTCCACAACACAGCTATTGTAGTCCAGTCTCGAGAGAACGAGACATTCAGCAAGTTGCTTTTTCACATGAAACGGCGCAAGGTGTTTTAGTTTTCGTAATATAGCAAGAATTGAATAGCATGAAGATATCGTTTTCTTTACATGTTCCGTCCACGACAAATGTTCATCCATTTGAGTGCCTAATAATTTGAAAGAATGTACTCTCTCAAGATCAGCTCCGTTGCAATTTAGTGTAATGTCGCTATTTTCCAGTTTATGGACATGTGACATTTGCTGCGTTGAAAACAACATAACTTTCGTTTTGGAAGAATTTAGTGTCAAGTTTGACTCTGTAGACCAGGAATCCAACGTATCCAGTGCTGTCTGCATCTCAGATTGACAGTGTTGTAGCTTTGCCGGTTTGCAATGAGCATACATAGTGGTATCGTCTGCATATTGGTGACATTTTACTTCTTCAGGCAATTTATCAGCTAGATCATTTACGTAGAGATTAAACAGTACGGGACCTAGAATCGATCCTTGTGGCACGCCAGCTAGATGTAACATTAATTTTTTCCGATACATGGTCATCAATTTGGACAAATTGCCGCCTTCCAGTTAAATAATGCATTATCCATCGGAGAGAATCCTTAGAAAAACCTTGAGAGTGAAGTTTCAATATAGTACCGTTTTATAAGCTATATACCGTATCAAAAGCCTTCGAAAAGTCAGCCATAACAGAAAGTGTTATCTCGCCCCGTTTCATGGCCGTTCGGATGTCATCTCGCATAGCTAACAACGCCGTAGTTGTTGAATGCCCCTTTCGATAGGCGCTGATGTTTTGATGGAGTATACTATTATTAGAAAGAAAATCTGCGATTTGACGAAGTGTATACATTGTATACATTGTTCGTATACAAGGCACTGCCCGAGATAAGTGCCTTATCTAAAGATTTCATAAGAATTAGTATCTTATATATATTATACATTTATATATAACAACTATTATATGATCTTTATTATAATATAATTTATTATATTCTATTATATATGGTATATTATATTATGTTATATATTTATAACAATTAGTATATAATTAGTATATATTATTTAATGACAATAGGTATATTATTTCCTATATTATACTTATTGTTATAGTCTTGAATAATGAACAAACACAAGCAAACAAATGAAAATGAACAACTGCAAGAAACAAACAACAAATTCACTATTTCAATAGATATCACAGGAAAAACAAGTAAATGTATATACAATATTAAGAAAGAACAGCGGACCGGTATTATATATAGTCCACATTAAAATTAGTGATGCACTTAGCCATATTAATATAGTTCATACATACGACACTTAGAAAAAATTCCACGCCCGGCTACATTCATGTGGTAGCCCGTGATTTTAGCTCGTAGCCCGTCGGTAGCCCGTTGTTTTAATTGGGATTTCTATTGGTAGCCCGTAGCCCGTGAGATTTGGGCGAAACGAATTTGACTTCATATATATACGAATTTAGATGTTGTAACCGGTCGTTTCTTTTTCGCTATGTCATATCAGTGAAATTCTCTTTACATACAATATTATAATATAGCTATATATCATATTATATCAAATAGTTTACAAACAACATCACTTCATTACAATTAACACACAAGTTACTATGCTTCCACTGACTATTTTCATAAAATACACAACAACGGTAAATAAAGTAAGCATTTTTATTCTACGTTTTGACTTTATTTCGACCTTATTTACTGGTATATATATATATATATATATATAGTCAAATCTGCAGACATGCATGTTTCGCCGTTCAACGGCTCGTCAGTGCAGCTTGTAACGCAATCTAGATGCGAGTGACTTCGTATTTATACACCATACGCTTGCTCTCCCAAGCGCATGTGGTACAATACTCAGACACATGCGCATCCAGACATGCGTGAAGTGTCTTGGGGCCAGAGTGCTCAAACGACCACAAGGGAAGTGAGCTTTTGCATTATCGCTTATAGCCACCAATTAACTTCACAGAGTGCTCAACAACACAAGTGAAGGAGCATATATAGTCAAATCTGCAGACATGCATGTTTCGCCGTTCAACGGCTCGTCAGTGCAGCTTGTAACGCAATCTAGATGCGAGTGACTTCGTATTTATACACCATACGCTTGCTCTCCCAAGCGCATGTGGTACAATACTCAGACACATGCGCATCCAGACATGCGTGAAGTGTCTTGGGGCCAGAGTGCTCAAACGACCACAAGGGAAGTGAGCTTTTGCATTATCGCTTATAGCCACCATATATATATATATATATTATTTAATGACAATAGGTATATTATTTTCCCATATTATACTTATTGTTATAGTCTTGAACAATGAACAAACACTAGCAAACAAATGAAAGCAAGAAACAAACAATAAATTCACTATTTCAATAGAACGTAGAATAAAAATGCACTTTATTCGGAATAAAACTATAGTGTCATATATAAAACTATAGTGTCGTATAGTGTCACTTTCAAGTGTCTAGTACCATAATTACCACGGTTTCCAGCTCTTGATGGTTGTCCAATAAGTTTGCGACGGAACTTCAACCTGCTCTTCGCTGTCCTCTCCCCGTTCACGCCTTTCAATTTGCTCTAGTGCCTTCACGAGGGGGCATCGACTTGTTAGAACAAGGACTTTTACACTCTTTCGGACTGGTTTTATTTCTTCAACGATTTCACCTTTCTGCCGCACAAACGATTCGATGTCGAAAACATCACGCTTTTGTCCAGTTACGAGCATCCAAGCATCAATGTTTGGGTCTGGAACAGTCCAAAAATCTCGTTCTTTTTTGGTTCGCTTCAACTTCGCCTTGTCCCTTCGTGCAGTGAATGTGTACAATTCGCCTTTCTTTATTTTTAAAAAGCCATATTTGATGAGGCATGCGACTTTCGACATGTACGTTTGGTCGTTCAATACCCATCCTCCTGGAGGTGAATAGGTACGAATAGTCTGGCTGTCTATAACTTCCTCGTCAGGCGATGCTTCGTTTGACAGTTGTGGGAGTTTTACCGGTAACACTTGTTCCACTGTTACGGTACTTGCTTCTATATTGCTGCGTGCGTTGTCAGTTTTCTCTGTTTCAGTGTCCATTCTTTCCTCGTCACGCGACAGTTGGTCCGAAGGTTGCGCTTGTTCTTGCGGGAACGGTTGTTCTACTGTTACGGTAATTGTCTTGCTGCGTGCGTTGTCAGGGGTATTTTCTGCTGATATTGTTGACTTCGGTTGAGGGCTCTCTTTCACAATGTTGTCTTCAGTCAACTGGGATGCTTCCATGTTGTTCCTACGTTTCTCACCATCGGAGGAGGAGGTGTTATATTGTGGGATTTCTTCACTTGTGCTATCGTCGTCGCTGTTCAGCTTCCCACGAGCAGCTCTTCTTTTCCGCGCGAGACGTCGCGAACGTAACTCGGCCGCAAAATTGTCATGTATTGTTTGCGACAATTCCTCAACGACATGAGCGTCCTCCTCGCGCAAATCAGTATTGGAAATGCGTCGGACCTGTTCGTCGCTGAAGAGATTTTCCCCTTCGTTTGCACCAATTGTCAACGGTCCAGAGTGATTTGGCTCGTACCAGAGCTCCTGTGGATCGATGTGCTCGCGGTTAGCGTTGATTTCTTCCGCAATCCAGCCAATGCAGTCCATCGCATGATCGTAAATCCACCGGTCGATTCCCGGTAGAGTTTGAGGCAATGATGATGTTGTGAATATCTCGATTCTGCGCTGTACGTTATCGTCTTCTTTCCCAAAATTCGGGAGGTTATTGGTGGTAATGTAGAACGGGCTGTTATTCAATACCGTCTTTGGTAGGCCGTGCTTCACCGCAGACACCATCCATCCGCCTTGAAGGATGCATTTGGCAAGGTCGGATTGCATCGTGCTGGCCGACCACTCGTCCACGACGACCAGCTGAGTTTCGTTGTTAATCATTGCAGCTGAAAATTGTCTTTCGTTCGTGAGAGACGCAATGTAGCCGGCGGGGATAACACGATGAAAGATGTTGGACCAAGACGTTTTGCCCGAATCTTTGGGACCAACGACTACCAATTTCCTCACCTTGTGAGGCATGCTGAACGCGAGCAGGCACTGGTAGAGCTTATTCAGAAAGCGTACTCGCACGTCGTCATCGGGGAAAGAATTAACGATACCTTCCCGAAAATACCCTGGCTTCGGCGCTTTGGAACTGTCATAGGGCACAAAAGATCTTGGCGACAGTTTTCCACGCATGGATTCCGGGATAGGGCAGACGATGAAGTTTCGGGCTTTGATGGAGAAACAGTACCCGTTTGAAACCTCGAAGAGATCAACGTTGAACTTGATTTGCTGAATAATTGCGCATGCTGGATGAGACAGAAGTCTTTCGACCGCTTGAAAATGTTGAATCGATATCAGCTTGTCACGTAACACTTCGTTAGGCAGCAGTTTATGCAAGTAACTGGTTACATCCATCATTTTTACAAACGTGAAATTTGACCCCTCTGGTTTGGTGTAGATTTCTGAACGATACAAGGCGTGGTCGCATAACCTCATGCATTTCTCGATCTTGTTTATCAAGGCTGCAACATCGTTGTTGGAGGAGAACGGTGGATTGTCCAACTTTACAACGCATGCGTTACCGAGATCGACAACAAGTCCGTCTGATTCCAGCTTTCTAACTGCTGTAGCTACAGGATCGCGAAACTCGCTTTCGTTTACGACGATTATACAGCAGGGGAGATTGGGGAAATGAGTTGAACCAAACTCGGGTGGATCATCGTGTTCATCATCATCGGACGGCGTTCCCTCGGAATTCATGTAGCAATACACGTTCGATATTTGCAACATTTCCTGGATGGTGCTGTTGTTGTGATCCTTGACCACCTGGAATAACTGTTTTGCAGCTTTTTCCATTTCATTGTTGGTGTCAGGTGATTTTCGCACTCGAATTGGCGTGACCTCTGCATCTAATTCTTCATTGTGTATCGTGGAAAATAACATCTTCTCGTTGCAAGTTGCGCATTCCTTGTACACGACGAAGTAGGCAATCGCTGGGTAGCTTTCATGCGTGTCACTTGTTTCGTTGTCGTCGTCTTTCGCCGATTTTGCGTTGCACATGACACTTGTAACGCAAGAAAAAAAGAATTGCACGCCGTTCATCGAAGAAACTACTTCGTCAAGGCGAAGTCGCTTTGAAGCGATCTGATTTCTTGCAAGGTCAATGTCTGTTTCACAAACCCTCCAAACAGCACGGCATGCTACTGCTTCAAAGTTTTCGGTGATCTAGACAAATGTAATAAATTGACTGCATAAATGACATGCTATTGACCGCAGGGCCATTACAATCAGTTAATTCTGCTCAATAAACTTACCAATGGCAAAACGTTTGCTCGAAGAGAATTCTCGATCCTTTTTGAGTCCAATTGCTTGCGAGGTCGCGGTGGCATTTTCAAACTGATAATTTGATGTGGTTCAAAAAAGAAGCGTTTTGTAAATCGTCTGTGGGTTTTAAGCGTTTTGAAGTATGTACATTTACATAGCAATGAAGTGGAACAGAATAACTAACTTTGGTCAACATCATCTGAAACATCATCATCATCGTGATTAGCACTCACAACCTGATCATCATCACCATTATCATCACCTCCTTCATTATCACTGACATCAACATCTTCACCATCATCATCAATACCATCCTCATTATCATCAACACCACCACCACCACCAACATCACCGTCACCAACATCACCATCATCATCACCACCATCGTTATCATCAACATCACCAACATTATCAACACCATCATCATCAACATCATCGCCACCATCATCCTCATCACCATCATATGCATCATCATCATCAACACCATCATCAACACCATCATCAACACCATCATCAACACCATCATCAACATCACCATTACCATAAGGTCTGTCCAGTATAGCAGCTGCTAATTTTCTCCAGCAATCCTTCCTTGAACCAGACCACTGATCTAATAATAGTTATAATATAACATTTATAGTACGCGCGTGCTGATTGGTCGAGAAGCGTGTTTCTATAACTGTATAGAAACACGGAAATTTTCCCGCCAAAATTTAAAATCATAAAAAAAACAAATTTAATGCGAATTATAAAACTTTGAATACTATTTAAAAACAATTTTAATGCTTTTACACATTTTTGACTGTTAATTTTCAAACAGAGTTGTTTTCTTGCAGCGAAATTGACGAGCAAAGGTCAGCATGCGTACGTAATGAGAATTTGTAAATTAATCGAGTTTAAAAAATGTCTTTTCAGTTATATTATAAAAGAAATAGAAAACATTTTTTCCTGTGTTTCTATACACTTATAGAAACACTTGTGGGAGTTTGGGAGAACTCGAAATAACGTGGAAAAACTCGCCCTACGGGCTCGTTTTCCCACTGATTATTTCTCGTTCTCCCAAACTCCCACGCGTGTTTCTATAAGTGTATAGAAACACGGAAAATGTTTTCTATTTCCTAAACTGGATATAGCTTCTATAGGTGGCAAAAGTGAAGCCACATTATATATGCGAAAATCACTTCCGGGTACCACGGAGCAGGGTTGCCAAGTTCGGGATTTTATCCCGAGATCTCGGGATTTTAAAAAGCAGTTGGGAACTTTTTGGGATTTTTTTTTTTAAATTCATGCTCGGGATTTTTTGGGGATTTTTGAGAACAGAAAGTTCGAGAATTAAAAATTGATTTTTTTGTAAAATGATTTTAAAATAAAATAAACAATAATATAATAACAATTTTCAAAAAAATCCAGCGTTCGTCTGCTGGCATCCTATTGAACTTTATGTTACAAATGTTATACTAGATCAGTTTATCCAACCGAAGTATGTTTCATTTATACAACATGAAGTATTATACGCATATTTCGAGAAACCGGCGCGATCTCTAAATCTCTTTTCCAGAGTATGCCCGTTCGCATGTTGGGGTCTTTGGGGACTGGGAACGAAAGTGGGAACATTGGGATTTTTGGGGGAATCTCGGGATATTTGGGAAGCTTAGTTGGGAATTTCACACATTTACAGTTGGCAACCCTGCCACCACAGAGTAGACACTATACAGAGGTTTCACTTCAGGCAAAATGCGTAACCGGCCGCTATTCTGTCTGATGATGACTTTAAAATAGAGTGGAAAATTTACAGTCTCTCAAACTCGTCTTGTTTTATTCATATTTTGAATTTCAAAATGACATTACTCTCCAGAATTTGTTTTTTTTCTTTATTTTCTTAAATTATCGGCCGGCCGCCATGTTCCTAGCCAGTGCGGTAAAGAGAGGCATTCACCCCCCCGAACAAGATGGCGGCCGATATTTTCGGAAAATAACCGGCATAAGAGACCCTTGTTATTTTCTTTATAACGGTTTACCTTGACTGAAGTTGTGATTAACAACATTAAATAGTTAACTCGAATTTTTGCGGTATTTTTACGTCTAAAAATGCCTCCATTTTGAATGTTTTCGGGGGGGTGAGAGCCTCTCCTTTGCGCACTGGCTAAGCATCGGTTACGCTGTGCTTATACGCACATAACCCATGTCATAGGACATGAAATACTACACGTGGAAGTGGTTGATAAAACTAACAAAAATTGTTTTATCTACTGACTCTTTTACCCTTTGAGTTTGTTTATAACCATGTCTCGACTACAGCAAGACTAGAACTATTAATGTTATACATAACAAGTACGATTTCCGGTTTGTGGTGTAATCACTAAATATATATACCTTTACAGTCAAACCGGATGTTCTCTTGCGAGCAACATTGCAATATTGTCACGCAATATTGTCACGCAATATTGCAATTTTGATTTGGAGATTGCTCTGAGCAATTTGCAACCGACGCGAACAAATTGTAAATTGAATAACAGACTTTTTGAAAGAAAAATTTTAAGAACTTTTTATTGGTGGGTTAATTTCATGGATAGCAAATGAACTTCATAAGAACTGTTACTGTCGTTCCAATTGAAGTGTTCCTCAAATATTGATTCGATACATTACATAAGTTGACATCAATACATTTGCTCAAAAATTGCTCAACTTCCTGTTTACTAGCATACTTGTTCCCAATCCATAGCTTCGGCGTGGAAATCAATGGGGGGTATGCGTGGGCGTACTCGGACAAACAAACCGCGATCCTTAATAAAAATTTGTCTCACCCCATGAAGGATAACACAAACTTACAAATTTTTGTGCTGAGCTTGCGAAATTTTTTAAAATGCATTTGCGAGAGTACAAAGTATAAACGGGTATACGCGCTGTATGGCTGCACGTTTGGGCGACTTGTTGCCATTGGAATTCGGGTTAGGATCTGTTTTATCAACAGCTGGAACAGAAGAAACATCGTTTTCAAGACGTAACTGATTCTCAAGTACGTCCAGGATGTTAGGTTTATCGACCATTAGAGTCATCGCTTCGACCACACCCATTAGTTCGTCCGTGTTACATGGCATTCTGTCCCATAAAGCACGAGGATCGTAATCAATGTATTCTGAAAACGTGTACGACCTTTTGGGACTCTTTGATTCTCCAACGCTGTTGCCATTATTTTTGCCGATTTTAAGATCTTTTAACTGGCACGGGGTGGTTTGAGGGGAAGGTTTTCTAATCCACACGCAAGGTCCGCGGCTGTTTAAAAGTTATTCTAAGTTCTAACGAGTAAAGCGCAGCCGCAATGTGCTTGCATCCACCATCACGTCCTCCTAAACATAGACAATATGCATCTACAACACTACCACGATTTTCTCCTTTACCTTCTAAAATAAACCACAAGCTGTAGAATGGTTTTCCGTCTTTTGTCTTCTCTTTCATGGCCGGTTTAACTTTACCAACATAAATATGTACACCAGTTTCCTTCTGCCTGTAACAGGTTTGTAAGGATTCCACATATACCCAGCCTTTGCGAAAGAGACGGTAATCTTCGTATGCTTAGTTATATGCGGCTAGACCTTTTTTTTTTTTTAAAGTTTCAGTATACTTTATTCAACTTCTTATAATACATTTCCATCATAATGATTGATACTGGGAGGACCAAATAAACCCTAGTGGGCTTTTACAAGTCAGTCCTCCATTTACAATTTAATTAAAATACACTTGATTTGGTATCATAGATAAGATTATAAAAAACCTTACTTGTCATATTCAGAAGAATGGTATTATAAGGTGGTTAAAGATGTCAAAAAGACCAAAAGGAGGAGAGTTCTCAAAATCATTTTCCACTTTCATCGTAAATGGATCGGCTAACTGGCAACCGTGGATAAACAACCGTCGCAATTTTGCTTCTCTTGCTCGATACTCGATAGTTATTCGATTTATCAGGGGGCAGTTTCATGCTTTCCACAGCGCACGCAATAGCGACTAACCCTGGCTTTAGTTGGCTGTTCACACTAACGCCACGATCTTGCAGATATTTCTTTAACTCTGGCATTTTCATAGTTTTAAATTTTTCCTCGAGATTAATATCCATATTGTAGAGAAAAAATTGAAATAAATCAATTTCAGTTTAAGATACACTTACAGTTAGTAATTCTGAATTTCTGAACACTAGATATTATTTATGTTATTATATAGCCACTAGAACGTTTGCGCAACACAAATACGCATTTCCTTTCTTGATTAACCACGCAATGACAAGAGGTTTATTCCTTAAACATAAGTGCATGGATTTATATATTTTTATAATCTGTAGCTTTGCACATAGGCGTACGGGACGTGGGGGCAGGGGGGGCACCTGCCCCCCCAAAAATTTGTAGATTGAAGTAATTCGGGCAAATGGTGCACGAATATTCGGGCAAAATAGATTTATTTAGTTTGTATTTAAACAAAAACAGAATTTTATAATTTACAGTACTGTTTATTTATATCGTTTGCGTCTTGTTGACAAAATTCTGGTTTTTAATTAACATAAAAATCCGAGTTTTGGATCTAAAAAGAGATGGTAACCTGACCCCCCCCCGTCGACAAAAAAAATAGATACTTAACTTGTTAAATACAAATAAAAGTGGTTATTATTGTTATGAAGATGTTGTTATCGAAATTCGGGCAATTTGGCTAAGTTATATAAATTCGGGCAAAATTTTGGCTGCCCCCCCAAAGAAAGTTGTGCCCATACGCCTATGGCTTTGCATACTATTCCTGTTAAAGATAAAAGCTAACTATAGTGCAGCCGTACAGCGCGTTTACCCGTTTATATATACTTTGTACTCTCGCAAAAAACTTTCGCGACTCAGCACAAAAATTTGTAAGATTGTGTTATCCTTCATGGGTGAGACAAAAAAGGTTGGGGAAAAACGCATACTCCGGCGAAAAATGCCGTTTACTTTGACCTAGTTTACTATATTTTTATCGCGGTTTGTTTGTCCGAGTACGCCCACGCATACCCCCCAATATTTTAGGAACACTTCAATTGGAACGACAGTAAGCAAGCAAATTATACTAGTACAAGACTACTACATATAATGAAAAGAATTAACGCTATTTTCTCACTCTGAATGATAACTGCAGGTTGACCACCATCTACGGCATAATAGTGCTTATAGAAAATTAGAAAAACAGTTTTACTGAATGATAAATAATAACTATTTCCAACATGATTTTCACGCAGTAAAGAATTACACAAATCCATATATTAAAATACGTCATAAATACCGTAAACCTCCGTATATAAGCCCTGGGCTTATATAGGTTCGTAAGGGTTTTTTGATGGGCTTATACACGGGGGGGGGCTTATATATGGGGGGGCTTATACACGGACATCATTTTGTGTTAGTAATTGTTTTTAATACGAACCCTAAAATTTGAAAGTGAACAAATTCAAATTATAACTATAAGGTCAGCTAGAGTGATCTGTTAGTAATTAAATGTCAGTATCACTATCATCATCATCGGAAGAGCTAGTACCGGTATTAGAGCCAGAGCAGGCTTCAGAGACGTCTGTAAGTTCGTCGTCGTCTTCGTCACTGCTTTCCAAATGAAATTCTTCCTGTGGTAAGGGCATTGTATAGCTTTCTAATCCTCTGATGTTCACCATTTTATATATAATAATTACGGCTACTTGGAACCGATTTTGCGTGATTATAGTAAAGTATATGGGCTTATATTTGGGGGGGCTTATATTCGGGGGGGCTTATATTCGGAACAGTGTGCGCGTTAGTGAATGCGCGGTGGGCTTATATTCGGGGGGGCTTATATTCGGGGGGGCTTATATACGGAGGTTTACGGTATGACCTCTGGGTATGACTTACTTTTTCAAGGTCGGTTCCAACTCCAAATTACGTAATACAGTGAACTTTAGTTACTCTGTTTTGAGTTGAATGTCTAGTAGGTGTAAACTAAATTTGTCGGTTAGTGACATTCTGTATATACTTAGATTTGAAACGTCAATCTGACGATGACTCATAGTTGCGTCATAGCTTGCGTCAAGTACATCAAGTATCAGTGCCGTAGGAAGCTTTTTCGGATTGCGGGGGGCCAAGGCCTGGCGGGGGGCTGAAATTCACCGAAAATTTACCGAGGACGCAGGGCAAAAACCGAACCTAGGGGGGTCTGAGAGGATTACAACCTCGTACCCAGGGCTCACGGCTGGTTGGTTTGGAGAGGATTATTAATCAAAATTGTGAAGTTTCTAAAATGTGCTCCGTATACAATTACAAGCGTCGGTGAATTAGTTTTGTTCCTTTTGATATATATACACGATGTGAAAGTAACGACAAATTATTACAGATGAGTTGATTGTAGTTGGCTCTGCAAGAAATAGATAGAGTATGAAAAGAAGTACAATCCTGGATGAGCAAATAACTGTCGACCGCCCTGTGGCTGTGGTTGTTTGAAATTTTAAAATTTACCTCCCAAATTACTTTCAAATTCTATCTTTTAACTGACGAAGGTCAATTTACCGACATTGTTTTAAAAATTTGGGTTGTAACAGCCCCTACACCCCCCGCTCGGTACACCACTGTCTAAAACAGTAGCGTAGGAAGCGGGGGGGGGGGCAATATTATATGAGGGGGGCAATATTATATGAGGGGGGCGGCGGAATATCTTTCGGCCCCCAAAAATAAAACTTAGTTCCCTGACCAAGCTAACTAAAAGAGGTAGATAAGACTCTGAAACGGCCGTTTCCGGCGATCTGGGGGCTTCGTTCCTACGCCCCTGGTCTAAGTAAGGCTAGTGACTTATTAGATCTGTTTTTCAAGAGTTACTGAAGTGTTTCTGTTCAATCATTGTATTTGAAACGATAACTGAAATCGATTTAAAATTTATTTCACCAATTATTGGTTACCGACCGCGGTTACCCTCCCCGGTTGCTACGGCTCTGTAGATCAGTGGACTGAGGCATTTTAACGTTCGTGATTCCCATCATGCATCATTATTCATCATTCTCGTACCCAGAGCCCGCCTTACGCGCGGTCAACGGAGCGCGACGAGGGTAAGACGGACTCTGTGTACGATGTGTATTGAAATATACAATACACGATGTTACGTCCGCTTCGCGCCTACCGAGGGACATACTAAGCGCCGAGCCGTGCGCCCAGAACCGAGTCTGGACTAGGCCATGTGTTGGCAACTACTATGGTATGCACTTATGGTATGGTATGCCGGTGTGGTATGGAATGGTGTGGTATGGTATGGTATGGTATTGAATGGTATGGAACGGTATGGCGTGGTATGGAATGGTATGGATGTGGAATGACTTCCCCCAAATAAACAATAGCAGACACAAAATCGTAAAACAATGACTTCACTGGCCAAAACTGAAGGACAGCTTAGTACCAAGTGGTCAAACGTTTTAAGACAAACTAAACTTCTTAAAATAACAATACAAGATGTTTTTACATCAAATTAACGCGAATTCTTTGCTCAGTTCATATATACAGCGTTACTCCAGCGACATTACACAAAGTATACTTAGTTCGAAAATCTTTAAAAATGTTTTTACAACTTTTCCAATTCGTTTAGTTTTGATAATTTTTCGGGTATTTCAATTTGTTTCATGCGTACATGAACATACTAAAACTATATAGCTAAAAATACTCGAGAATATTATAGTTATCACATATAGTATTCTCTTAACTACAACACAACTCATAATTAAACTATAGTAACCCAATATATTTACTTCATGCAAACACAAATTGAAATCATACCGAAATTTCGAAAACGAACATAGTTATGGAAAAGTTGTGAAATAACGGTTTTTCTTAAAACGAGTTACCAGCGCAGTAAACAAAACATTTTCACGCATAACTTTGCTAAATGCAAATTCCAGCAATTGGTTTTTCACTTTTTCGGCTATATAACATTTTTCGTTGCGTTATCAAGGAACCATGTCGCTGACTTAGCGCTGTCATATATATATAAGCCCACCATAATAACCCCCATAGCCCACTCAATTCACTGTTCCGCCCAAAGCCCCGAATATGCTCCCGAAATATAAGCCAATAACTATAGCCCATATACTTATATAAGCCCAAACTAGATGGTCTATGGAGACGGATCAGGTGAACATCAGGATTAAAGCTAGCTAATGCCTCTTACTACTATAAGAATAATTTATTTTCAAAAGAAAGCACGAGACGAGACGACGACGAACTTACAGACGTCTCTCCTGCTCTGGCTCTAATAATGGGGTACCGCTCTTCTGATGATGATGATGATGATACTGACATTATATTTTAAACAGATCATTCTTATTCTAATTATAGTTATAGTCATAATTTGAATTTGTTTTTTCAACTTTTTAGGGTTTATTAAAATTATAAACTAAATATTATGAAAAATCCGGTGTAGTCCTCCCCCCCCATATAAGCCCCTGTGTATGCATCAAAAAAAAAAATAACCCAATATATATAAGCCCAGGGCTTATATACGGAGGTTTACGGTATATGAACAAAATTAAGATAGTGTCTTCATGAACCGTTAGTACGAAAAACTGCTTGACAAGCTTTAAGAAATAATTAAATTCGTTTTTCATTTTTACTTTACCATCCGCAAAATGTGCTCAGTTAGGCTTTCCAGATGCCGGATAAATCCAAATAGAGGTTATTCCGTATACCTATGCATATGAACAAGCTCTGTGATTGGTTAATTTTGACAATAAAATACAATACAATGATATAAATTGTCGTTTTAAAGAACGCCTCACAACTATCAATCGAAACCAATCACAAAACATGGTCATTTTATAGGTACGTATAAATATAGTACTTATAAATTAAGTGCATTTCTTCACTCGTTCCAAAGATGGAACTTTTACTTGTTTTAGCTTTAGTTTTGGACTTTTGGTTTAAGCATACTTTAACAGATTTTGTACAAACGGCTCCTGAAAAGTACTATTAAACCTGCATCTAAATAACACCAATATATTAACAGCCCATTCTATGCCTATTTATATTATCCCGCAAAAGATAGAGAGCAATAGATAGATTTTTATGTGTTGAAATAAGTATTTTTCTGTAATTATGTACCATATTCAGTAAACTTCATTCAATCAATCGATCAATCACATAATCGTTATCAAATGGGTCTGATTTTATCAGATCTAAAACACTGGCTGCGCCTGATCAGGTTTTCAAGATGTTTTCATTGTTTGTTTTTCATATTTACTTAAAGTTGTTGGCTGGTTCTTTCTGCCTTTAGTTTGGTTTCGTCTTATTTCAATACGAACAATCATTCCTTTTTCTATATATTCTCTACTTTCCCTAATTCCGAGTGAAGCCATGAGCGTGGGAAGTGACGTCTGGGTTCGCAGACGTACTATACTTTCCCATGCATAACAAGTATTCAATATCAACAACTAATACTGTCTGTTCATGACCAATTTTCACGCAGCACACAAAACACAAAGTAGCTTCAGACTAATTCACATCGGTAACCATATAAACCAAGCTTGTTCATATTAGTATAGGTTATCATGCGATGGCGAGTACAATTAGGGATTAATAGTACGAGTGATGTTTGGAAATTTTGCCAAACTTTTTCAAACATCACGAGTACTATTAATCCCTAATTGTACGAGCAACATCGCATGATTACTTGTTTATTATTAGCATGACAAAATTTCCGCCATTTTTCGGTTTGTTTTGGGAAAATCATTAATTGTACTGCAGTATAATTGTACTCCTCTCAACCAATCAGCATCCAGTAATTTTGTCATACTAATAATAAGTGAATTTACATGCGGTAATGTACCTATATATATATATATATATATATGACCACAGCATACAAGGTATCTTTAGATTTCATACTACACTAAACAGCCTTTTTTGAAGCAAGAATATCCGCAGTATCAAAACAGAATATACAAAGTTAATCACACGACAAATGGGTACGTAGTTTCAAGATAGCCGACGCCATATTGGCCTTTCTTGATATATGCACAATCGAAATAGCTTCCATATAAATTAACTGACATTGGTTGTAGGGTTAGGTTAAGGTCTTAAGTTAGGCTTAGGTTTTGGAATTGAAGTAAGGCTAAGGGTTTTCCGGTCATCTGAATTGTTCGGACATTCTTCAAAGATTTATCGAGACACAACGCAACATAAACTAATACCATATCCGGACTAGCATACGAGAAATGCCTGACTGAACATATCCTATCCTCGAGAAACTGAAAAGCGCGGAGAACCTCAGCTATTAATCTTCGTATTACGTAATGTTATCATATCGAAAAGGAAACCTTGCACTAAATTCAAGCTTAAGATAAAAGTGCTTAAGATAATGAGCCCTTAAGCCCGGTTCACACGAGTGAGATAAGCAGAAGAATAAGAAAAGACAAAGGGTTAAACAAAGAGATGCAGTGAAGTGTGCAACATAAACGTCGACATAAGCACAAGCATAAGCATGTAAGCATAAGCTAAGCCGGAACAAAAGACATTTGAAAACAAAATTATTTCCGCTTTGTCTTTTTAAGCCCTATAGAGGGAAAGTTTTCTTTTGTATTTCTGCTTATGCAGCTTATCACACTCGTGTGAACCAGGCTTTAGACATGCTTAAGAAAGTCTTCACTCTTCAGCAAAGAATCTGGTAGACTTGATCTTGGACTGGAAAAAAAACTCCTTAAAGCACCTACCACTTAATACAGGACATTTTCACTATGAATGTATGTATAAAGCAGGGTTCTCAGGTTAGACTTCACCAAATATTTCATTTATATTTTACATTCCATCGTTTGATGCACAATTTGCAGAACATCGTACCCTCCGCTCCGAGTTAGAATTGTTTCAAAATTTCTCAGGGCGTCGTAATTGATGTGACCATTTACGAGAACTTGACTCAATTCCAAATGTTCATTCCTATTCACAAGAACGCTGATCACATAAATCAGTCTTTGTAGCACTGCAATAGGAATTGGCATTCTAAGACGACAAAGTAAAGTGTAATGAAATGGACTGCAAAAAAACTAGCCCAGTAAATCATAAACACGCACAAAACACTACAATGTTAATGTCGTCTTTTCAACTGGGCGAAGAACATTTACAGTATGCATAAGAAAGAATCCGTACAGCATCAATGAAACCCTCTGCTTTCGATTCTGGATCAAGACTTTCTCTGACTAGTTCCTGAACCAAACGATGGATGTTGATAGAGTGTGCTTCGACATACGTGAAAAGTGAAAAGTCAGTCAACAGCTTTAAAACCTGACGGCAACCTAATGGTGATGACACACATTTACGATACATGACGTCTTCCACTTCGGGTGTTCCAACGTTGATCAATTATTCTTCGGTTTCGTTTCCATAGAAAAATGAACAAGACTTCATATACCAAGAGAATTCAGAGAGAGCAATTGTCGCGCATTTATATATAAACTCCGGCTTATACTCTTCACATGTTCCCTTAATGACAAATTCACCTGTTCACCACTATGCGTCTTGCATCAGGTTAAACCGATTTTTACAATCCATGTTTTCAATGAAAGGTTTTGCGTGTAGACAGAATCGCATTCAACCTTCTTTCACTGCTAACTGACTGTATACAACCGTCATAGTATTGAAACTGAACGTCGGACAATAGTTGAGCTTGCTTTAATCCAATCCAAATGAACAAATTGGCAAATGAGAGCTCTTTATTACACCACGTGATATTCCACAAATCCCTATAGGCGGAGCAGTAAAAACTTAGTGGAAATTATAAGTGTTTTCCTGGGTTAATTAGGAGTGCATTAATCCAATCTTAGTGTGGATATGAGCTGAAATATTTTCTTGAGACCTCGCCTAGACAATTTGTAATAACCATAAGGAAAAGCCTAACACAGATGTGGGGAGGATATAAATACATTTGGGGATAATGAGATTTGTAGGAAGTGTGTGATTTAGGTAATTGGAAGGGGAGCATGAAGATATTTCTGGGCTGGTAAGAACAGACAAGCAGTGGTGACTACTGAACAGCATATGCTTCCATTCCTTATTCTAGCTGAGTAAGAGTAAAGTGGTATGAAATATGTTACTATTATTGGCAATCTTAGTATTGAGTGTACTGGTCCATAGGTACAATATCAATTTCTGAAAAGAAACATCATAAGCCTACACACGACGCAGAACAATGTCTACTAGATAAAACACATTTTAAAGAACGTATTCCATAAGTGCATCCAACAACAAGGCAGAAATAAGGAAGAGAAGAAATGTAAAACACATGATATATTCAAGCCCACGACATCAAAGAAAAGACTATATTAAATAGGCATCCAAATGAACTTGTTCGCTCCAACTTGTTCCAATGAAAACCAATTGATTAAGAAAGACAGTTGACAGTAACAAATTAACGTAGTAAAGAAACTTAGTTGAAGACGGAACTTCGAAGAAACGTCGACAAAGAAAAGAATATATAACTTAAAATCCTCAACCATATGATATGCCCTTTCCGTTATGGTAGATTCCTGCTTTCACAACTTAACACCTGCATTTCAAAACAAGACTGTTAGCTACACTAAGGTCCATGGGCAAACAAGGAAACATGGCTGCGCGAACATTTGATAAGTTCGATATTTCCTTGAAGGTTTCTCCGTTTGCTCATTCTTGCAAAATGGTTGCGGAAACAAAGTTTGCTTCCAGAAAGCAAATGATTTACCAGTAAATTCAAAAACATATTATGTTTCCTAAGTGTGATTTTTCTTGTGTACTGTTTCTTAGTTTGCCTATCTTTTGAAAACATGGCTGGGAAACAATGTTTCCTAGTTTGTCCACCTTCGGGAATCATGGCTAGGAAACAATGTTTCTGGAACAATGTTTCTTGGTTTGCCCACGGCTTAATATTCATTTCAGATCGTCATGTATGCTGTGGTATCATATATATATATATATATATAGGTTGTAAAGCAGGTCGGAATTTTGTCTCCGCTACAAAATCGCGATCTGTTTTTGTTCCCTTTAGCATCTCTTCGTATTGCTTTGGGATTTTTTCTTTTGGGGTGGTTTTTACCCCTTTTTTCCATTTCCCTTCTTTTAATTTCCTTTTCATTAACCTTTTTGTTGGGTGACAATCCACAATAATTTTAATGAACATAACATCGTCTTTGATATACTGACGATTATTCAAGCTATCAAGAGGCATAAACAACGGAGAACCTGAAGCGACATTCATATCGGACTTCGGGCGTTGGAAAGACGAACTTTGAGGATCTGAATGAAATGCATCGATCATGTGATCTCCATTACCTTGATCCAAGAGCATCATAGTAATCTTCTTCTGGAATGGCCAGGTTTGAAGGGCATCGTAGTCACCTTTTAAAAGCAGCAAAATACAATCATGAAAAACCAGAACATTATTGTGACGTACCATATAGCTTTACCATATAGGATAACAATAGTGCTATTCAGTGGTGATGATTAACACCATTAGTTGGATAACAATAGTGCTATTCAGTCATTTCAGTGGTTGAGATGTTTCATTGTTTTGAAATCCTAGTTCCTACTGATCTCCATGCCATTCAGACTCTCATCATTTCACATATTTTAATAATTTGGCATATATCTTAAGGACCTAGAGCTCAGGCAACAATGAAATATACAACATTTTGGTAATGAAACGGTTGAATTGTAAATGGTAACGGTTGAAGTGCAAATTTGGCATTAGAGGCAGTATACACTACACAATTGTTTGCACTGATGCAAAGGCTTACGAATTGAAAGATTTGTCAAATTTGTAAACGTCGTGTTTGTCGCAAAACAATTCCTCCATCATAAATTTACTAAACAAATCATTAGAGTTCAACTCACCTCTCATGACAACAAAAACAACGACAAATGAGACCCTTTTCCAAATCCATCCCCATTCATGTAGATTTTAGCACACATTTTATACCCATACTGAGCGCTGTAGAAATGTGGACTGTATAAGGCCGTCTTCACTCCATTGATAGCATCCTGTCGCTTCCTCTGGTAACCTTCAATCTTCCACAGCAGGGTACCATTATAACTATGGATAAGTTGTTGTGCAAGAGGACCCATTTGGGACTCCAAATCGGTAATTTTCACTGTATTGAGAGCAAGAGACTCATCGATTTGATTCATCCTGCTTCGCAAACGTTCAATAAGCGAGACTTTCTCTCTCAATTCTCGTTCCAAGCCCATATTCCGTTCACGTAAACTGCTGCATTCAGTGGTAAGTTCCCCAACTTTACCCACAACCTCACGTAATTCACTTTTCATCCTTGTATCACCACCACCACTGGACTCCAAACCTTCAATTCGTCTTTCTAACCCAGTTAACTTTCCGACTACCATGACAAATTTTTCGGCTAAGCCAGAGCGAACCTCGGTGATGTCTTCACGAATCTTCTGCACGATCCCTGTAAATTCTGGGCGGTAAATATAATCTTTGAGTTGGGAAACAAAGGTTAGGATATACTGCAGTAATAGACGGACATGATTAATCAAGCTATCATTCAAATGTTGGCGTTGTTCCTTTCGCTTCAAAGTCTACAAATTATACAAAATATACATTTAATAGAATTTAATAGATTTACTAGATTTAATAAAAACTTGTTCGGTAGAATACAGCAAATCATTAACCATCACTAATAAATACTAACTAACTTCTATCTGTTCTAAAACTGTTCTCCCTAGAGGGTCCAGTAAGGGTCATGCCATATTGTTCCAGTGTTAAACTTAACCTAAACTTAACTAACTTTATTTATACTGGATATACGACAGGAGATATACAGAGCACCCAAAGAAAATGCATGCGATGTTCGGTAGAGTCAAACTGGAAGCACTCTTCTCACATGTGACTGAGATGAAATTATAATCAGACAACTGCATATTGCAGGAATCAAACCCCACAGAGGTGAAAGATAAATACACTAACCAATGTAACGACCAACACCCCCAAAAAAACAACAAACTATTACCTTATCATGATTACAACCCACAGTCTGGAATTCACATTCCCCTGGAACTTCTTCACACACCAGTCGTTCGTGTCTTTCAATGTCTTTTCGTAGGATTTTTTCCTTGCAGTATTTGCAAGTCACGGGAGCACCTTCGCAGCTCGTACCAACATGGTCCTAAACGAACAGCCAATGTTTACTAATTAATGGTAACGGTATGTACGAATATGAAATTTCACTGTTTTTAGCTTTTCATTTGTAATAGTATACGTGGGGTATTTATAAGCCAATTGTCTGAAAACGTAAGTTGCAAGACTAATTTACTTACCTTTATCGAAGCAAATGGAACATCTTTCCTACAATAATCACATTTCACATTCCGATATTCACATTCGTTCTTCAAATGTTCACCCAGATGCGAGCGTTGAAACTTCATCTTGCATTGGGAATGAACACAATTTATCTGAGCATGTTCACAAACAGCAGAATGACCCTAAATAGAAAACATGATAGTATTGTTTTCAAAACTGGGAAACATCTTGCCGAATACACGTATAAAATACTTCATACTGCGGGTCGTTTGGACCAATCTACCTGAAAACACAATACGAACTTCGACGTTTCGAGCGAAGGCCCTTCGCCTTTCCTACAAAGTGTGGCGTTGCACTTTCAAATGTGTATAACATGCATGTATACCATACTTTAACTTAAATGTATAGTCGGGAACGTCATTTTCGAAATTCAACGGTACTTCCATTCTGTCTTGGTAATTCTTTTTTCATTTGGCTTTGTCCTACTTTGAAGCAACGACCGTAAACTTTACTTAAACAAACCTAATATTGATTTCCTTCTCGTATAGGGCTGCATCTGCATGGAACAACTTGCCTTGACACTAATTCATGACACTTGTTTGAGTAGCTGCATGGCATTTGCGTGGGCTTGTGTGGTTTAAAAAAATTTGCATGATTTGCTGCAATCAGTTATGTTTCTCTTTATATATTGTAAAATAGGTTTGATAGATTCAGTGTATTATATTATTTAGTTTGTTGTATTATATTATTTCTCACTAAGCGATATCGTTGTAAATATTGTAGGAATTAAACGGCCTATTGAAAATCAGGAACTAGGCTTCAGGGTTACCGTTTCAAAAGAAATGTAAATAATAATAATACTTCATTTTTAAACTTCTCCCTGCCTCCCCCCCACACACGCATCAACTACCTCCCTTCTCCCTCTCTCTTCCACCATTCACAAGCTCACCTCCAATTTCTCGTAGGTAGAATGCCATGTACAACCGGGATTCGCACAATGTATATGAACACCATTAAGCTCGCGTGTGGTAAAAACGTCGGGAAAAGCCTGAAAGAGGTTAAACATTTCGCTTTTTATGAAAATTCGAAACCAGCAATGGAAAACGAATTTTTCATCAAAATAAATAATATGAAAAGATATACAGCACTTACTTTTTCTTTATTCAACTCTTCCCCATCCACAGGGCATTTTGGATTCGAACTCCTGAAAAATAATGAATACTTTTAGTATTAAAGTCTGTGGTGTCACATGCAATCAGGGCCGGGGCTGGGGGGAGGAGTGAGATCCCGTCCCTGGGGGGGTGAGGTCTATTTGGAGATTCAGTCGGCAGAAGTGCGATTTGAGTCCGCACAAAAAATATTTTTGATGACTAACACATAAAACGGAAATTGTGCCTGCACAACCAGGAATAGAAAAACGAAATTTTTGTTTTACAAAAGTAAATTTATAGGCAGGAATAAATTTATTTATCTTAATTTTAAAGTTTTAAGTGGTCAAATTGCATTCTCAAAATGTTTATAGTCCGGAAAATTTTTGTAAACCCCGTCGACAATAAAAAAAAGAATTTTATGGAACTAAAGAAAGAATTATTGGCAAACGGTCCCGACCAAGAAATGAACGCAAACTACCGGCTGTAGTCGGTACAAGTTCGTTTGGCAGTCGGTTGAAAGGACCTTACACCCCCCCTGAAAAATTTTCTGAGGACGGCCCTGCATGCAATGACGCAATTACTGACCGTGGGCACTATTATCCTATCGGAGATTATGGACCTCGGCCGAGGTGGCTATGCCTCTAACGAAACTATCAGAACCACTGATATTCATCGAAAGTAGACTATACATTACCATACCCGAGCAAGGCTTCCAAGCAGGACTGACACATCAAATGACCGCAAATGGTTTGCACAGGTTTGAACAACAGTAGATGACAAAGTGTGCAGATGAACTTTGGGTCAATTCTGCGGTCTTCTTCTGTAATCTTCGTTCCCGGCATGTTTGACAATGTCAAGGAACTTTGTAAAGCTTCAACTACGAAACGAAAATTTTAATACTTATTAGATTATTGTTGCAAATTGCGACAATTTTGTTGCTCGTATTATTAATACTTCACGTTTCGTATTTCATTTTACCAATGTTTAAGAACTGTTCAAACGCGATAGGCAGTATCAACCGACTATCTGAAACAAACTTAACACTAATTTTTCAGGAACAGTACAAAATGTAAACTTGATGTTGCTGAAACCATGCAGGAAGTTAAATGCAACGGAAGCGAAAACAAATTTGCTATAATTATACATAAAAAATCTACACTTTCGAATCTATATCAAATGTCATGGGTATAAATTTCATAGCTAGCCTATTGCCTGTATAGTATTCAGAAATTGCAAATAGCTTGAGACGCTATATTTTCAACTTGCAGTTAAGGTGAAACTAATTAATGTGGAATAACTAAATCAATATTGCTAGGCCTAGGAGTAGTTTCCGTGTTATTAAAAAATGCATTTTAACAATTAACAATTATTAACATATTTTTATTCTCATATTCAATTTCTCGCTTAAAGGTGCAGTTCAAACAGGTCGACCAAGTTCACTTTAACCATATATTTGCTTCAACCAAGACGACTTTAACTTAAAGTCATCTTTTACAAGCTAAAAGACGGCTGTAACCAGTCGACCATTTATAAACTTCCACGTTGAAAGCATGTATATATATGTATGGGAAAATCCCCTGATATTGCTGATAACGTTATGTCGATTTGGTTATGATATCTACTTCGAAGTAACCCATGTACATTACCCTTGTTCCAAGTATACAGGTACCCGTAGCCCTGAGCACAGACCTACCTACTTGCCCCTTCCAATAGAGTACCCAGAGAAAACGGGTTTACATGAAAGCCTTGAGTGTGAACGAAAAAACCGAAGAATTTCAGCAGAGACAGAGTGACGACTGACTCTTGACAGAGTGACGACTGACACTTGAAACCGTATAGCGAGAATCGAAACCACCTTCTGAGAGGTGAAATGTGGTTGCTCTGATAACTGCGCCCCCGATTTAAATACTAAATTGCACATGGAAATGGTATTTTGATAAATGTGTGCATGAAACATGTGGGAACATGATTATTCCATGTGGTCGCAAAAGACTAATCGATCATAAGACATAAGTACCGCGTGTTTTTTGGTGCCAGTCGAGTCGCGAAAATATCATTACTCATCTAACAATTTTGACACGATACGACGATACGTAGTCAATTGCGAAACGTTTAATTTAAAATGTCGTTTTTTTAACATTTACAAACTATCTTTGTCCTATATTTACAATTATAGTCTTTTAAATTATTTAAAGTTAGCAAAGACTAAGCTCCGAAGTTCGAGCCGAAGTCTGTTTATGCTGAAATCCTTTCTGCTTAGATACTTCCGTTTTATAGAATGACGTTATTCATCATACAATTAATTCAAGGATTTCCTGTTCATGGCTTGTTGCGCAGTTCATCTTCATATGGAAGAAAAACACAGAATTCACTACATATGCAGTATATATGCTGCACGGCTAAAAGATGGGGCAGAAATATATGAATTAAATTACACCTCAGACTTCCATTATGTTTATAAAAATGAAAACTGGCCTATATAATATTCTACGAATTATTCAAGTAAACACTGGCTATAACAGAGATATGTCTTATACAAAATATATGGCTAACCACTCATTGACTTCCGTTTAACTTTTATAGTAAGTTTGAACACGTTAAAATCTACCAATAGTAAAGTTATATCAATGTACTTTATCCAATACTCATTGCCATTGGACAGATGTATAATTATATATATATATTTTACTTTTTAGCTTGGCCTTACTTACAAAGTGTCAAAGACAAAGATGAATTATATGTTTTCGTTTACGAAATTCTGTATCCCGTCAGACTCGTTTTCACGCTGTTATCAATTCACTAGAAAGAAATCAACTTTATTAGCAAAGAGGTAAGGCAGGAAAAGTATAGGCCTATAGTAAAGAATAATGAAAAAATATTTATATGTTATCGACATGGTAACACAACAGTCAACACAACAATTGTAACATAATAATTAAAATATTTAAAGCACTAAGCCACTCTATAGTCTATACATGTACAAATTTGAAAATTACTATTCTTGAACCTGGAATCTCAAATACCGTTCCGTAATCATGGCGTATGTTGGAAAGTACAACATGAATAAAAGACACAATTTTGAAGCCTACCTTTAACACCTGACTATGTTTGAAGTGATTATACTATTATAGTATTATAGCTGAATTCCGTACATAGCCATTAGTTGGGGTAATCAAAATATTATGTAATCCAACCAATAAAACACTCACATTTTCTTGCCTTTCTGAGAGATAAAATTGTCTATTATGTAACTCTTAATTCTAATAGTAGACTTGGATCTAATAGTAGATTTTTAATAATCAAGTCCGTCTCTCTAGAGTCCTAGGGATCGAGCACGCCGAGAAGGGGGGCGCGAGGTGCAATAACGCGGGAAAGTTTGAATCTTGCACCTCGCGCGCTGCTTCGCGGCGCGCTCGATCTCGTCGGACTCTAGAGAGACGGACTTGATCCAAGTCTATTCTAAGCATACTCACAAGTTCTAAGCATACTTAGTAAGGATTAAAGTAAGCATACCTTAAAAACACGATTTTGAATTGCTCCAAATTTTCCTATGCAACTGCAGTACAGCTTAGCTGTGGATTATAGCACAACTTAAATATTACAGAATACAGATTCCTAAGCAGAAGCTTGGGGAGGGACATCCCCCAATATGCAGAATTCACAAATTATGTCTATCCTGAGTAGGCTACCCCCATATAGCGTAATTTTCCCGCCATATGACGTAATCATAGTAAAGTTTATTCCGCCATATGACGTTATTTGCGTACGTACGGGATTAGAAGTAATCAGTATTCGTGTGACGTCATTTTACGTATGTACGCGTGCGTACAGACGCATTGTACATACACCTTGTACGTACACCTTGTACGTACGCCTTGTACGTACGTATTGTACGTACGCATTGTACGTATGCATTGTACGTATGCATTGTACGTACGCATTGCACAATGTTGTTTTGTATTAAATTACACACAACAATTTAGATGCTTCTCTTAATACGTTTTGGCTTTATTGTTCGATAGCCATGGTTTCTTTAGACTCATCTTCGTGCAAATTCACCCACTTCATTGCGCGTTTTTCGCCATTTTCATTGGAGCTTCTGTGGAGTTTCTGTAAAGCTTCTGTGAAGCTTCTGTGGAGCTTCTGTAAAGCTTCTGTGGAGCTTCTGTGGAGCTTCTGTGGAGCTCTCCAAAATATGAGTAATTAGTGACGGTTGGATGCATGCATAAATTAACACAGACAAAGATTAACGTTTTAAACAATGTATTCCTTTAGGTATAACAAATATTTACACAAATATACAGTTATTAAACATATTGTCCAGCTTTTACACTGTTTTCTATGCGAGGGTCGATGTGAGGTCGATGTGGGGTACCGGTTCGAGTCCGGTTCGGTAGATGTAAACATTTCGGGGTTCTGTAGGGGTTCTGTAGGGGTTCTCTCGGGGTTCTCAGGGGGTTCTGTAGGGGTTCTCTGGGGGTTCTCTGGGGGTTCTGTAGGGGTTCCCTTGGGGTTCTGTAGGCCGGGTTCTCTGGGGGTTCCCTCGCTTTTATTATATATTTTTTTTCCAAAGGCCAATCGGACATTATTTATTTCGATACGCGGGCTTTTGCGGGACATATTTAGCAAGTCCCGTAGAAGTACTCATTTACGGGACCTTGTTGCGGGACATATTTAACAAGTCCCGCTCGAAGGGACGCGTTGAGGACGTCTTGCGGGACATATTTATGGCGTCCCGGGGTCCCGTTTGACAAAATGTGTAGGTCTTGCCATGGAACAGTCTTACGGGACGTCGGGACGCGTTAAAATGCGTCCCGTAGCGACGTCCCGTTTGACAAAATGTATAGGTCTTGCCATGGAACAGTCTTACGGGACGTCGGGATGCGTTAAGACGCGTCCCGCTATTTATTTCGATATGCGGGCCCGATTGGCCTTTAAAAATTTTTTTTAATAAAAACCGAGGGAACCCCACAGAGAACCCCTACAGAACCCCGAGAGAACTCCTACAGAACCCCGAGAGAACCCCGAAATGTTTATATCTACCGAACCGGACTCGAACCCGGTGCCCCACATCGACCTCACATCGACCCTCGCATAGAAAACAGTGTAAAAGCTGGACATTGTGTAATTTAATACAAAACAACATTGTGCAATGCGTACGTACAATGCATACGTACAATGCATACGTACAATGCATACGTACAATGCGTACGTACAATACGTACGTACGCAAATGACGTCATATGGCGGGAAAAAACTTTACTATGATGACGTCATATGGCGGGAAAAATATGCTATATGGGCGGGATAGCCTACTATCCTGCTGGGAGTGTCCATTGCCGTCCAATGACAGACCTCATACCAGAATAATAACACTAATATAATCAGTTACATTTGTGCAGGACAGATGGCTCTGTTTTCACATTCAAATTTAATGTAGAGCCAGACAGCGAATTTTCATAATAAAACCATAACTAGTAATTTCTAATAAAGATAATTGCTGCAAGGGGTCAGATCAGTCCTGATTAAATTTAAAACCCTTGAAATATTACCATGACTTTTTTATTACTAACTACCAAACCCTATTATTATAAGAACCAAACCCAACAGAACTATTAACTACAAAACCGAACTATTCACTACCAAACACAACTATTTAATGGACAGTTTGTTGACCTGATAAGTTGTTCGTGAACCTTTAGAAACAGAAACCTTTGTAATAACATAAATTAAACCAAACATATTTGTTTATTTGATGTAGTGTATATTTTGGATAAGCCATAACAATGCATTATGCACTTTTTGTCGCCTCACAACACAATCTTTAAAAGTGTTATCTCTACATTTGACTTTTACAATAATAACAGATGAGTCTTTTGGATATCTAGGTAGTGATGTTGCAAGTTCCTGCACATTTTGTGGCAGATTAATTCAATGACCAGAGTAACCTCTTTGTCGCCCTGGTTTTATATAGACTCTCATAATTAGGAGAGCACGGGCGATTAGCATTTCTTCTGTTTGAGACAACCCTGTAATCCCTATTCAATAGGAACTGGGGAAGGTTTCATTGAGTTTTGCACTGAAAATTTCTTTGGATTTTTTTTGTCTCTGGCACATCTTGAGCAGATATATTTGTCTGGGCACTTTGGCCTAGATTTCAATGGCCATGCTTCAAAACATACAGTACGTTGACATATTTATTCATGCTATGAAATTTAGACATATTGGCCTTCAGCCCAACTCTGGTCATGAAGATTTCCATTTTGGAGAGCATCAAATTGATTTAAATAATCCTGCTGACTGATACTTTCCTGACTTGCTCTTTTGCAAGTTTCATTTTTCTATCTTTGGTAATTTCCTAGATTTCTTCTGAAGTTCAGTTTCAAGTACAATTTTCATTTTGTGATAATAATTTTTTGTGCCATTATTGTCTTTTCCTAACCTTTTTTATTTTCAGTGTCAGTTTCTAGTAACAATTTTTTTTGTATTCTCTTGCTTTCTGAAGCCGGTTGGATTTCTGAGCTTCAGTTTAATTTTGTCTTTTTCTTTTAGACGAAGACATTCTACTTTGTGTGTTACAATAGTGATTCTCATTTTTGTCTGCATAAAATTCAACCTGCACAATTTCAAATGTTTCACAGTTTAGTGTAAGTGCTAGTCGATACATATATTGCACAAGATTGCTGACATCAACACATTTCATGACAACAGCAGTACCATTTAGGATCAGGCATGCCAAAACAATTACGAGCACATAAACAGCATTGTGTAGACTGAATTATGGCCATTATATATGGATCTAATATTATAAATACATAGTTGCTGACACTAAAAGCATTTATCAAGGCTGAACGTAAAGTGAAGTATGGAGTCTCGGTCACATCAAGGCCAATTCGTCCTGATAAAACTCTGATTTGAATTGTTTGCCTCGATGGTCGATGTATTTGAATTGTTTGCCTCATTGTTTTCTTATAGGGTGTATAAGAAAACTGAGACCTTTAGAAATTAAGCCCATAGCTTGAAGCCTTGAACATATTGTTGTTACATGTACTGTAAATAAATATAAAATCATCTTTTGTCAAGTCAATTTGTTTGGCTAGAGCGTCGCGTTCAAATATTTAGACGAAGCGAAAAGTCTTGAATATTTCATTATGCATACAATGTAATTAAATTCCCAGTTAAGGCCGGTTGTACGAAGCCCGTTTAGCTTGAACGGTGGATAACTCGAAAATATAGATCAAGTCTATACATTCGTCGAACAACCAAGCTAAAATATTTCAACTTGAATATCATTCACCAAATGTGTGAAAGTGTTTTTTAATTTTGGCTTATCCACCGTTTAAGCTAAACGGCCTTCGTACAACCTATCGTGCGTTTAACAACAATACCTTGATTTCTAAAGGTCTCAGTTTTTTTTATACACCCTGTGCCACAATGGGCAATTGATTTGAATGTTTGCCTCGATGGGCGATTGATTTAAATTGTTTGCCTCGATGGGCGATTGATTTAAATTGTTTGCCTCGATGGGCGATTGATTTGATAACCATCGGCCTCGGGCCTTCACATGGTAAATAATCCAAAGATAATGTCTCTGTATCTGGAATAGTTTGATTTTCAAGTGCATCTAAATATAACATGTCGCCGTGTGTTAATATTTTATCGACTGTGTCGCAAGTCCAAAGCTCGACTGGACACAACTGTGAATATAACAAGGCCGAAAAACTCATAAACGAACACTGCCTTCCCCTCGAACGTTCACTAAAACGTCCGTCGCCTTGATCAACACTTCCAGAGATATATAACGTTGAATTAAACATAGTGAATTTCTGCGCTTGGTTTATTATTAAACATTTCACTGCAATTCAGTCAGTTGATTCGAGCACCTCCTTTAAACATAGTGAATTTCTGCGCTTACCTATACTGTCGTTCCAATTGAGAAGTAGCTTCCCAAATATTGATTCGATACACACCGCGCTGACCAATTCATTTGTTCAAGTTCCTCGAGATATTCATACACTTCCTGTGAAAGTTGACCAATCACAATCCGTATGTGATTTGAATACGAATCAACTGACCAATGAGGAACTGATCCTGCATTGCAGGAAGTAAACAATATTCAAAATTCAAGAATCCGTTGTTTTCATGTAACTGAAATTCTTAAAATGTGTTTACATTTGTGCTCAGAAAAACGTTTAATTGAAATACATGTATGGCTTCTCAAGAAAAATGTCAAAGTGTTGAAGATTTTCTATGGTTTAGAAAACGGTTTAGAAAACGGTTTAGAACCAGAATTGAATAAATATGCAAAGCCGTTGCGAGATCAAGGTTTACTTCAACAAATATAACAAATATTCATTTTATTTTTAGAAACTAAGCGATCAAACGTGGCGGTTTTCTAATCTATATTTCAAAGGAAAATGTCACTTTCATCTGTTTACAATATATATTTTTTCCCGTTAACTCTTTTAGTACAGTAAAAATAATGGAAGTGTATGACAAAAATGACAGGCGTCATTTTATAGTGCAATGAATGTCAGTGGCAAATTTTGGTTTATAGACCAAATAATTTATTGTAAAGGTACGAAGAAATGTTTTTCCTAAATTTCAAATTTGTTCTCTGTATGAAATTGTAGCAAACTTTTTACTGTAATATAGTAATAAACAATATAGATTATAGTACAATTTTATAGTTTTAGAACACAAATATGTATTTATGTACTTGCGTGACATTTTTTATTTATTATCGTATTATATATCAGAATCGATCCTCAAAATAGCGCCACAAAAATAAACACTGTCACTGTTTGTCCATAGTTAATAGAAATATTTCTATTAACTATGGTTTGTCTAAATCATAAATGTCAAGCAAGTACATAAATACATATTTGTGTTTTAAAACTATAAAATTGTACTATAATCTATATTGTTTCTAATAATATTGCTATATTACAGTAAAGTTTGTTACAATTTCATACAGAGAACAAATTTGAACAAATTTCTTCATACCTTTACGCCCTTTAAAATGACGCCTGTCATTTTTGTCATACACTTCCATTATTTTTACTGTACTAAAAGAGTTAACGGGAAAAAATATATATTGTAAACAGAAGAAAGTGACATTTTCCTTTGAAATATAGATTAGAAAACCGCCACGTTTGATCGCTTAGTTTCTAAAAATAAAATGAATATTTGTTATATTTGTTGAAGTAAACCTTGATCTCGCAACGGCTTTGCATATTTATTCAATTCTGGTTCTAAACCGTTTTCTAAACCATAGAAAATCTTCAACACTTTGACATTTTTCTTGAGAAGTCATACATGTATTTCAATTAAACGTTTTTCTGAGCACAAATGTAAACACATTTGAAGAATTTCAGTTACATGAAAACAACGGATTCTTGATTTTTGAATATTGTTTACTTCGTGCAATGCAGGATCAGTTCCTCATTGGTCAGTTGATTCGTATTTAAATCACATACGGATTGTGATTGGTCAACTTTCACAGGAAGTGTATGAATATCTCGAGGAACTTGAACAAATGAATTGGTCAGCGCGAGGTAATGTATCGAATCAATATTTGAGGAACACTTCAATTGGAACGACAGTAAAGTTACCTTCCTTTCGACAAACGTCTCAATCGCCGTTGGCACATAATACTAACCTATACAGAAAGTCACAGAGTAATCACATACAGAGGTTTATCTTCATGTGCCGACCTTTGATGTCGGCGTAAGGGCTTTTTCGGCAAAATCCGCCATGTTCTTAGCCAGTCCAGTGAAGAGAGGCCGTCAGCATACGTAAACTGCGCATGTGCAGGTACTGGCTAACATAATTTGAAAGTAGAAACATCAAAATATATGAAAATCCTGATACCTGATGAATAAAACCTAAAAATATGGAGTTTAATCATTTCAAAGTGTTGAACACCTGAATTTTTGAAAACTGTATCGAGCCACCTTAAGTTGGGTAAAACTCACTTTCAATCCCTTTTCGCTCGATAGCTCAATGGGTAGGGGAGAGCGGCGGTTTGGAATGACTGGAAATCTGAAGATCTGAGTTCAAATCCCGCTCGCGACAACGAAATTTTCTTTAAGGATTTTATATATTTAGTTATCGTATTTTTCAGCTTAGCCTAATGCAGATAGATATTTGTAAAATTTATTGCAAGGGGGTCCCGCAACAGCGCCAGCCACTTAATCACTGTGCCCCCGTTTATAGATTAACAGTTATATTTGAGATATTACAAATGCAATAATACCATGTGATAAGCAAGAATATTACAAAACATTACAACTTCTAAGTGTAGCTGGGCAAACTCCGGTTTTTCACCTCCGGCTCCGGCTCCGGCTCCGGCCAAAAAAACTCCGGCTCCGGGAAAAAGAACTCCGGCTCCGGCAGAAAATTTCCAGCTCTGGCAAATTCGTGAAAATTCGAAATTTAATGGAAATTTCCAATTGCAAAGTGGAAGCACTATCTTTGTTTTTTATTTTAACACTTATGTACGGTGGCCCAGCCTCGTACCCAGGCGCTTTTAAGGAAAAGAAAAAAAATCGCGTTCAGCTAATTTATAGAGATCAGTGGCTGAGATTCGCGAGCGCGCTGGGGTGCTTGGGGAGGACGCGACGA
The DNA here is from genome assembly GCA_016169945.1 of Trachythela sp. YZ-2020. NCBI lineage: Eukaryota > Metazoa > Cnidaria > Anthozoa > Malacalcyonacea > Clavulariidae > Trachythela > Trachythela sp. YZ-2020. The sequence goes on along the minus strand of JADLSH010000070.1, from coordinate 990,539 downwards.
GAGGGGGAAGCGCCTGGCAGAAAATGCAGATAAGTGAAGAATTTTGACCGAAATGTGAAGAATCCTTTCCATCGCTTGATTTGAGGTGCCTTTTCGTCAGTTTTTCTACCTGGTGTGTTATCATTGATATCTGTATGGATGAAACAGACCATTCTTTTCCAGAAGCTCTAACTACAGGTATTTTTATGTATATATAATATATTTAATATTTTTGCAAAGCCTCAGCTAGTGGTTAAAATTGTGTAAATTATATGAAATGGTTGCACAGAATTGACGATTTTTCTTATTTGTGGTCACAAAACTAATTGGACCTTTGATATGCTATATCCTTGCGAGATTGCTGTTTTTCATTCGGGCTATTTGGCTATTTTCTTTAAGCAATTTGCATACTTTGTTGTCGTTTTTATACACAATAACAATTGAATGCTTGATCACAGGCACAGTCTACGATTTTGGTAAATTTGTATCGCTAAAACAAGTTTCTTTTATATGCAGAATTTAGTTCAGACGATGAATTTAATACTTCCTTTCGACAACTCGATGTTCAAGGTAATTTTTACTATTATTTTTTATTATCATTTTATAATAATATAGCATCACCCTAACACACAATAGACTATAGGGTTACTGGTTTTATTGGTTACCAGGGTAACCTTGTGGCTAGGATCACCCTATTGTCATGTAAACAGCCCATGGGTCAAACAGTGTGTTTTGTGTTCTTTTTAGCTTACAATCTGTCCAGTTCCCAGTGTGATGAGAGAAGGCATATGAGTTGTCAACTGAGCTAGAAAATGTTGCTGAGTATTGATGAAGAATCAAATATTTATGTGAAACAGTCATTGTGATGGATTTGCTTGATTTGACATCCAACGAGAACATTCTACCTCGAACAGTTAAAGCATGTTTTCCAGGTCCAACAAAACAGAAATAAATGACTGAATGTGAACAAATGTGTTGTATTTTTGTAAAATTATTCTGTCTGCATGCCATAGTATAAATTTAATGTTTGTAGCATAATGCAATTAGGGTGTTTTATTTTGCTTTAATATATAGTATGAGATTTTGAGGTGATTAATACAATAACAAACCTGAGAAAACTTAAAAATGGATATACAGTAATAGCCCAGCAAATGACTTTCAATGTCTTGTATGTTTGAATGTTATTTGCTGAACTTTTTTAGAGCCTGATAAAAATATCTTTCAGGGACCCATGGTAGCATGGCCCCGTCGGTCATTGAAATCCGAATGTGAAAGACAAAGCACACAGTGCCCCCCATATAGGAGTAGCCCTAAAATGTTTTAAACATAGCATGAATTCATTACAATTTGAGTATGAGAAATGATCGATGATCTATACGTACACTGCTGTCAAATCACAGTGTGTGTGTACAATTTTAATAGGTACTAATCTTTCTGTGAAAACAAATGGCAGAAAGCACATGCATGGAATAATTCAGTGAGCATAAAACAGAAATTCTGTTTTTAGTAAACAAAATTAATGATATTCAGATGGGAGTAGAGATGACATTAGCCAGGACACTGGCAGGAAAGTACAATTTTAATTTATAACAATATTAAATTAAATTGCAAATTATCAATGTTTTATTATTTAATTAATACGTAAAAAATATATGAAAGTACACTAAAATGCTTTTTGTTTTCCAGAAAAAACTCTTCGCAGTGCATTCATCATTTGGACAAAATATTTCCTGAACATACAACACTGCCGCCATCTTTAATACATTTTCTGCCAGGCGCTTCCTTCGTCGCGACCTCCCCAAGCACCTCCGCGCGCTCGCTAATCTCAGCCACTGATCTCTATAATTAGCTGAACGCGATTTGTTTTCTTTCCTTAAAAGCGCCTGGGTACGAGGCTGACGGTGGCCCATAAGCATAGAGTAAGGACTATATAGAGGGACCACTCAGTGATACAGCGTGTCCCCGATTTTTAGTGCGCATGTGCAAGGTTCGCCATTTTGCTGGCCAGTCGATGAGCTGGAGTTTTGTAGTAAACAATATGGAGGAACTCGAGTTTCTGCTACTAAAATCGCTATAACTTTTGAACGAACCGCTCTATTTTCATTCTACGATTATCGATTATAGATAAAAGGTTAGTGCAAATATTTGTTTCAGTTAAAGTACTTAGATTAATATGCTTGGCTTGTATCAGGCGGTTGAAGGAGCGAGGAGTGTAGCGGTCTGAGGTTGTCCCTTCGCCAAGATTGTACATTGTTTTGTGTAATCGAGTTTATGTCTAGAACAATAAAGCTTTGCCCAGGAATGGTTAATTTATGAACATTTCTGGGACATTATCTAAAATTTTCTTTCTTTTAGCTTTCTTGCTTAATAGCCTAATAAATAATTGGGTTACTTTTGTTAGTTTGTCCCATGTTTGAGGTTTGTCTAAAAATATGTAGGTATTACTTTCATGTATTGCAGCAATTAAAACTGCTTTTGAATTTGTGAAATCGAGATTTTTGCTTGGGTTATAGCCTTCAAAGTCTTGATGCATGATTGACTGTGTCTGGCGGACATGGTCTGCCCTAAGACATGCCTAATATATGCCCTGTGACTACTACCATTATAACTAAAAATATATTTACTAAAAATTCCTTTGAAATTCACAGGATCAAGATGTGCAGGCTTCTTTGTTCATGAAGCTAGATACTGGTGCATATTTGGCCTGTCTTCAGATGACAACAAAGAACTATTCTAACTTGTGTGAACTTACTGTTTGCATAATTAGAAGCTAGAAGAGAGCGAGTCTGATATCTGCAGCTATTAATAATTTTATAAAACTTTACTATTTTACTCCGTCTAATGCCATCTGGATGATTTTACCCATAATGGGATAGTTACTCCAGCTAATGGAAAACTATATTACTCATCAAGGAGTGATGCCCCAGAAACCTGATCAGTTGACACACACAGGCTGGCCACTGTTGAACCCAACCTATATGAACAGGTTTTGTGATTAGCTGATTTTGGCAATAAACTATAAAAATAGTCTATCTAAGAACTAGTCACAATCATTGATCACTTTTGTTTGTCTGAAAGCTAATCACAAAATATGATCATTTTAGGTACTGTGTATTTACTGACTGGTAAATTTTAAAGCTGTGATGTTGTATTTTAATTGTTCTGAATATAATAAAACACTTAATTCGCTTGTGACTTGCTGAACTTTTATAATCAAGCAACATGCCAACAGAAATGTGGTTGACATAATTGGAAGCTATGTGAACTAAAGTCTTGGACTTTTTACATCAATTGTATGACAAAACAAATTTATATACTAGAAGAATTCCTGAACAAAACTGGGCATCATAGTGTGGGGTTAATTGATATGAAGTTATGTATTTATATAACTGTTTAAATATAGATATATTATTGAAAAATTATCCATGGAAAAATATTGTAACATACTGGTTTGACGATTGATTATGAAATGAGATGATAATAAAATAACTCTCAAAACTAGTGGATAACTCTCTTGATATTTTAATAAAAGATTATTTGCTAATTTTTCACAAACCCCACCCAGTCCCACTCTCTAACCACGTGCGATCTCGTTGTCATACGGCTACTTTACAAAGACATAGTTCTTTCACTGCTTTGAAAATCACTCAAATGGCGAATACTCTAAAGAAATCTAAAGGAAAAGGAGGAGGGCATACGTTCTGCTCTGCTGTTAACTGTTCCAACAGCAAACATTCGCATCCTGAGCTCAGTTTCTTTCGCTTTCCGTGTGATGCACAAAGGTATGTTCTCTATCAGTATAGCTGTTTTCCACTTCAAACGTATCGTAACGTACCGTAGCATACGCTACGTTTCGCTACGATATCGTCGAAGTGGAAAACAGGCTTATAGATGTATAGTAGTAAACACAAATGTTACAATTAAACTTGTGTCTATAAAGTGTTCCAGTCTCATTTAATCGTTGTCCATCCTTTCCTCTCCTGTATCTGCAGAAGTTATTCTTACGAATGAGAATCTACTACAGCATTAAGTTTGCCAACCGAAAGTTCTCATCCTGCAAGAACAATAAAAAATAAACCAATCAGATGGATTTAATCAAAACAAACTATAAACAATGGAAATCACATCACAAAATATATTAGCATATAAGGAGCAGCGAACAAAGATAACAAAGCAAGAAAGACAGAAAACAAGGAACAAAATATAAGAGGAGGTGAGATGTAGAGTATCTGCTGATGGCAGGCATAAACAGATAGGAGTTAAATGTAAGAGAGGCACTCATTAATGCCGAGAGGATGAATGGTGCCAAGTTGGGAAATTAGATGCATTTATTGGCTTTTGTGGCTATCATTGCTACCTGAAATGGGGCACAGAGCTCGAATTTTCATATCTGAAACACTGTGATTGCCAGTGTTGAAATGTCTGGCAACAGGTTGTTTAGCATCATTGTTTACGACAGCATGACGGTGCTCACCAAACCTTAAATATCTGCCAGTTTCACCAATATAGAGCATCCCACATTTACTGCATCAAATACAATAGGTGAGATGAGAGGAGCTGCACGTGAAATGGTGCTTAATGGTGTACTTAGATTTTGGTAGAGGTTTTACACAGCTTCACACAACAGGGAAACATGCCTAGTAGTTTTAGAGTATCTAAAACAGATTGATTGAACAAAACAATTAACGGGAGTAAAGCCAAGATACTAATGTATTTAATATCAAGAAACTGTTAAGGTTGTCCACTTTTTAACAAAATCATCGTTGGATTTTGAACTGGACAGGACAATTTTATACCACAATACTATGGCCTTATACATGGTGCTTTATTCGGTTATATTCTGTCAAGAATAAACTGGTAAAAACGAGAATGGAAAGAAATACATTATATTAAACTCTCGTTAACATTTTAACTCAAACGAAGAACAGAAGTAAAATTATTTAGGCAACATCACGCGTACGCCAGCACAGGCCTTCACTAGCTTCATAGAGACACAATAAAATATTTAAATTCGGCTTTAAAAATGATTATATAATGCCACAACGAAGGTAAAAACGATCAATTACCTCATATTTTCCAATATCAACCATAGATTTTAAATTTGGGGTCATAACTGAGCGATATTGGCCCATTTTCACTGTTACTCCTTATCTGTGCCATATTGTTTATCAGAAATCGACTGGCTAGCAAAATGGCGGCCAAACATGCGCGAGGCGACATGCGCGAACCCAAAAAATTCAAAGCTTCCGACGGAAGTGGCCTCTCTGTACAGTCTTTCCTCTGTGCCATAAGTGCAAAACACAAAACAAGACAAACAAAACGCATTTAACGATCTTCAAACACATTTAGCAGTTTTTTGGACATATTTTTACATCAGCAAAACACATTTCAAAAAGTCAAAACACATTTTAAAAATCAAAACACATTTGGAATAGCAAAACACATTTGGCATCGCAAAACACATTTGGAATAGCAAAACACATTTGACATCGCAAAACACATTTGGAATAGCAAAACACATTTGACATCGCAAAACACATTTGGAATAGTAAAACACATTTGACATCGCAAAACACATTTGGAATAGCAAAACACATTTGACATCGCACATCACATTTGGAATAGCAAAACACATTTGACATCGCAAAACACATTTGGAATAGCAAAACACATTTGACATCGCACATCACATTTGGAATAGCAAAACACATTTGGGATAGCAAAACACATTTGTAATAGCAAAACATCGACTTGGAATTTAATAGCAAAGCACACGCACAAGCCAAAAGGCAAAACACAATTTGTAGGACACATTTTTATGTTGCAAAATTCTCCGCCCCCTTGAATGTGGCCCATTGAGGGGTTTGGAAGAAGCGGGAAAATACCGTAGTAAATATTGTTTATATTCGATACAGTACAGACATGTGGCGCAGTTTTTCAGCTTAATATATGGATGAAGAGGAAGCAATTAGGTATTACTTTTCCAGAAAGTACGAGTACAACACGATATTGGATTTTCTGGATAAATATCACGATATAAAGATGTCAAAAAGGACTCTTTTGAAACAATATGGTTTAACTCGACGAAATTGTGAGATAAATGAAGCTGTTCTTCGAGAGCACATTAGCAAGGGACTCGAAGGAGCTGGAAACCTACTTGGTTACCGAGCAATGTGGCGAAAACTACATGTAAAGTATGGAATAAATGTATCACGATCTGCGGTAGAAGTCCTGTTGAGAGAAATGGACCCAGAAGGAACCAGGCTTAGACAAGCCCACAGGCTGAAAAGAAGAAATTACACCAATCCAGGGCCAAATTACTGTTGGCACGCCGACGGATATGACAAGCTTAAACCTTATGGATTACCTATACATGGCTGTATTGATGGGTTTAGTCGGCGTGTGATATGGCTGAAACTTGAAATGAGTAACAATGATCCTAAAATAATTGGAAAGTTATTTAGGGATGCTGTAATTGAAGCTGGTGGTTGCCCATCAATTCTTCGAACAGATCGAGGTACTGAAAATGGAATTATGTCCACAGGTCAGTGCTTCCTCAGAAGAAATGGTACTGATTCATTTGCTGGCTTAAAAGCTCACCGTTTTGGTTCTTCACATAGCAATCAACGCATTGAAGCTTGGTGGGCCTACCTAAGGCGGTCATGGAGTTCATGGTGGATTAACTTTTTCAAGGACATGATTGATGCAGGAAATCTTGATACTAGCAACAGAATGCATATGGAGTGCATTTGGTTTTGTTTCAGTAAGATTATACAGAAAGAATTAGATGAAGTAAGGGATGAATGGAACAATCACTACATTCGTAAGTCTCGACACCATACTGCTTCAGGGATCCCCAACACTCTGTACTTTTTACCAGATAGTGTTGGTACTATAGACTACAAACACCAATACAACCCCGAGGATCTAGAAGAAATTGACAATGAACTTCATCCATCTGATGATTCAAATGAATCACTGATTTACAAAGAGTACCTATCTTATGCCAATCAAATGATTGGTATTGCTGAGCCAAATTCTTGGAGAGATGCAGTTGCACTATACCATAGACTATTAAGAGTTGCTCAATAATAAACACACATACCGTAAATCCTCTATTTATCCCCTCCTGGGGGGAGCTTTTATCTATTTCAGGCACATTTGAGTGGGCGGGACTTATTAGAAAGGAGGTTTTATTGTAAGACATTAGCATATGTGGCTACAGTGTCATTTTTACCAGTATATTGCTCTGTATGCATATATCTGATGGGTATTGTAAATATCCCAAAACGATCTGAAAGATGTCTATAAATTCAAAAAATATGTTGAAATTTATGAAAAAATAATCTTCAATAATCTTCTAAGATCCTCAGAAATATAAATGTAACTGTAAGTAATATAAAGTACATGTATCATTAACATTATTGTCTATTGTGCATTTGTAGGTTTATATAATGTTGTTATCAGAAGGGTCACTAAATTGTCACTTCCCCCATGCCATATTAATGCCTTTTGACCCAGTTCTCGTATCACTTTCTCCCAAAGGGAACTAAATTATATACACTTTTGATTGCATAAATACTAATTTAAGCATGCACAACTATGAAACACAACTATTAACAATTCTGAACATCAAGAGAACATACCAAAGTTCCCAAGTAATTATTATGATACGATTGCGAGTAAAAGGACTGGAACTAGCAACAAGTCAACATAAAAATACAGTTCCATATTTCCTGTTATGCCAAAAATACACTGTGTCAGGATGGATCCAGCTTGATTTGATAGGGGGGGGGGGTGCTAAGCGGGTTTTGGTCATGAAGCCAAAGGAAGGGTGAATCGCCACTGAGGACCCCCTATAGGGTCATGGGAGTTATCTTGTCAGAATTTTTTTTTAAATTAGATGGTCAAAAATGCCCATCAATGGCCCGATATTATATTGTTTGATAAATGCCCTGTCAAATCCAAAATTCAGATTTGATATGGAATTTGCACCCCTCCTGCACCTCCCTTGGCCAAGGTAGGAGGGGTGCACACCCCCTGTAAATCCATCTCTGCACTGTGTAGCTACTGCATGAAACATAATTTAGAGCATTTTATGCCATACTAAGTAATTTCTAATTTGATAACTAGTCCAGTCCTCTACTAGCACTCAGTTCTCAGATTGCCTACTAAACACAATGCAATATCAAAGTAACTGAAATCCAGGTGAGTTCAACAAACAAAAAGTAAATTCCTCACTAAATTTCTTTTGATCACATAACTCACTTACTGGAAATTTGAGAACATTAGCACAAGTGTTTGTGCTGATCTTCCTTGGAGTATCCAAATTATGCAAGAACTCTATGGTTGGACGAGGAGAGAATCCAACTGCAGGTACATCTTGTGCGCCAGTTGCAAATTCCAGAATTTGATTCAGGTTAAGTGTAACTTCTCTATCTTCAACTTGGCTAACAACTCTACCATTCTCAACATCTTCAAGATACTGATTAAAATTGAAAATAAGGTTTTGTTCAATGGCAAATTTGTTGCTACCAACAGGGCTGAATTTTGGATCGAAAATGGAGTCGATATCCTCAGCTGTTAGCTTTGTGTTTGACACTTCAAATAAACTTCTGAACATATCTGGATCTTCTCGGACTAGCTGCAGAATATTGCAAGTCTTGAGACCATCAATAAACTGGTTAAGCTCACTCAATGACACAAGCACAGTGTAGTGAAGGGCAATGCATCTAAGAAATTCCTCTTTGTCGGACATTGTGACAAATGGCTTGGTGTAACCAGCTTCAAATCGGAAACCACTTTCAAAGGTTGCCTTTTCTCGGAATTCATCGGCATTTGCTGTTTCTCCAACTCAGCGAGACTGGTCTTTATGTCATGATTTGGGATTTCATCAATAGATTGGCACAAGGTCTTCAACATTTCCTGTCAAAATATAATCAACTGTAGTCTTAGAAAAACATCTAGGGCCTGGAGATCCTTGTAGTAAGCCAAGAGCAGTAAGCTGCCCAAAAGCATAATATTCTCTTCCTTGTAAGGCTGAGATATTGTGTCTAAAAATGTATTGTGACATCAACTTTCTTTGAGCAGCAGAGTTTACCAACCCAAAATATTCTCGTGATGGCCCACCTTGATCTACAGCGGGCTCCCCAATGAATTGGACCTTGATTGGTTTGCACACATCCTCCTTTGCTCTTCCTAGCTTGGTAAGCGAGTCTTCCCAAACATGCTGCCTTCTAACTTTCATTCTTAAGTTACCTGAGCTATTCATATTAAGTTCTTTCCAGTTTTTAAGCTTTTCAGTAAGCTTTTCATTCACTGTATACAATGTTTTTGATTGATGTAATGGCTCATCCTCATCGTGGTAAGTGTCAACGTCATCTTCACATTCTTCACTCAATAACGACCCATACAAGTCATTCACTGATCTGTCTTGAACTTCTACAAGCAAGTTAATTGCCCCTTCCACAGATCCAGTTACATCAACTGCTTGCCTCAATTCACTGTCATTCTTAGTGGGGAACATTTCTTTCAAGCTTTGAAAACCTCTAGAAAATCTTGCTGTTTCAGAAGGTAATGCATTCACTACCTGTGAGCTTGAACCATTCTCTTCAGATACATTAATACTTTGGTCATGGTCATCAACAACAATTGAATCATGTGATGTCAATGTTGATGTCTTGCTAGAGCTTTGCACTAATTGCAGTGAGGAACTGTTTGTTTGTGTGGAAGAACTTGCATGAGCAAATGATTCAATCACAGACATCTGTCTAATGTGGCTTTCCTCCCCTGGTCCTGATTCACCTTCAGTGTCATTGCTACTGTCCAGCTGTAACTGGTTATAAAGTTCCTGGTCACTTAGTTTCAAAAGGAACAATGTGATGCGATTGAATGCTTTGCCAACATCTTTCTGATACTCATCCAATTGAAATATACGATTATGATGGTCAGGAAGGGTCAAAATTTCTGTGCCATCTGGGTAAACTAGTGTATAATTTGCTTCTTTATCGAAATTACGATCATGTGCACAGTGTTTTTCGTATGACACCTTAAGAAGATCTAACTTACGAATGGTTGCAGGAACTCGGACCATCTTGCATGTACCTTTCATGGGTATTAATTCTCCTTTCGTTAAAGTCATTATCCCTATTCCAATAAGAACTTCCTTTGGGGGCTTTTGTTGTTTCTTTTTCTCCGCATGCTGTACTCTTTCGTTCGATTTTCTTTTCCGAAATTCATCAAAGGAAAGTATAGGAGTTACTGGCTGAGGCTGTGAATTCGAAACAGCATGGGCTGCATGGCTACTCGTAGAATCCGAAACATTCGATCCATTTGTTTTGTGTAATTCCACATAAATTACAGTTCCACAAAGATGACAAAAGCGAAATGATTCCAAGACGTCTGAATTACATTTCCTGCATTTCATAGTTATAATATATAATCGAAGATATGCAAATTGGAATTAAATTAAGTTAAAGTCATTCAAAACGACGCCATTTTGAAGTTTGCATTTGCATAACACGTATAACACCAATGCTTCCACTGCCTAAATCTAAATTTCCTTTTTCGTTGGTGAAAATATTGTATTTAACTATACACGAATCGCGAAATTCGGCGCGCATCCATGACGCAGTTTGAGTCGGAAAAATCGCAGTTAAAGAAAAACATGTAGCTGTGACTGGATGATTTAAAATATGCGTATTAAAGTATTCAAATGTTCAGTCATGCATTCGTGTTTTTATTGTTGTGATATGTAATCACGAATGCATGACTGAACATTTGAATACTTTAATACGCATATTTTAAATCATCCAGTCACAGCTACATGTTTTTCTTTAACTGCTATTTTTGCCCGATTTTTGCCCGAATTTCGCGATTCGTGTATTTACTATTTATTTAATTATTAATCTTCCCTCAGTGACATTTTTTGTTTCAACGTTTCTACTTCTATTTTTAAATTCGGAGCATTGGTCAGCGGCTGTCATAATAGTAGAATGCAACAGGTTGCAAAATGCTATAATAGTAATAGTAATAGCATAGAGTATCCTTACTCTATGGTAAGAAGTAAATAAATAGTATCTATCAGTAGTGGTAGACAGTAGTACTACTGCGTCGCAAAGACCAGCTGAATACACTCTTTCGATAATTACGTCACATCCGCCTATTTGGCCTGGGATCCTCGCTTTCGTGCATCAAGACGAAACGTGATTGGCCCACTCTTCGTGGGAGTGAGGCTCCCAGGCCAAATGACGTAATTATCGAAAGAGTCTATTGACATGGCGGTACGTGGAAAAATAAGAAATTTAATGCTTATTTTAACAACAAAGTAAGCTTTCCAAAAAGGTTTCAATAGCTTTCCCAGAATTTCCTGGGAAGTGGAAGACTGCAATAACACCTGCATTCAGCCTGCACAGCCCGTTTAATTAGTTTCAAATCAAATGTGTTTTGACTTTTGTGCTTTGCAGGGTTTCCACTTTCAAGGAAATTTCCTTTTTCAAGGAAATTCTGACCCCAAAAAGGAATTTTCAAGGATGGAAAAAATTTAAGGAAATCTAAGGAAATTCAAGGAAATCTAAGGAAATATTGTCAAAAGTCTGTAAACAGAGTTGTAAACAGTAAAAATATATTTTTTGGCATATTTGGCAGCAATTTTTTATCTATAGACAATTTAAGAACATTATTACATGAAGTATTATGGTGTTTCCTTGGCTCATACCAGTATCACACGACCCGGGGCCCCGGTCCCTTAGCAAAATGCCAACATGTCTGAAATCAAACATGTTGCATGGTCTAGCAATATGATATAATGGCTTTATTTCCCACATTTCAATAGCGGATACACTAAATTATAATGTGTTTACAATTTGGTTCAACTACTAGTTAAGATTACAACTAATTCTAAAATATTACATGTATATACAAATTTATATCTAAAATACGACTAAAATATACGACTATATATATAGAACGTTCTCAAATTAAAAACTACAGTTTTAGCCTATCGTTGTATTTATCTATTGCATATACTAACGGACTGCGTTTAAATCTTTCGGTTCTGTAGAAGAAGTTATAAAATTTGTTCGGATTTGTTCGAGTTTCTCTTCCTTTTACCTCAGAGCATTTCCTAGGAAGCAATGAATGTAATTTATGTGATGGCTCTGACATCTGCTTGATGAGACGAACACATAAATCATCTCTACGTTCCTGTAACGTTTTTAGTTCACATTCCTGAAGCGCACGATTGTACTCATATTCAGGAACAATTATCCTCAAAGCTCGTTTCTGTACTCTTTCAATATCATTACGCTGTGCTTGCGTCAAGTTGCCGTTCCATACCTGGGCACCATACTCCAAAGTTGATCTGATTACACAGCAATAAAAGGTCTTGAGGTCATTTTTGGTGCGCCATAACCCTTAAGAACCTTCAAAAATATAGACGTTTGGTCGCTTTCTTAATAATGTACTCTGTATTTGATTCCCAATTTAAATCATCGTCTATCCAGAGTCCCAATAACTTGTACGTTTTGACTCTAGACATTGGTTGTTGCCCAATGCAGACAGGAGGGATTACAGTCTTAATCTTTCTAAAATCTACTACCATTTCATTGCATTTCTTGGCGTTTAATTCCATTTGCTCATTTTCCGTGAACCGAATTATGTTATCAATATTATTTTGACTATTTCCGATACAATTTCCAGATACATGATCAGTGACATCAATCACCTCGGATAAAGTAGTGTCATCCATAAAAATAACAATGTCGTCTTGGTCAGAACCTCCATTCTGATCATCATTTGGTGTTTCAACAACATTGGCCAGCTGGTTAATCTTTATAATGAAGGCCAGGGGCCCCAATTTACTTCCTTGTGGGATCCTCCTCTTATACTTTTACACTCTGATTTGTGGTTTCTAAACGTACACATTTGTAGTCTACCTTGTAAATACGTCGCAAACCATCTTACTAACGAAGGGCGCACACCAATGTCCATAAAATTTCCTAACAAAATGTTATGGTTGATCAAATCATAGGCTTTACGAAAGTCCAAAAGGAGATTCTTACAACTTTTCCCGTGTTTTCCATGCACTTATACCAATTATGTACCAAATACACTAACGTCAAAACAGCTGAAGATCCTGCCAGGCCACCAAATTGAGAATCACTAATTTCTTCTTGAACGTCCTCAAGGATCCATTCAACAGCATACGATTCTTGCACTTTGGAGAGTACGCTAGTAAGGGAAATCGGTCTTAACTCCTCCACTCTATTGCATGGGGTTGTTTTGGGGATAGCACAGACGTTAGAAATTTTCCAAACTTCCGGGAATTTCATAGTTTGGAAGGATTGATTAAAAATATGTACTAAAGGTACCGCAAAATATTCAGCGAATAACTTTATTATCTTTAAACAGGGATCAAATGGCCCATGTGCTTTATTGGCATCTATGCCTTTTAATTTCTTTATGAGATTCGTCACAGAGATTTGAGGCAGAGTCTCATCTGCTGTAATCGTCAGCCACTCATCAGCCACTTCTGGGTAGTTCTTAGTTAGGTCTGTGAAAAAGGTGTTAATAAACTCAGCGGACTCTTTTGCGCTTAGTGGATTTTCAGTTTCGGATCTATAATAGAGACTGAATCCTTCTTAGTTCCAACAACTTTCTTTATCTGTTTCACCATTGCTTTGGGTTATGGCTGCATATCGGTTTAATTCTCTTTTCATAAAATTTATTTTTCTCTTTCCGAATCTCAGATACAATTTTATTTCGTAGATACTTAAAGCGTTCGGCTTGTCCACGTTGGTATGCTTTATCGCGATTATGCATCATTTCCTTGATTCTTCCAGTGATATATGGTTTATCGTCCTCATACACTTTGATTGATTTACAGGGAAGAAGGTATCAAACATGTTATTAGTTGCCTCAAGAAATAAACGCACCCCATCATCGACTTCAGCAGCGTTAAATACAAATGACCAATTATATTCTCTAATGAACTGCTCAAATTGAAGTATAGATGAGTCTCTCAGCGGCCTTACAGTTACTGTTCTTTTCCTTTTTGTTTCCTAACTGATTTCGATTTTTGGTCTCCATACAATTCGTTTATGGTCAGAAGTTCCAAGGGGGCAGTATTTCTGGATCTTCGTAAAACTTATGTATGTCCGTAATAATTAGGTCCAACACGGCATTACCCTGGTTGGTGTTTTTACTATTTGTTTTATGTGGCATTGGCGTGTGATTGTTCTTATATTCAACCCATTACTGTCAGGGTTGAAATCACCAGCTGCAATGATTGCTGTGCATGGGCTTTCCGATTTCAATTTATCATAACAGTAGCAAAAATAGTCACAGAAACTATTTACCGTCTCCATATTTACAGATGGAGGAATGTACACACATGCAATTGCAATTCTAGAAATTGATCTTGGAAGCCAGACAGGGCGTAATACAATCCAAACACACTCATATTGATCATTTGACAAGTCGAGTCGAAGTTTGTAAGTTATACTTTCCCGTATATACACTTGCACTCCACCACCCCTTCCAATAGTCTATCTTTTCTGACCAAGCTAAATTTCGGAATATTAACGACTTCATCAGGTACGATATCAGATAACCATGTTTCTGTGATCATGACTACATCAGGGCTACACTGACTGATAATGACCTCAAGTTCCTCTTTTTTATTAAGGATTGATCTAGCGTTTAGTAATAAAAATTTTGGTAAAGAACCGTCAAGAGCAGCATTTGTAGTTTTCGTAATTGGAATATTAATTAAGTTGTGGCTCTACTTTGCCGGATGGCTAATCGATTAGAGGGTATCCTGGTCGCTTCCGAAAACCCCAACTATTATATCGCTTTGACTTTGCTCTAGTTCCTTGTTGGAAACGGGTAGTTATTCTAGCTGGAATTTTATGTTGTTGCGTATCAATTAGTGGTAACCTCCCGATGTCAACTATGTTAAGGTTATTCGTGGTTCGCTTCTTGTCTTGAATTTGACTCATTTCGCGAGGTTTCACCGCTTCTTCTGGGCGAGTTTTCCTATTTATAGGCATTCTTGGGTGGACTTTGTGCTGACTTTCAGGGGCTAAGTCAACATGTTTCTTTGCAGATTTTTCTTTAGGCTTAATAGGCCTAGTATTCACTGCGTTATGTTTCTTATTCGGCGGTTTCATTGAGACAGGTAGGTTAGCGCTCAAAGGAGTATTTAGCGGTTTATTTAGATCGAGACACTCAGTAGTTTGTTGGGTGTTGAACGATTCCTTTGACGTACTTGATCTAACGCTATGTTGGGCACTATGGATTACTTGTGTGTTTTGCAAATTATCCACTTTGGAGGATAGTTGCTTAATTATCTCACTTTGTTTTGAAATTTCCTTAATGAGTGTTTGACGCTCACTTTGCATATTGGTCAATTGTTCTTTGAGTTGATTTATTTCTTGAGTATTTTCGCTAATAACCTTACTATTTGATGAGATATTGTTGGATAGTTTAGTGTGGTTTATCACCGCATCCAGCTTAACTTCCTCTAAGTCTGTTGACAATTCATAATATTCTATATGAATAAGTCATGAAGCGATCTCTTGCTGTTGATGAAGGTCAGACATCAGAGCCAGACGGCTTCGAATCTGACCTTTCCAATCAAGATGAACAACCTTACTAACGGCCGCAACAGTCACATTGTCACAAATTGAATTGACAAATGTCAAAATTCATTACAGCAATATTTCACTGTTTCAATGCCTTTGAAATTAGCACTATAACACTAAACAATCTAAAGATAAGTTAGTAGGGCTTTGGTAGGGCTGTAAGCAGTAAAATAACTAAAAGTCTTCTCAAGGAAATTTAAAGGAAATTGTATTCCATGGTCAAGGAAATCTAAGGAAATTTTGACACGAAAGTAAGAAATTTCAAAACTAAATAGTGGAAGTACTGGTGCTTTGCGATGTCAAATGTGTTTTACTATTCCAAATGTGTTTTGCGACTCAAATGTGTTTTGCGATGTCAAATGTGTTTTGCTATTCCAAATGTGTTTTGCGATGTCAAATGTGTTTTGCTATTCCAAATGTGTTTTGCTATTCCAAATGTGTTTTGCGATGTCAAATGTGTTTTACTATTCCAAATGTGTTTTGCGATGTCAAATGTGTTTTGCTATTCCAAATGTGTTTTGCGATGTCAAATGTGTTTTGCTATTCCAAATGTGTTTTGCGATGTCAAATGTGTTTTGCTATTCCAAATGTGTTTTGCGATGTCAAATGTGTTTTGCTATTCCAAATGTGTTTTGATTTTTAAAATGTGTTTTGACTTTTTGAAATGTGTTTTGCTGATGTAAAAATATGTCCAAAAAACTGCTAAATGTGTTTGAAGATCGTTAAGTGCGTTTTGTTTGTCTTGTTTTGTGTTTTGCACTTATGGGCCACCGTACTTATGACTGTCGTCATAGCTGTCGTCTGCATGGCGCGAGAGCGCGTTCTAATTTATGATTGTCAGCCTGAGAATTTTATCAGACGCTACGACGCTACGTTTGCAATTGTCAACAATTTTAATTATAAAAAGTTTTAACCACATTGACTTTGCGTGTGTGAGTTTAAGCGACTGCTTCTTGTCTTGTGCAACCAATACCGTGCTTCATGCGACATAGAATACTATATTTAATGTTTGTGGCAAGCCTACACACTTATCACTGCGAGTATTTAATTTTTCGTCGATGGATCTGGACAGGTTTTTTCGCCGATGTTCAACAGTAGTTTGCAGCACAAATAAGTGCTGCCGCGATAATGTATCTGTGATGTAAGTTTTCTACGATCACGATGTAGCTAATTGTTTTGAAAAGGCTTATCACAAACAAACAGCTTATCTATTTTACTAGGCTAAGATAATGATCAGACGTTATGTATCAGGAAGCAAAACAGTGATAACACAACAACCAAGGCACCAAGCAAAAAAATATCTATGCCACTATGAAAACCAGCCTTGATTTTAATGAATGATTTTGACAGTGTGCAATGCCTGAATGCCAATGTTCTCAACAGAGCAATCGTAAATCGTTCGCACGCAATGCAATAATCTGTCAGTATCAAAAAGTTGATACTGATTCGTTTAAAAATAGATATTTCATAATTTATACAAGACATACAAGCTTGCGATTGTATTACAACTTTCCTGTGATAAGATCACAGACGCAATAATGACTTGTTGCAATGTTGCCGTTTGAGACAACAGATACGACTTCAGATTTAATGCACTTTCAACAAATTCAAAGAATCAAAGTCATTCTGACTCTCCAGCCGGAGCTGAGAGAAAGCACAGCAAACTCCGGCTCCGGCTCCGGCAGACAAAAAACGCCGGAGCTCCGGCCGAACTCCGGCCTCCGGTACTCCGGTGCACAGCACTAGTGTAGCACGATAATCGAATGCTTGAGACTATATGTTTTTAAGAGCAATAAACATAATATAGCATTTTTTAAGGAGTATAATATTTAACTGTGATTGGCTGAATGAATTAGTCTTTACAGCAGTGTAACAATATCGTAATCGTGTCCCCAAAACTGTCCACAGTGTGCAGCACAACATTGTCAATGATAACAACCATAAATATTAAATCACAAGTATTATTTCATGAAATTGTCCAACATCAGTATCAGTTTTGTTGCTGTCAGTCGGAGCGTCACTAAATGTTGTGTAACTGTAGCTAACGTATTCTCACAAAAATACGAACCAGGCCCTTCTATTGTTGCTGAAAGAGTTATAACTTCATTTTGATTCAGGAGCACGGATTTCTCCAGCATTACATCAAAACCAGGAATGTCCGCGGGTTCAGAAGTATATGTTCTAGTGACTTTGGCATCTTTAACTTCAAAAGTGACCTGATAGTCACTTCCATAGTTATCTCCAAACAAACGAACACCTAGTAATAGTACGTCTTTATTAACAGACAAACAGAGGCGATCTGGTGTGCCTTCTTCATATCCCCACCACTGACCGAAATTCAACCCATACTTATTATCAGAAAATCTGGAAAACCTGACCATACTTCCTGTTATCCTACTGGGTAGCTTCCATTTCAATGCAGGCGAATCAATTCCGAAAAAAATTTTCTCGTAAATGGGAATCATCTCTTCTGCGGTCAACAAACCTGTTTTCGAAACATGTTGAATAAACTCTGTGTGGCTCATGCCAACAAATCGAAACTCATAGATCGCATCGCCAATAATTGACCTTCGGTTCTCGCCTGTTGGTTCCAAATTCTTAAGCGAGCATTGCAAATCGATCCATTTTAAAACAGCTTGAAACAGTTCCACTTCTGGTATATTCAGTTTGTCTCGCATCAGTAATTTATACAAGGTCGTTTGAGTGATGTTATTGAAACTATCAGAGGCTACCACTTTGCCTGTCCTATACTGTATAACTTTCCAACATCGTTTTTCAATTATTCTTTCATCAAAACGAGAGGCTAGCTCCAAAACGTCCAGCACATTTTCAGGGTTTAAATTTTCAACCAGGAAATCAACACATTTGTCATTGAGCGAAGGCAGGATGTATTTCTTTGCTAGATACATGATCCCAACAACATTGTCTGTGGTCAATGTACATTCCTCCGTGTAAAGGAATCGCAAAAACTGCTCTAAACTCTCATCGGTTGTATCAAACAAATCAACAATCGAATCTTTCACAGCTAAGCCGCCATAAAACATGGCATGAAATACGGCGCTACTTGTGCTCAAGACATATTTATGGGCATAGAATGTCTTGTGCGAACCTTCGCAAGTAAAGCTGATATCGCTCATGTCTGAATTGTTGAACATATGACGGTTTCTTTCTAAGATGGTATTCTTTGTCGACTGCCAGTCCACGTTGGATTGAACGGAGGCCATTATCAAGAATTATAGATGTAGTATACTATCGAGAATTAAGGACTTTCCCGACTTTGAAATGTTTCAATGCAGAACGAAAATTATGTAAGACAATGGTGGGCGGAAGTAGAATAATGAAGCGAAAATAAATACGTTTTAGGCACTGGTTTTAGGTATCAGTGCTTCCACTCCGTTGAAGCAAAATATCCCTTTTTATCCTTCCTCCAAACAAAATTTCCTTCCCAAAATATTGAAATTTCCTTCTTGATTTCCTTCCAATCTGTTCCTACCTTGTTATTCCTTGTTACTATATGCGTAGTATTTACGTGTAGCATTATGTAGTAGAGCTCACAACTAGAGATTTTTAGCCAGTGGCGTAACGTTATATCAGGGCGCCCCCGGTTCAAAATGTTTGGAGGGCCCCCTAGTACGAGTGCCGAAGACACCGGAAAATTTCTCTGAAATGCCTTTTCCTGGACTTTGGGGGAAGATTTTACAGAATTCTGAAGGTCAGAAAACGACATTTTAACATATCAAAATTTACAATTTGTTTGGAAATTAGTACGGTTGTTACCATAAATCTTTAATTTACATTTATATATAGATGAATTGTGGAATTGTGCTTTTTGATATTTTGTTGTCGCGTTCATGCATTTTTCGTTTCTCAGAGTCTTCCCTGCCAATTTGCTTTTGCTCTACAGTCTGAGCCTGGGGGGCCCCCTTTGGGCCATTGGGGTTGGGGGCCTCCGGGTTCGCCCAGTCCGAACCCATAGTAGTTACGCCACTGTGTTTAGCATAGATTGAACATTTCTAATTCGAGAATTACAAAATTGAGCCTTCGCTATTGTGCAGCAGTCTACTTTAAAACACCCTGTTTTATCCTCACATATCTCTATAAATAATATTTTTTACCATTTTGGTTTTCAAGTTGAAGTGTCTCATAAACTTTTATTATCAGAAAAATTATGATTTTCAAAATTTCCTTCCATTTTCCTTCCAGATGACCAAATATCCCTTCAATTTCCTTCTAAACTACATTTCCTTATTTTTTAATTTTCCTTCCACAAACCATAAATCACACATTAAACTATACAGCCAAGATTCACAAGTTTATACAGCACGGTTTATATACAAAAAGATTTGACAACCTGTGTACGTATATGCATGCATGTGTGTATATGTTGGATGTTTAGTGTTTTCGTGAAGTTTTCTGCGGCTATATATATATTTGCGATTTTTTTCTAAATAAGTACGGCTTCAAGCTTACAGCTATATACAGCTAAAAAGATTTATTCAACTAAACTAATATATAGTATTAGTGAATCTTGCAATTTTTAATAGCAATACTCATATAGTCACTTCTTAAAAATAGACAATTCACAAAAAATGCATGGAATCTGTGGCATAGTATCATTATAGCCATCTTATATTTGCCAAGAATGAACAACTTAAATGTAAAGCCAAGACGTGGTACATTGATGGCACATTCAAGCTGGTTCGTCACCCATTCAAGCAGCTGTTGACGATAAATGCATTTGTAAGGTCCGGTGACTTTGCCAAGCAAGTTCCACTTGTGTATGTCTTGATGTCAGGACGTAAAGAAAAGGACTACAAGAAGGTATGGTCTCATGATGTCTCTATGTCGATGTCTCTATGATGAGATGTCTCTATGATGATAGACTGATGTTTTGTGATTAGGTTTTAGTTGTCTGTTTGCCTCAGCGACTAAAAATATATTCACCATATTATCTTCATCAATATAATACAAAGAATACTCAGAAGAACAGCATCTTGTAAACTTAAGAATCAAGTCATACTCTACCCTTAGTGAAAGAACAATTTCAGCGACCTGTTACTATTTTCATGTGCTAGACTGTTTCCTTGACAGGTAAAGTCGACAGCCGTTGGATAATGTAAAATAATATAATCTATTTCATCTTTACATTTTGTACGAATAGGTATTACAAAAAGTCATTGATATTCTGCCAATGGAAATGGAAATAAACAAAATAACATTGGACTTTGAAACTGCGTTGTGGAAAGCCTGCAGATCAGTTTTACCCGTTGTAGAACTGCAGGGATGTGTTTTTCACTGGACCCAGGTTCTTTGGCGGAAGGTAATTGAGATATATCTTACTGAAGATCAATATAATTTAGAATATATATCGAGATCATAATTGAGATCTTAAAACAAAAAATCTTAATTCAACCTATTTTATTGTTCATTTTAAATCTATTAGGACGCACTTTAAAAATATAGGCTATAAAAATACCACCAACGACTATTTACGGAGTGTCTATTGCATGATTACAGCATTAATGGGTATACATTATGACTTAAATTTTCATTCCTTTATCACTTAGATCCAAGAGCTTGGTCTCCAGACAGCCTACAGCAATGATGATGCCATCTATAAGTACATAAGAAAGTTAATGGCACTACCATTTCTCCCACACCATGAGATCCAAGCAATGTTCACCTCACTAAGTGAACAGGCTCGGAATCCCCCCTTGTCGAAATTTGTCAAGTATGTTAAGAAGCAGTGGATTGAAAGCGAAATCTTTCCTCCCAGAAACTGGAGTGTTTACATCCAAGCTGTTCGGACGAACAATGACATTGAGGGTTGGCACAACGCATTAAACAGACGTGCAGGGGGAGGAAGCAATTTATGTTTGTATCTCCTGATCGAGATTTTGGAAAGAGAGGCCCAACTGACTGCCATCAACATCAGACTGGTGTCGGAAAGAAAGCTGAAGAGAATTCAACGAAAGGTCTACAGGAACCAACAAGACAAACTCTTCAAACAATGGGAAATGCATAAGAATGGCGAGAAGACAACTGCTGAGCTACTGAGATTTTGCTCTCATATTAATGGACCAACCCGTGGCTAAGTAACATTAATATACAAATAATTCAATTAATTAGATTGTTTTTTGAAAGGCAAAACCACTGCAAACCCCAGACCTTCAAGTGCGAAAAGCATTCTGGGTTTGTATATGTATATCAGTATATGAATGAAACATTAAGATTGTTTGTTTCCAAATGCTATCTAATAGAAGGAGTAAGAAAGAGACACATACAAGTCGATATAGCAATGTTCCATACGATAATAGAATATGTAAACATTGCAATTGGTAACGTCTACCGAACAACATTATTTAATGCAATGACTAGTAATAATATAGAGTTTACTGACCTTTGTTGTAGAGCTGATTTTATCTATAGACTATGTCTATATACTCTATCAAATAAATCAATCTTTGCGTTCCTTTAACAATCAGGCTTAGTCATATATTCTTGCAATGAAAGACAAATAATGACCAATAGACCTTACTGTTTATTCACAATGGCCTCGTTTTCGTGTGGTATTTACTCATGTTTCATACACAATAGAGTTAAGAATAAGTTTGTGTTTAGGCTTATTAAAAGATCAACGAGAAACAAATTCGTGCAGGAAACATGGGTATATAACCTTCATATTATGCGTCTGCCATGCCAATTGCCAAAACAGGTAAACATGGAAACGAGGCCATTGGATCAAAAGTGAATGAACAGTAAGGTCTATTGGCTCGCGTAATCTTATCCTTTATAGTTGTTAGTTAACCTTGTTAAAGTTTTGTATATGTATGTATCCTATGTAACAGAAGTGGTATTAATTTGTTGATTAAGTACTATTATTTAATACTAATAGAAAAGTAAACCTGGAAGGAACATTTTATAAATAATTATATCCTAACATATAACTTGTTGTTAGCATTGTTTTTATATACGTTGGCGAATCGACCGGGGACGTTGGCGAATCGACCCGAGACGTTGGCGAACTGACAGTTGGCGAAACGACTCGTTGGCGAAACGACCGCAATTCAGATAAGCTATCGTGCAGGTTTTAACAGATATTCAAGTTTTTTTTCTATTTTCGTGAACTTATTTTGAACTTTGGCCGTTGTGAAATCAATCACGTTTGATGGCGTAGGCACTGTTATTTTGGCTTCACTTTTCACCCGCCAGTTATCGTTCCAGCCTTCCAGGTAACCAAATTGAGTTCACTGG
This sequence comes from Trachythela sp. YZ-2020, assembly GCA_016169945.1. Taxonomy (NCBI): domain Eukaryota; kingdom Metazoa; phylum Cnidaria; class Anthozoa; order Malacalcyonacea; family Clavulariidae; genus Trachythela; species Trachythela sp. YZ-2020. Next base: position 967,662 of record JADLSH010000070.1, on the reverse strand, counting down.
TTTATACTAATAAGAGACGGGCCTTACTTCTCTAAGGAGAACAGTTAGTTTAACAGCTCTATTTGGCACACAAATAACTACTCATTACTGTACCTAACTAACACAGACTACTATAGAAACATAACACTATGTAAGGTGCCAAAAGTGGCGAAGCACAAACGAGACCAGGTCCCATGCATGGTGCTCAAAGGAAAGAGAATGGAAAGCAAGAAGAACAGTAAATCAGCGAGTGTGAGCTAGGTAGGTCAGGTGCGTGGGAAGTGGCAGTAAGGTGGATTGTGTAGGTATGTTTTAAAGGTGGAGAGAGTGTCGTAGCAGTTGGAAGGAGCAGATTTACATACATAGTTCCACAGATTTACAATTCAAACAAAGTAGGAGTTTTGGAATGTGGTAGTTTTGCAAGCTTGTGTTCTTAAAAGGCGAGACAGGACTAATAGAGCTATCTAATATAAAGTTAGTTAAAAACCCTACCAAACAACGAGCCAAGACTGGTGAAGTTAATAAATAAATAATAAATAGAAACCTTGATAATGACTTGGGCGTCAGAGGTTCAGTATCTGATTCAGTTAAGGATCCTTCAAAACCGTGAACTAAAAATTGAAGTAAATACGTGAAAAGTAACTAGTTGTCAAAACGCAAGCCATGTCAAAACTTCAAAGGTCACATGATGTATTGTACGTACCCTCAACAAACATTTCACAACTACACTGTATCTTTCTTTTCTTATTACTCGCAACACATTTATATTTTCCTCTGTCTTGAGTCGAAATATCTTTGACCACGAGGGAACACAAACCATCATCTTCATGCAGAAAGTTGATGCTTCTACTTTCTAGAATGGCCTGGTTATCTTTGTACCACGATACATCTGGTTCTGGGTTACCTATGCAAGGCGACAGGAATTGTTCATTAAACTAAACTACCTTTATTTATAATAGATATCGCTATCAGTTCTAAACTGTTCTTCCTATAGGTCCAGTAAAGGCTAGTTCTCATATGTCGCCGATGGTCGGCGATCTATTGTATTCTCTGCCGACAGACAAAGCATTTTACACACCAATGACCACCGACAATGGACATCGCCGATTCTTGCGACATATGAGAACTAGCCTTAAGGACCATCTCTGATTGTTCCAGTGTTACTACAGGAGGAAACCTAAACTAAACTAACTTTATTTATAATATATATCGCTATCAGTTCTAAACTGTTCTTCCTATAGGTCCAGTAAGGACCATCTCTAATTGTTCCAGTGTTACTACAGGAGGAAACCTAAACTAAACTAACTTTATTTATATTAGATATCGCTATCAGTTCTAAACTGTTCTTCCTATAGGTCCAGTAAGGACCATCCCTAGTTGTTCCAGTGTTACTACAGGAGGAAACCTAAACTAAACTAACTTTATTTATATTAGATATCGCTATCAGTTCTAAACTGTTCTTCCTATAGGTCCAGTAAGGACCATCCCTAGTTGTTCCAGTGTTACTACAGGAATAAACCTAAACTAAACTAACTTTATTTATACTGAATAACTCTATCAGTTCTAAACTGGTCTCCTAGAAGTCCAGTAAGGGTCATCTCTTCTTGGTGCATTGTTACTACAGGAGGAAACCTAAACTAAACTAACTTTATTTATTTATACTGGATAGCTCTATCAGTTATTAGATGTTCAGCAAGGACCACCCCTTATTGGTGCAGTGTTACTACAGAAGGAAACCTAACCTAAACTAAATAAAATAAAATATATTTATACTAGATAACTCTGTCAGTTTTTAACTGTTCTTCTAGTTGTTCTGCATGGGAAATCTCTTATTAGTCCAGTTTTAGTATTGGAGGAAGCTGGAGCACTCTGAGAAACAGTTTTGCAACAGTCCTGGAAGCACTCTTCTCACACCATTGTCACAGAGGTGACAGGCACATGCACTAAAGCCTGTGCCACCAACATCACCAACAGGCTGATTACAAGCGTACGCACATACGAACCTATTTTTCGTACAAGTGAGTGTTACTACGGTTATCTTACATACCTTTAACTATGATATCAAAGCGAGCAGCACTTCCTTCAACGACTTCTAAATCTTGGAGTTTCTGAACAAATCGAGGCTGAAACTGACCATCACTATCAACTTCATCTGCTGATGGTTCAAAACTCGCCAGTCCTGCTTGTAGCTGGGATTCTAGCCGGGGTTCCATTGCAGCAACCTGTTTTTCCTGAATGACTTGTCTTGGTTTAGCACTTGTGTCTGAGGCTCTTACACCAAATGCCCTTGATTTCTTCGAGTCTAGAAATTGAAGAAGTATTGACGGACAATTAAAAGCATAGTTGATCAAGGGCTGGCCGGTTTCAGGAATCTCGGTTCGTTTATCAAAACTAAACTTAAACTAAACTTATTCTATTTATATTGGATAACTCTGTCAGTTCTAAACTGTTCTCTCTAGAGGTCCAATAAGGGCTGTCCCTTCTTGATGCAGTGTTTCTACAGGAGAAAACCGAAAAACCTGGATAAGCTTGCGATGTTTTGTAGAGTTAAACCGGAAGCACTCTTCTCATATGTGACTAAGGCTAAATTATAACCAGACAACTGTATCAGGGTTCGTACACCTTCATAAGTTAAAAAATCCAGGACTTTCCAGGGTTTTTCCGGGGTATTTAAAGCAAGACAATCCACGACATCAACACTTTATTGCAGGTTTAATGTTACTTAGATAAACATTTTTTAACACAAGTTCAGTTTTCCAGGGTCCAAGCAAGACAGAATGGTTTAAAATCTATGACAGTGAAATATCTTACCTGCAATGGTGACATTAAACACCTTAGACGCAGTTCCACCAGGGCTGGTTGCTACACACTTATACAACCCAGCATCCTTTGTTGTCACTCGCGGCACTTCAAGACTATACTCGCCCCCAGTACCCCTGATGTACAGTCGCGCACCAGTGAGGAGTAATCGTCCATCTTTATACCACTTCACTTTGGGGTAAGGTTTGTTCTTCACATTCACCAGAAGTTGAAGTTTGCCTCCTTCCTCGATTTCTATTGGTTCATCGTTGTCACCTGATTCAAACATAGGCACTGTGACGGATGGTTTTACCTCAAGTCTTCCGTTACACTTTGTCTCCCCTGCATCATTTCTTGCAATGCATGTATATCGTCCTGTGTCCTTAACCTCACAATTTCTTATCACCAACGAGTAAATCCCATCCTCCACAATACTAGTCAACATATATCTACCTGACCTGGCTATATCCTTGTTATCCTTACACCATGTCACTGTAGGGGATGAACTTGAGTTCACTTTCACAGTAAATGTTGCTTCTTCGCCTTCAACAGCTTCGAAATTTTTAAGCTTTTCTTCAAATACTGGTTCAATTGGTATCGACTCAACCACAAGTTCTGCACTAGTAGCTATACTACCAAAATCATTGAAAGCAACACACATATATACACCACTGTCTTTTGGCTTGCAGTCTTTTATAGTCAACACACAATATTGGCCTTCTCGTTCGGCCTTTATTCTGCCTCCTATGTCGAGCCTCTTGTCGTCTTTATGCCATTCAACTTTAGGTGAGGGTTGACCTTGCAGTTTGCATTCCAACCGAGCAGCTCTTCCTTCCTTCATCTTCACAGGGAGAAGTTCCTCAAGGAACGATGGAGATTGCCCTTCTACCTTCCCAGCTGAAAAAAACGAACGAAAGTGATGGTTAGTATTGGTTTAAGCCCCGTTCAAAGGAGGATGACAGTTGACGAGAGTCAACGACAATGAGAGTTACAACTCTCGCTTGCGTTTGATCGCAACTCTCGTCAACTCTCGTGCACTTTCATCAACTCACATCAACTTTGAGCTGGTTCAAATTTTGATGGGAGTTTTCCCTCGTTTAACCGGTACGTGCGGTAATATCCAGTCAACTCTCATGCAACTATGCAACTCTTGTTCTCGTTTGACTGGGGCACGAGAGTTGCTGAAACTCTCGCTTGCTAATTCTCATCAACTCCCATCCTCGTTTGACGGGGCTTTAGTTCCGATATAGTCACACTGGTTACCAACGAGCTGCGACAATTGCATTCAGGGATACAGTATACAAACCATCCCTTTCGAATAGATGAATTTAATTTTGTGAATTTAAATAATTTAACAGGTGAATTTAACTTTGTTAGAGCGCTGCACCGGAATTAGGGACACGCACATTACGTCATTCTTTTAGCATAATAGGGAACGTTTTTGAAACCGAGCATAATGGGCAAAAAGCGGGCATAATATGCATAAAGTGGGCATAATAGCCTATTAATAGGCAAAAGTTTCGGTATGAAGTCATTTTGCCAACGTAATTACGTAATAAGAATATGCGCCATCCGTCTGCGGGCCAGCTGCGTAGCGTACACGCAAAGTTGTTTTTTTTCGTGGTCTTGATTGAACTTGATGTAGCATAATTTTGGGCATAATAGGGCAAAGTCAGGAGCATTTGGGAATAGCATAATAGGCAAATTTTTTAACATAATGTGCGTATCCCTAACCGAAATCGCAGGGCCGCAGGTTCGATTCCTGCTCCTGGTTAGGTCCAAAAATGTATATAAATTTTCGTTCGAATATTCCATCCACAAACACCATCAACTACGAATTTAACTAAGCACTATCGTGCAGCATATGGTGCTCAACAGGTTGTTATCAGAGTTAAAAATGATGTTTATTATTTTAATTATATGTAGTACTCTTGTATTAGTGGCAAATAAATAAGAGAGAGAGATGTAGTGTAATTTTCTCGCTAAGTGTCAAAAGTTGACCACCATCGAAGTTCACAACCATCTGCTGCTCTGTAACGCTTACTGAAAGTCTGAAATCAACCAATGGGTACAAAATCAAACTTCCAAACAAAACTTCTAGGATCGACTATCAACTGATTAACAAGCAATTGACATTGCTTTTCTATACAAGCAGACTCTAAAAACCTTGGTTGACAATTTTTACAACATTCACGATATCATACTAACCTTTCACGGATACTTGGAAAACTTTATTCACACTCCCGACAATATTTGAAGCAACACATTTGAAAGTCCCACTATCACTTGACTTCCCCTTCTCTACAACTAATGCATACTTCCCAGATTTTTGCTCCAATCTAAGACCACTTGTTTGCATGACTGCGAAATTGTTTTTAAACCACTTAATCCGCGGTTCAGGCTTCCCCTTCACATTGACTTCCAAACTTCCTCGTTTTCTTGTATACAAACTTCGAGATCAGTTTTAAGGTCAGAAAACTCGGGGCTACTTGTTTTTCTAAGACTGTTAAAGTGCACGAGCAAAACAGTTGACCACGGTTGTTCTTAGCGACGCATTTATATCGGCCTGAATCTTGCAAAGTACAATCCCCGATCTCAAGGGAATATGTATTATTTGCTGCTGGGGTAGTTGTGATAGTAAATCGCCCCTCGCTTGTGATAGTCTTTCCGTCTTTAGTCCAAAATAGTTCAGGTTCTCCTGTGACTCTGAGTTCAAGCTTCACTCTCTCGCCTTCACGGACGTCTTTGTTTCTAAGTCTTTCTTTCATCTCAGGACGAGCAACTTCTTTCCTTACTGTAACTACAGTCGCTGTTTCGGCGGTGCCTGCTGCATTTGTTGCTACGCACCTATACGTGCCTGAATGCTCAGGTTTCAAGCTCTTTATTTTTAAAGTACATAACCCTGAGACATTGTCGATCTTCATTTGTCGAATATTCTCAGCAGGTTCATCATCCTTAAACCATATCACGTCAGGAGCAGGACGGCCGCTGATGTCACATTGTAGTTTCAGAGGGTTACCTTCTTCTAAGTCATAGCTTTCTTTGAGACCTTTGTTGATCGTAGCTGCGTTTTGTCTGGTTTGTTTTTCTAAATGAAACATGGAATGCAAGTGTTGGTGACACAGTGGTTAGTGCATGTGCCTTTACCTCTGTCACCGGAGTCCATTCCTGCAATATTCAGGTGTCTGATTATCGTTTCGTCTCAATTGCATTTGAGAAGAATGCCTCCAGTCTGATGCTACCAAAACTGCAGGTTTTCTCTGGTACTCCGGTTTCCTCCTGTAGTAACACCGAACAATAAGAGATGTCCTTTATTGCCTCTACGGAGAACAGTTTAGAACTGATATATAGAGCTATCCTATGTAAATAATGTTATTTATACTTGATAGCTCTATCAGTTTTAAACTGTTCCTTCTAGAGGTGCATCGAGTGTCACAATAGGAATGAAACCAGAATAAGAGGAGAAAACCTGTAGTGTTTGCAGCCGAGACAACCTGAAAGCACTCTAGGGGTTTCGGTGGTGCAGTCGTCAGAGCAAGCGCCTTCCACATCTGAGATCGTGGGTTCGATTCTCGCCGCGAATTCATGACACTGGAATTCATGACGTGAAAAGAGTCAGTCAACGCTCTACCGAAAGTCGTGGGTTTTCTCCGGCCTAATACGGTGGCAGCCAGAGGCGCCTTTAATAAGCCTTCGACTCGATCAAGTCGAACTGCCTCTTTCGTAATTCAGCTCAGCTCGTATGGATGATTAGCACACCCGCACTTACGGTAACTCTTCAGGGCCCTTACCGGTAACTCTTCAGGGCCCTTACCGGTAACTCTAACTCTTCAGGGCCCTTACGCACCTTTTTTCAAGAGGCCGTTTGATAGTAAAAAAATTACACATAACATAAAGTTTACAATACAAGTTACACTCAAGCCGATTACTTACTTATATAAGAAAACTATTTACAATAATATAAATAGTTACACAATACTTGAAACCTGTCGACATGTCGACACTGTTTTTATTGTTTATAATTATACAAAATTGTAACCTGTCGACATGAATTAGTTCAGTCATACGGCAAAACTTGAAACCTGTCGACATGTCGACATTGAGTTTGATCATACGAACAAAATTTGAACCTGTCGACATGTCGACATTCAGTTCATTGTTACACAAAATTTAAACCTGTCGACATGTCGACACAGAGTTTAGTTATCCAAAAGCAAACTAGAAAGTCGAAACCTGTCGACATGTCGACACAGAGTTTAGTTATCCAAAAGCAAACTCGAAAGTCGAAACCTGTCGACATGTCGACACAGAGTTCAGTTATCCAAAAGCAAACTCGAAGTCGAAACCTGTCGACATGTCGACACAGAGTTTAGTTATCCAAAAGCAAAGTCGAAACCTGTCGACATGTCGACACAGAGTTATTTATCCAAAAGCAAACTCGAAAGTCGAAACCTGTCGACATGTCGACACAGAGTTTAGTTATCCAAAAGCAAAGTCGAAACCTGTCGACATGTCGACACAGAGTTATTTATCCAAAAGCAAACTCGAAAGTCGAAACCAAGCAAACTCGAAGTCGAAACCTGTCGACATGTCGACACTGGTGTTATTCAATACGGAACCTAACCGTCGAGAGCATACCATTGGTGACGTAGCTGGTGATGTCTTACACGGCACATAACCCACTAGACAAAAATATTAAGCCCATTGTAAAATAGGAATAAAAACATATTTCTATGCCTACAGTAGCCTATTTAATAGGTCAAACCTTGCACAAATCAGAATTATTCAGTCAGGCAATTTAGACGATCAATTGCATATCTGTGACTTTGTGTCAAGTTCACGCGGAGTCACAATCGTCAAGCGGCATACATGAAACATCACTTGATGCAAAATATGGAAATCAGCAAGAGAAAGCAAACGCGAATGGATAGAAAAACCTTTTAAAGACATCTCTATGTAAGACTTCCATGCTTTACAGCACTAACAGCTCAAGCAAAGTCGATAGCACATTAGCAGAATATATAGTTTATATATAAACAGACACTGAATCTAGCAGTGATCGATTGTGTGCTTTCAGCGTTTCATAGATATATAAATTGAGATTGCCAACTTTCCAAAAAGGAGTAAACAAATGTAAACGTAACTTATAAACAAAAGACAAAATATCCTACCTTGAAGACTCCGTCCGTCAAAATCGAAGACTCCGTCCGTCAAAATCGAGAAGCATGTTATATCGTTATGTTTCGCGCACGAATATATATAGATTACGTAATCTGTTGCAGCTACATATGACGTCATATATATAGTATTATTGGGTAATGGGTATACGTTATGGCGCTATAGGTGTTATGAGCGTTATGAGCGTTATAGGTGTTATGAGCGTTATGAACGTTATAGACGTTATAGATGTTATGAGCGTTATGGGCGTTATAGACGTTATAGATGTTATGAGCGTTATAGACGTTATAGGCGTTATGAGCGTTATAGGCGTTATAAGCGTTATAGACGTTATGAGCGTTAATGGCGTTATGAGCGTTATTGGCGTTATAGACGTAATAGGCGTTATAGACGTTATAGGCGTTATAGGTGTTATGAGCGTTATAGACGTTATAGGCGTTATTGGTGTTATGAGCGTTATAGGCGTTATATACGTTATGAGGTGTTATGCATATGAGCGTTATGAACGTTATAGGCGTTATGAGCGTTATAGGCGTTATAGGCGTTATGAGCGTTATAGGCGTTATAGGCGTTATAGGCGTTATGAGCGTTATAGGCGTTATGAGCGTTATGAACGTTATATGCGTTATGAGCGTTATAGGCGTTATAGGTGTTATGAGCGTTATAGACGTTATAGGCGTTATAATAATAATTTATTGATATCCATCTTTAGTATAAAATTACAATGGATTTACAGTTTATAAAATTGATACGAGTATATGTACATTGTGTTAAGTATAGTATATGTTATATACAGTGTATATATATACTGCCAAAATTGCCACAAGTTAAATTTGGCAGTTGAGTAAAATTTATTATGACAAATATAGTAAAAATGTTAAGAGCAAAAAGAGTATAAAATTTAGATTATAATAACGCATTTGTTCTTGGGATAAACGAGAGTTTGTGCCTTTTAGTATGTGAGAAAAATTGTGGAGAGTATTTACTGTTCTTAGATCATATTTTTTCGTCACGATATCTGGTATATATTTTCTGCATGGATGTGTTTCATCATCAATAATTTTCTTATATTCACGAATGGCGAGCATATTACGACGTTCTTCAAGAGACTGAAGTATAGGTCGGACGGCAGGGCAAGTATTTTTTGACTTCTAGTTTGGATATTCTCCACCTCATCTATTAAGTATTGTGGTAATCCACTCCATATTGGGGACGCGTATTCCAATACCGGTCTGATTTTGGAGAGGTAACAGGTTAGACCTACTTCTGTCGGTAGATTAGCTCGACGACATTCCCGAAGGTGGAATAAACGTTTGCTTGCCTTTCTTGTAATTTCTTCGACATGTGCGTTATGAGCGTTATAGGCGTTATGAGCGTTATGAGCGTTATGGGCGTTATAGGTGTTATGAGCGTTATGAACGTTATAGACGTTATGAGCGTTATAGGCGTTATGAGCGTTATAGACGTTATGAGCGTTATGAGCGTTATAGGCGTTATGAGCATTATAGGCGTTATGAGCGTTATAGGCGTTATAGAGGTTATAGGCGTTATAGGTGTTATGAACGTTATAGGCGTTATAAGCGTTATGAGCGTTATAGACGTTATGAGCGTTATAGACGTTATAGGCGTTATAAGCGTTATGAGCGTTATAGACGTTATAGGCGTTATGAGCGTTATAGGCGTTATAGGTGTTATGAGCGTTATAGGCGTTATATACGTTATGAGGTGTTATGCATATGAGCGTTATGAACGTTATAGACGTTATAGGCGTTATGAGCGTTATGAGCGTTATGAGCGTTATAGGCGTTATAGGCGTTATGAGCGTTATAGGCGTTATGAGCGTTATAGGCGTTATAGGCGTTATGAGCGTTATAGGCGTTATGAACGTTATATGCGTTATGAGCGTTATAGACGTTATAGGCGTTATGAGCGTTATAGGCGTTATGAGCGTTATCGTTATAGGCGTTATGAGCGTTATAGGCGTTATGAGCGTTATGGGCGTTATAGGTGTTATGGGCGTTATAGGTGTTATGAGCGTTATAGGTGTTATGAGCGTTATAGGTGTTATGAGCGTTATAGGCGTTATGAGCGTTATAGGCGTTATAGGCGTTATGAGCGTTATAGGCGTTATGAACGTTATATGCGTTATGAGCGTTATAGACGTTATAGGCGTTATGAGCGTTAACGGCGTTATGAGCGTTATAGGCGTTATGAGCGTTATAGACGTTATAGGCGTTATGAGCGTTATAGGCGTTATGAGCGTTATGAGCGTTATGGGCGTTATAGGCGTTATGAGCGTTATAGGTGTTATGAGCGTTATAGGTGTTATGAGCGTTATAGGTGTTATGAGCGTTATAGGTGTTATGAGCGTTATAGGCGTTATGAGCGTTATAGACGTTATAGGCGTTATGAGCGTTATAGGCGTTATAGGCGTTATAGGCGTTATGAGCGTTATAGGCGTTATAGAGGTTATAGGCGTTATAGGTGTTATGAACGTTATAGGCGTTATAGACGTTATAAGCGTTATAGACGTTATGAGCGTTATTGGCGTTATAGACGTTATGAGCGTTATAGGCGTTATAGGCGTTATAAGCGTTATAGGCGTTATAGGCGTTATAGGCGTTATAGACGTTATAGGCGTTATAGGCGTTATAGGCGTTATAGACGTTATAGGCGTTATGAGCGTTATAGACGTTATAGGCGTTATAGGCGTTATAGGCGTTATGAGCGTCATAGGCGTTATGAGCGTTATGAGCGTTATAGGCGTTATAGACGTTATGAGCGTTATAGGCGTTATGAGCGTCATAGGCGTTATGAGCGTTATGAGCGTTATAGGCGTTATAGACGTTATGAGCGTTATAGGCGTTATGAGCGTTATAGGCGTTATGAGCGTTATAGGCGTTATGAGCGTTATAGGCGTTATAGGCGTTATGAGCGTTATAGACGTTAGATTTAGATTTTATTAGAAGAATCAACTTGTTTGTCACCTAAATATAGGGACAAAAAAAACTTGATTTTACATAAAATAGACTATAAACACGTATACTAGTATTTACAATAATTCAACCTTAGTAAAATTCTAGAGTTTAAAATTTAAATATTTAATTACGTTCTTATAAGCTAAAAACTATTAGATTAATATCACTAAATAATTAGATCACTCCAACGTACAATTGTCATAGAGTTTCACTGCTTGGCAGATAAACGATTTCGCGAACCTGTCAGTTTTAGCGTTAATCAACGGTAGAAATCTTGGATCACGTAAGGAATATGAGTGTTCCTTAGGTTCGGGTAGAAGCTCGTACAGTTTATTAGTTGACTTATTTTGGATAATTGACTTATACAGTTTGTAGCAAAGTTGTTGTCTGCGTTCCGCCAATGGTTTTAAGTTTAATCTGGTGAGCCGGTCGTTATATGTTAGATTTCCCGGTAAGATGATCTTAAGAACACTTTCCTGAATCCGTTCTATTAGTTGGGACAACTTTTGTGGAAGAGAAAAATGCCACACTTGAAAGGCATATTCCAAAATAGGTCTAATAAATGCACAATAAACGTGTATCAGGTCGCCATTGGGAATGCCAGAGCGTTTTAAGATTCTAATAGAGTACAAGCGCTTACTGGCTTTCGAACAGATATAGTCGATATGTTGATCCCAGGATAAGTCAGACGTTATTATGAGACCAAGAAGTTTGAAGCTAGGTACGATTTCCACTACATTATTACTGGCGATTAGATTATCAAATAAGGGCACTTCTTTAAGAAACGCTATTTGAAGTTCTTTAGTCTTTTTAACATTGAGGAGCATATTATTACTTTCCGTCCAATTTTGGATTTCATCTATGTCGTGCTGTATGCAGCTAGTGTAGGGTTTAACAACTACTTCATAATTTGTGCAGTCGTCAACGTATTTGTACAAAGGATGTTGTGTTTTTAAATCGTTTATCATGATAAGGAACAACAGGGGACCAAGTTTGGTTCCTTGGGGTACACCTGCATTTATTGGCTTCCAAGACGATTTGTTCGATCTCAATTTGACTCTTAAGTATCGGCAACGAAGGAAATCAGCGCACCAGTTAATTAGACAGGGGTGAACACCAAGTACTTGCAATTTGCTGATGAGGAGGTTGTGATCAATCCTATCAAAAGCTTTAGAGAAGTCAATCATGCAGACCCGAATTACAGATCCAGAAGAATCGGTAGACTCTAGCCAATTGTGGATCATATGGATTAGAGCGTGCGTGGTAGAACAATTCTTAATGTTTCCATATTGATCGGGGTCAATATTAGGAGAGATCTGTTTAAACAACCATTTAAAAACGAAGCCTTCCAAGACTTTACTGATTGTTGGTGTCAATGAGATAGGTCGTAGGTCTTCTCTGGCAATCTGGGGGTTGTTGATCCTTGGGATAGGTAAAACATCAGCTGATTTCCATAAGGAGGGAAGTGAGCCTTGGCTAATCGAGGCATTGAATAAGGATACGATTGGAGAACAAAGCGAGTCAGCATTAGTCTTAAGTAGCCAATTAGGTATCTCATCCGGACCGGAGGCTTTCTGAACATTGATATTAGATAGCACCTCATGGACTTGAGCTGGAGAGATGATATACTCTTCAGGGACTACAGAAACAGGGACAGGATCAAAGTTCAAAGGACCAATATCTTCAGCTACACTGCAGAATGATTTTGCGATGTGCTCAACAAGGTATTCATCTTCTAAAATTTGACCGTCATGGGTGATACTGGTTAGCTGTTGCCGGTTTGAGAGACCAGCTAGACGTTTAATATTATTCCACCATTGTTTGGCATTACAGTTTTGCGTGTCCTTAACTGTAGAGTTGTAAAAGAGACGTCGGGATCGCCGACATAATCGCCGGACTTTGTTACGATAAAAGGTGTATTTAACAATATTTCCAGTAGTCCAGGCGCAGTGTCTTTGGTTATAGCTTGCTTAATGTCTGAAGTTATCCACGGCTTGTCTTTAGGATAAGTTTTAGTGTACTGTAATGGAAGATAGGTGTCCATTTTTTCAGTAATTTCGCTCATAAAAACTTGAAGTTGATCTTCAACTGAGTAAATACGATATAATGAAGACCAGTTAACACGAGATAACGCTTCAGAAAAAGCTTGTTTATTTACTGGGCGGCACAGGCGATTAACCGTTCTTATGCTTTGGTGGCTAACGGGATTTTTCAAAGAAGGATTTAAACGAATGGTGGAGTGATCAGATTTGCCGATAGGAGGAAGGATTTCAGTCATGCCATAAAAATCAGCTAATGATGAGTAAATTTGATCAAGTATTCTAGTGCCTCGTGTTGGGTTGGTAACAAGCTTTTTTAACTTGAATGACGAGCACAATTGCCCAGGCTTAAATTGATTGAAGTCCCCAACCAACATAATTCCTGAATTGGGATGTGTGTTCAGAGCAGCATCAAGGTTTTGAAAAATGTGATTACGCAAAACATAATCGTCATTTCCAGGGGGGTGATAAACAGTAACAAGTATTATAGAGTCTATTCCTCTAGGAAGACGATTCAGTCTGAGCAAGAACCATTGTGTTTCGAGATTTGGGTCGTCGAAATTTTTCAAGTGTAGAAAATTAATGCTATTTGATAAAAAGGTACATAGCCCACCACCACGTTGATAATCAGGGCGATCCCTTCGAATATGCACGTAGCCAGGTATATAAATAAGGTCATTTGTAATTTTGGATGTAAGCCATGTTTCAGTAATAACTGCAATGTCACATGCATTAACAGATACGACGCCATGTAATTCGTCTAGTTTGTTTACCATGGATCTAGTGTTGCTAAGGAGTAATGATGGGAATGAATACTTTAGTTTTGTATGTGTAGAGATCGAAACAAATTGGCGACAGCTGAAGCGGCTTGGGATTAATTTTCTACAGGGATAGCGTTGGGTAATGCGGACGGGAATACTTTGTCCTGTTGTTGAAGGTCGTAGGGGAGACGGTATTAATGGCTCTGTTACCAACGCCTGGGAGGTCTTGTTGGAAACTCCATCAATGACGGGGGGTACGGATCTGGGCAGTTCGTGTATTGGTGGAAAAAAGGGTATCCCATCGCCGGTGGAAAATTTTGATAAGGATAATTTAGGTATGGCAATTGTTTCCGAAGAACGAGTGGGACGTTATTCTTCCGGTAGGATTGGGCAGATTGCTGTGAACTGATATGATGTAAAAAGTCACATCTCGAGCCTTTCAAGCAGTAACCCTTCTTTTGTAAAAAGGGGCATGGTGTACGATGTTTAGGTTTTGAGGCATTATTAAATTGTGGATCCTTTGGTACATTAGTATGGTTTCCGGAGGAAGTGTCATCTATATTAGGAATGTTAATATCGTTAGTCGCTTCATTGATTTCACTATGTTCGCGGGAGGAAGTGCCATCTATATTGGTGGTGTGAATATCATTAGTCGCTTCGTTGATTTCACTATGTTCACGAATTGGAATCTGCATATTATTATTATTTATAAATTTTGGACGATTGTTCTTGCCTTTTCGTTTGTATTTACGTTTAAGGGTATTATTGTTGACCTGATGATCGTTTAATAAAACAGAATCATCAGCATCGGGAATAATTGTCACTTTATCACCAGGGGCGCACATTAGGGGGGGTGTGGGGGGGTGTGACACCCCCCCCATTATTTGTGAATTTTTCAAAAAAGTCGGTCCCAAATTGTAAAATTACACTACTTAAGTCGGTCCCAGTTGGTCCGAAACATCCTGTCTAAAAAAGTATAACAAACGATACAAAAATTGTCAATAAAATAAATCAACATTGCAAAACCCAGAGATATATTTTCCTCTTACAGCAATATACTCAAATGTAAGATGACATAGCCATACACGACTGCGCAAAACCTCCTAACTTTTGCTCTGCCGCATTGTGCATTCTATTTCTACGTCACTATTCTCGAGTAAAGTCAACTCAGTTGTAAAAATGCAATTTCTAATTGGGTCTTTATGATGTTGAAGGTTGGGGGGCGTTTTCTTTAAATAACTGCATTTAAAGAAAATTGCAGCGAAATATTGAATTCGAGTGTTTGAAATCTTATATATATTAACGAAAGGGCCTATAACGAAAGAGGTAGAGAAGACTCTGAAAATGCCATTTCCGACGATCTACAGATTCAAGTTTTTCAAAATTTTCCCCGTCGGCGCCAACCATGGTGGCGCCTCGTGGCAGTCGACACCCTATTTTTTAACAACCCTTCTACAATCCTGGCACTACACATATTTTCACATTAACTCGTAATTCATGTTTTGATGTGATCAAACAAATATAAAAAGTCGGTCCCTGAACAATGGACACCCCCCCCAAACTTTTTTGGAATGTGCGCCCCTGTTTATCACTGTTAGAGGAGGTCTGTTCAGACTGAGTTGTTTGTGCTTGTGGCTCTATTACCTTATTACCACAACACTGATTGATATTCTCATATTGCATTAATTTACCAGCTGTTATTAAGCTTTTCTTTTCAAGTTCAAGCTCCTTAATTTGCATGTTTAGGTCAGATGCGACAAGTAAAGCATTATTGTACTTTTCTGTTAGTAACTCATTCTTTTTCTTGAGATTTTCATTCTCCTCCCGCAAGTAACTTACATGCTGATCTGCTGTAAATTCAGACCGAGTTTTAAGGTCATTTAATTCATTCGATAATGCAGTTAAAGCACTTTGAAATTTAGATTCCAAATTTTGAACTTTCATATTTATTTGGCTCAGATTTAATTCGGTAATTTCTAGCTCGGGATGAATTTCATTTTCACCGCTATTAACGATCTGCTTTGAGACATTACTGGCAATTGATTTGAAAGTATTTAGCAGATACTCATCTGGATTGTCTTTAACAATGACCAACTTTTTAGATTTTTGCCATTTCAGCACAAGGTTGTCTTCGTTTGCTGTAAACAACTGTGTTGCGCCACCTGGTGAGCTCCATTTCCCCGACAGTTTAAGACTTACTTTAATATAATTCTTCAGCTCTAATAAATTCCCAGACCAGCGAAATGATATGCCATCATACGACAGTTGATCTATATTGCTTGTGAGAGAGTCGGCAGCGACATTTGCTTCAATCATAGCGTTTGCTTCAGCCATAGAGTGATATTACTTACATGGGGTAATAATTTTTCATCCAGGGAATATATGAACCTATTAATGTAGACCTGTACCTGCTCATCATCCTTTATTTGTTTTCTCTTGTTCTTCTGCACTAAGTCTATGTCCACACCTTGGTGACAGTGAAATTGAACGCTTCCAGCTGACATAATCGGAATACCATCAAACTCACACGATATCCCATCTTTACCGGCAGATATTGACCACTTCATTCTGGATGCCTTCTTCGCTTCTTCAATAATTTCCTTTACATCCCTCTCTGGCGTTGAATAAAAAAGGACATATCACAATATTTACGAATTTTTACTGATTTTCCTGCTTGTATAAGACGTTTGTACTGTTAAAATTATTTTAAAATATCAAACATGGTAATTTCGGTGATTTGCATCTTTTAATTAATTATTCTTATGAATTATTAAACAGTTTACGCAACTTACCAAAATTCGAATCTTTGTAAACACATCGCCATCCGGTGCAAGTATCTTTCTTAAAATCTTCGAATGCGTTGAGTAATTCCTCTCTTGAAAGAAACAATAACTGCCCTTCGCATTCATCAAGCTCATCATCCATGCTTGATTGGTTGTGTTTTAGTTTCGCGTAACTTCCCGCCATGATTTAAAAGTCCTGACATCATGATTAATTAAAATATATCAAATTTCATTATCCCATTATCATGACAATTCTACTTCCGGTTTTCTAAGATGCTTACGTCACTGTACGTTAACGCTATATGATCTAACGCCGACCCGCATGGAATGGTGGTCGTGCGCGCTTGCTATGCGCAGAACACAAATTTTAAACTCGATCAGTTCCATGTGGGTTATATCGTTATGTCTCGCGCACGAATATATATAGATTACGTAATCTGTTGCAGCTACATATGACGTCATATATATAGTATTATTGGGTAATGGGTATACGTTATGGCGCTATAGGTGTTATGAGCGTTATGAGCGTTATAGGTGTTATGAGCGTTATGAACGTTATGAGCGTTATAGATGTTATGAGCGTTATGGGCGTTATAGACGTTATAGATGTTATGAGCGTTATAGACGTTATAGGCGTTATGAGCGTTATAGGCGTTATAAGCGTTATAGACGTTATGAGCGTTATAGGCGTTATGAGCGTTATAGACGTTATAGGCGTTATGAGCGTTATAGGCGTTATGAGCGTTATGAGCGTTATAGGCGTTATAGGCGTTATGAGCGTTATAGGCGTTATGAGCGTTATAAGCGTTATGAGCGTTATAGGCGTTATGAGCGTTATAAGCGTTATAGACGTTATGAGCGTTATAGGCGTTATGAGCGTTATAGGCGTTATGAGCGTTATAGGCGTTATAGGCGTTATGAGCGTTATAGGCGTTATGAGCGTTATAGGCGTTATGGGCGTTATGAGCGTTATAGACGTTATAAGCGTTATAGGCGTTATGAGCGTTATAGGCGTTATAGATGTTATAGGCGTTATGAGCATTATAGGCGTTATAGGCGTAGAACCTGATCTAGTGCCTGACACTCTTCATTTTTTTTCAAAATTCTTTAATAAACATTTTAGAGCCAAAAATTGGAATTTTTGCATTATTTGTACTTTTAATTGAGATATTTATGATGCAATTTGTGAATAATTCATCAATAATGAAAAATATTGAAATTTGAAGAGTATCAGGCACTAGACAATGGTACAGGCTATAAATGTGCAAAATATCAAGCTTCTATAATAAAAACCTAGAAAATTACAATGTCACAGGTATTGCTGACTCCTGTCAAATTACAAATCGGAGAAAATCCAGTGCGAAAGTTTCAGTTTGGTAAATGTACCTTACAGAAGGCTTCAGAATGCTTCAGAAGGCTTCAGAATGCTCCTGCTTCATACATTACTTTTGTAATTACAAAAGTAATTACAAATTCTAAATCTACAATATTTAAAATACCCAAAATGACACAAAATTTTTTTTTGAAAAAATGACCAGAGAAAGGGATACGACCACCTTAAAGTCAACAAAACCCCCAAAACGCGAAAACGCCTATAACGCCTATAACGCTCATAACGCCTATAACGCTCATAACGCCTATAACGCTCATAACGCCAATAACGCTCATAACACCTATAACGCCTATAACGCCTATAACGCCTATAACGTCTATAACGCCTATTACGTCTATAACGCTCATAACGTCTATAACGCCAATAACGCTCATAACGTCTATAACGCTCATAACGCCTATAACGCTCATAACACCTATAACGCCTATAACGCCTATAACGCCTATAACGTCTATAACGCCTATTACGTCTATAACGCTCATAACGTCTATAACGCTCATAACGCCTATAACGCTCATAACGTCTATAACGCCTATAACGCCTATAACGCCTATAACGTCTATAACGCCTATTACGTCTATAACGCTCATAACGTCTATAACGCCAATAACGTTCATAACGTCTATAACGCTTATAACGCCTATAACGCCTATAACGCTCATAACGCCTATAACGCCTATAACACCTATAACACCTATAACGCTCATAACGCTCATAACGCCTATTACGCTCAAACGCTCATAACGCTCATAACGTCTATAACGCTCATAACGCCTATAACGCTCATAACGTCTATAACGCTTATAACGCCTATAATAACAAAAGCCCGCAATGCAAGGCCTGATTTGATTGAATTAGTATACAACAAAATAGAAACAGAACACGATCATCTTGTAAAAACTCAGTGAATATAACCACTTAAAATTTTGTCCTTTTCCCACAAACGTTTCACGTTTATTAGGGTAAATATTCTAAATTTGAGACCTCTCGTTCGATAGTTGTAGATTGAAATTATTCCCTATTTTGCGTGGGAAGTGCCGTTTTCGCCTATATCTTGCGACATAGTGAAAGTTATAAGACAGGCTATATCTTGCTAGAATCCTTGAACAACAAGGAGTATTTTGGTGTATAGTTTGTTGTTTTAACACGTTTAGAACTAGAGTTATTAAGGAAATTTGGCATACATTTAATGTCAGCCACGTTGGATTTCATATTTGTCCAATGGAAATGGTGGAATTTGCCGCCCAAAGTGGCGGAAGCCAAACGTATTACGCGTTGTGACACTTGCACAAGCATAGGTATAGTAAGTATAGGTAATAGTATGGTTTCGAGTGCAATTTGGAAAAAACATGCACGAGTGAGTTTTTCAAAGACGATCAAAATTGCACGAGCCCGAAGGACGAGTGCAATTTGACGTCTTTGAAAACTCACGAGTGTGTGTTTTTCCAAATTTCACGAGAAACCATACTATTACTTTTTGTAATATCATAGCTACCTCGAAATCCTTTGTTTCGCGAGGGACGATTAATGACTAATTTACCTCAAGCCGAGAGAAGTTTTGGTAAAAGTCCCGGCTTTCGGGTACATTTAATCACTAATCGACCTGAATGCCATGCTATTACTTATAAATAATATACCGAGTGAGGCAAAAAAAAGTACGACAGTTTGATTTAGTATAACTTAAAAACTAAAAGAGCTATTACACTTAAACAAGTTTCTTTGCATTCAGCGATGTCTAACTTAAATTTGGATATGTGCCATGTGCATATTCATTAAATATTGACCGAGATGGCCGCGTTTAAACTTGAGTAAACATTTTTGGAAGTGTCGAGAATTAGCTAAAAATGGCCTATTAAATAATTTGATAACCATTAGCATTTTACGCTTGCAAGTATTCGTTTCAATGAAGTGAAGCTGAAGTTAGAAGGCCAAATGTTAGAATAAAAGAGCATATCTATTCAAGAAACTTCAACTTCACTTCATTTAAATAATACTTACGATAAAATGGCAACGGTTATCAAATTAGTTCAATAGGCCGTTTTTAGCGATAGTTCCAAATTCTCGACAGTTCCAAAAGTGTTTACTCAAGTTTAAATGCAGCCACCTCAGTCAATATTGCATGAAAATGCACATGGCATATATCAAAATTTAAGTTAGACATCGCTGAATGCAACGAATCTTGTTTAAGTGTCATAGCTCTTTTAGTTTTTAAGTTATACTAAATCAAACAGTCGTACTTTTTTTTGTCCCACCCGGTACATGAAAAAATTACACGCTTTGATAACACTTGTGCACTCGCCTACGCCGTTTAAGCATTGTTTTCGTTGCTTGTTAGCAAACTTTTTCAGTCTATGTGCTCCTTGAACTTAAATTGTTGTATTCACGTACGATTTTCCGTTGAAAGTGTAGAAAAAGTCGTCAAAAAGTGAAAATTTACATTGCTAATATCCGCTGCCATGTTGATTTTTCTTGCCTCGTTTCCAGGCTCTGATCTTGTTTTGTTAATTTGCACTGCTGTAATTGCACAGTGTGCAATTTGTATAGGAAATAGCACGGTTCGAGAAGTATTAATGAAAAATTGCACGCGTGTTTGGCGAAATATTCTTAATACTACGAATATTACGAATATTTCGCCAAACACAAGTGCAATTTTTCATTAATACTTCAAGAACAAGTGCTATTTCCTTTTAATATTATTATTAACAATTTTAAATTGCTCAATTTTTACTCAATTTGCTCAATTTTCAAATTGACGATGCTCAATTTTTACTAGGGGTATTTTCTCCCAAATACCCATAGTAAAAAGAATTAAGAGAACATTTTGATGTTCTTAGCCAATCAGAAACGAGGAATATTGTTAATAATGATATTACAAAAATAATTGCACTGCTCTTAGCCAATCAGAATTGAGTAATTTTTTCATCTATATTATTAAACCACTTACAGCACTGATCCTTCCCTGAATACAAGAATACGCTCCTGTTTATCGCTGGCAACTTTAAACTCAATCTTAGGCCCCAGTTACACGATACCGGATTCACTTGTCACGACATCGAATTTAACAGTTTCAAGACTCCTTCAAGACGCAACATTTGAAGTTGGGATATGACAAAGTAAAATGAAACGTAATGGGGAAAGTTTTGTAGGCCAACATTATTCCTGAACGGCATAAGTTGATGTTGTGACAAGCGAATCCGGTATCGTGTAACTGGAGCCTTAGTGGCGGTGATCGGAAAAAATGGCACCGGAAAATATGGCAACGGAAAAAATGGCAACGGAAAAAATGGCAACGGAAAAAATGTCAACGGAAAAATTGGCAATGGAAAAATTGGCAAAACGGCAAAACTTCAGTTCCTTGCGGATTTGTTTGTGTAACACTTCATTTGTTCCACGTGGTTACACCTGATTCATGTAACGAAAATAGCACCCCTAAGTCTAATTATTGCCGGTTTTCCCCTGACGAGCCGATGCCCACCAGAGCGATAAATAAATGGATTTTTCTTTGTTTTGAAAGTGTTAATTATTAACAAAGAGATTAAGTGAAAATAGCTGTGTGACCTTGAAGCGTGTTAATGTCTGCCTTGGGACCAATTAACGATCCTCACGCTGCCGCAGGCGATGACTCATTGCCGATGACTCATGGCCGAGGCCCTGTTGCGAGATGAGAAAATAGATACAAGATGCAAACGTTTCAGATGACTTCTTGATATTTGAAACACAGCGTGCCAAAATGGAAGTGATTGCAAGCAATAAAGGAGGAGCAAAGATTTGCTGCAGGGGGTTCATGTATACAAAGCAGATTACTAAAGCAAATTATATCCGGTGGAGATGTGTCAAGGGAACACTGTATTGTAAGGGTTCGTTAAAAACTTCACTTGACATGACGGATCCAGAAGGTCTGGTAGAACACAACCACTTTCCTGATGCTACCGAAGTTTCATTGGCAAAGGCAAGAAACAGCATGAAAGATATGGCGGCATCTTCCTTAAACAAGCCAAACCAAGTGTTTTCTCAAGTGGTTGCAATGTTGGACAACGACACTCGCGCGGTTTTGCCAAATCCGGACACAATAAAGCGCACCCTTAGGTGGCGAGGTGAGAATTCAGTGCTGTTTTTATCACCTGACCCAAAGTACATGGAGAAAAATTCAAGAACTCGGATTGTCGAACTTTTACCGTGACGACGAAAATTTTCGGCACTGTTGTGGAATGTTAGATGGACTTGCGCTTCTACCTATTACTGACGTGGAAGAAGGAATGGAGTTTGTCCGCGAGAATTTTCCAGAGGAAGGCGAGGATCTAATGGATTACTTCGATGCGAACTACGTAAGAGGGGCATACAGGCGCATCCAACGACCGAACCGACCACTTCGCCTTCGTCATATTCCTCCCAGGTTTCCACCCCCGCTCTGGAATGTCCACGATGCTACAGTCCAAGGTGATGCCCGCACAAACAACCAGTGTGAAGGATGGAACAACAAGTTCTTTCATTTAGTGGGTCACAATCACCCCTCAATTTGGAGATTGATTCAATGTTTAAAACAGGAAGATGCTACAGTGTCAACTTTGATGATCCAAGATGAACTTGTAAATCCACCGAAGAAGACAACGCGCATTTACTTCCAACTGCAGCAACGCCTCAGAAACTTATGTCTGCAGTATCGCGAAGGAACAAGGTCGTTGGAAGAGTTCTTGAGAGGTGTTGGAAGGAACATAAGGTTTTAAATACTACCAGCTCATATTTGAACATTGGGGACTAATATGTTGGATTTTGCCTTCTACAGTATATCATAATATAAGTTTATTTTGATAGTATTGTAGTATATATAAAAGTAAATTTTTAGTCATCATAATAAAAAATAATGGACATAACAAAAATTAATGAACAATTCGGTTGCCATTTTTTCCGGTGCCATTTTTTCAGCCCTAAATAGTCCTTGAATTTCCTGATACATGGCCTGGAAAGTCCTTAAAAAGTCCTTGAATTTTATTCTTCCTGACCTGTATGAACCCTGGATTAATGTCAGCCATGTTGGATTTCACTTTGAATTAGCTTGAATTTGTCCAATGGAAATGGTGGAATTTGTATTACGCGTTGTGATGTCACTTGCACAAGCCGAATAGTTGTATATAATAGTCAATTAAGGTTGTCAACAAGCAATAGTCAAATGTACAATCCAAGCGCGAAAAGTATAATGGAATGAGATATTTTATAGGCTAAAATGTATTATAAATCGCGTGGGATAAGCAAGTGGTCTGCATTTATCATATTTGCATATTTACAAGTATTGTAATACAGCTCTTTGATATCAATGGCTTGATATAGCAAAGGATACCCTATGCGTAGGCTTACAGACAAGACTTCCGATGGAGAACTATCTTCTTGACAGAAATAATATGACAACACTAGCTTTACTTACAAACTGCAACCGTTTGTCGCTAATTTGTAAATTTCCGGAGTGTACGCGTTGTCACCGACAAATTAAATGCAGAGCCCTTGGGAATTGCCAAAACAAAAAAGAGCTATAGTCATAGGCTACTTCATTGGCTACATTAAACAGCTACAAATATTAAAATATGATACACTCATCTTCCTGTTCGCGCTTGAATTGTACACTTGACTATTTCCTGTGGTAACCTTAAGGTGGCTCCCTAGGGTTTTTACTCAAGACAACTCTGATGAATAAAACGACTCCCAAAACATTACCTTGCGTGATATGAGCACAAAAATTTCGCCAAACATGCGTTACATTAGTTTGAAGATTTTGCAAAAGTAAGTTTGCGCTCAAACTCTGTTACCATGGCAACAGCACGTCTTCAATAAAGTACGTTTTTTCTATTCTTCTTGTCATTTTGAAGATTTTCTTCGGTAAATTTTTTGAAAATTTGCAAATCAAAGAGTAGTGTTTCAATAGTTCTTTTGCTGTATTTAAAAAAAATTAAATCGATACATTTTCGAGTAATGTACGAAAAGGTTCAAAATTGTTATTAAAAAAAATGTATCGATTTAATTTTGTGAAAATCTGTATTTAGGTTAACGAAAGTAATGTCTTTATACGTATGAAATTAAAAAAAAATTCACCGAAGGAAATAAAAGAAATTCAAAGTTATGTTTGAAAGATGCCACACGACTATTTTAAATTTCCCGCCATGTATACGAGAAACGTTACCCTCGGAGAAAAAACCCTAGGAGCCACCTTAATTGAAATAAATGTATATTTACGAATGTACCATACCGATTTGAACGTGTTTCCACCGTCTCTTGATAAAAATGTACATGTGTCAGGCGTTATCTTTAGATTTGTACCCAGCACACCTGCAAACACACAAGTACGATTTGTGTGAGAAAACAAAATGGATGTTAAAGTCCGTATGACACGAAACTGTTTCTTATCTCAAGGGGCCAGCTTCCACTGATCTGAAAAGTAAACTGGATAGGGCAACCTATTGTTCACTGGTACAGAAAACGAAGCCAGTTAAACATTGGACAATAGAAATCCGCCATTATTAAGGACCAAATATACAGGAATTCGAAATTCTCAAGTGTTCGGCTGTAAAGCCAAAATCAGAAGTGCCAACACATATAATCTTGTTCACCAATGTTTAAACCATAAGAAAATGCTAGTTGGCAGCTTGTAACAAAAAATGCCATCAGAGTCTAACTTTCAGATCTTTGGCCGGCCGTCTAGAAGGTATATTCGAAACATTGCCTTGCAATTATATTAAAGCTTTTCTGATACCTGTAGCCATGAGCAATCCTGGGGCAGATTTTCGTGACATCAATGGTGTGGTTTTCGAATAGCGATATATACTGCCGTACAGCAAGTTGACATGCAACGAGCATACAGGCTAAAGATAAATATGTTCGTTATTCATTAATGTGATAATACGAGAATACACTTCGTCTAGGTAGGTGCCTCCCATCACACCCATTAGAGAACTTAAGCATGTACGACGGCAACACGACGACGACGGCCACAACAATCTCCTTCAAATAAATGATAGTAAAGAAAACTTGTCGTGTATTATCAATCGTATGAATTTAATACAGTTTAAGAAGTTGAAAATATGGGCTTTATGGTTGAGAAGAATTCTACTGAATCAATTTGAATTAGCACTTGTTGTGGCTTGAATTGCAGGCGTTGTGTACAAGGCGTGAAAATATGTGATTTGACGTTGTAAACAGAGCGAGAATCACGTCTAAAACTCCCGTGGGACTTTAATAATTCATTTCTTTTCATCGACTCATTGTATTAATAGCCGTCGTCGTCGCGTTGCCGTCCTACATGCTTAAGTTCTCTAATTTCAGAATAAGCCAGTTCGGAGTTTCGGTATTTCCGTTGTCTACCTCTACCTAACACCTAGTTATATAAAAAACTTATTAATTCCTTTCAAGGATGTACATAGCCAAAACACACTAGCCACAAGTCCATTGCTCATATCATGATTCATTAATTACAGTGTGCGACCTCATGTCCACACGGAGTGATATGGCACTCCGATATGGCAGTTACTTCATACAAGTTCTGTCCATTGGACATGTTGCATTGAACATGCATGCGAGACAATTTTGTCTGGAACAAATTCCTCGCAAATTAGCAAGTGGTAAGATTCAAAGAACGAAACCAAGGGCGTAAATTCTGGGGGAGACAGGGGCCATCCACTTTTTGGACATTCGTAATATCTTTTATAATAGAAAACATATGTTGGCTGGCTCATTGAACAAAATTTATAGATTTAAAAACTATATTTTTCAAACAAAATTGTAAAAAAGGACTGGCACTACCTGCACAGCACGGCACAGCACTGCACATTTCCCCCCCTGACTTATCATTCCAGTTTACTTAGAGTTCAATGGTATACTCACAAAGTGACAGGGTCTGTTATTATTGTCCTTATCAGGTCCTCTTATCTTCCTCCAAATGCCTCCTTTATCAAACGTCATCTTACTGATGAGATGTCGGCCTCCAACAGGACCCTGAGTCAACTGTGTGGCAAAATAAACCGAGGGTAGACCTTGAACACGCCAAACGTCAACAAAGCGTTACCTCGCAGCACTCCTAACATAAACCAATACAGGTCATCAATAAAAATCGCAAAGTCTGTAATAGAAGGCGTTTGTAGATGGAATACTCGAACGAATATTTAGATACACTTTTTAGACCTAGCCAGGTGCAGTTGCGAAAAATGCAACTAAGGCCCTCTGGCAGGAATTGAACATGCGGACCTGCGATTCCGGTGCAGCGAACTATCGAACGAGATGCCGAGAAAAAATCTTGCCGATAAAGTCTGTAATAACCCACGGCTCACGTGCGCCCGGTTGCCGGCTGGCCCGGTTGCCAAGATCCCGGCAGGCGGGATGATATTTCCTCAGATAAACATAAACACAAGGTACGATTAATGTCAGCCATGTTGGATTTCATTTCAATTACCTTGAATTTGTCCAATGGGAATGGCGGAATTTCCCCCCCCCCCAAAGTAGCGGAAGGTAAACATTTGACGCCGAATAGACAGCCCCGTATACGGACAAAGACAATTTCCTTCACCCTACCTTAACCAGAGCAGCGACACTTCAGTATGCGGGTTATGATACAAGGCTCTTGGTAAGGACAAAGAATAGTTTGATCCAGTCACATCAAAAGAGTTGTACAAGTTCGTCTCGTTCTTTCGATGATTCACAATCAACATAATGTGACCGCCAGAGACGTCGTACACAAACGCCTCCTGAGAGTCGAAAATTACAAATAGGTAAGTGGAGAGTTTTTCGCTCAACATGCATGTTCAGTGGCGGACACTTGGGGAAGGGAGAGGGGAAGGGGGGGGGGGGTTATTTAGGTATTTACCATATTACCACCCTTTTGTTGCTGTAAATCTCGGTTCTCTAAACTTTTTTGCAAAATTGCTTCATTTATAGCCTACCAATGCTTTCATGGTTGTAAAACTATTGTTTCACCTTTGTTAATTAATAATTCAGCTACCATTCAAGGCTTTCAGAAATCATTGGGGGGGGATCGTCTCCCCAATCGCCCCCTCCCCCCCCCTCACATAATGTCTGCAACTGTGCATGTTCATTTCAACACGGTTGCCTTTTTCACGGATCTTAACTTTGAACTATACTCGATGTTTTTGTCAATTTGAAAACTACCCAAAGTTGCTAGCGACCAAAATTAATCCGGGTAGAAAAAAATTGTTTTTTTTTTGCCTTAGTCGGGTTAAATAATCTCCAGAGATACAAAGACAAAATTAATGCAGTCCTAAACCGAAGAACATCGGGTTTTAGGGCTTGTTACAGTTTAGGTAACAAAATTAAGGGTCTTGCCAATAATAATGTTGAAGGTGTTTGTAGATGGAAATTCGAGCGAAATTATATACATATTTTCATGGGAAAAACGCAACTATAGGCCCTCTGGCAGGAATCGAACCTGCGGCCCTGCGATTCTGGTGCAGCGCTCTGCCAACTGAGCTACAGAGTCCAGTTGTCAAGAGCTAACCACAAGTTCATGTGTATATACCAGGGCGAAGCCAATGTTTTGTATATGGGTAAATATTCTAAATTTTGGGCTTTTCGCTCGAAATAACTGAATGTTGAAGGTGTTTGTAGATGGACATTTTGAGCGAAATTACATACATATTTTTAGACCTAACCAGGAACAACTAATAATATATTAAAGTGGATCGAAAACATACCTTTATGGGACTAGTTGTTATAATGGTCGCCTTCTTAAATGTTCCTGTTCGTGGGTATTTCACAAACAAGTTCACGGCAGTCTTGCCCTAGATAACGAGATTGGCAAGACAAATATAGCAGAATGTACCTACAATAACAGTTACTGGATCTATTTGACAGTAAATATATATTTACCGAGTTATGTTGTGATTTCTATAGACCATAGTGTTCGCGGCAGGCATTTAGCCATGAGGCGGGTGTCCAACCGTCCTATGGACGGCCACTTTTGAATTTTGACGGCTACTTTTTAATAGAAGGTCATGGACGGCCTAAGAAAATATTCTCTTTAATTGTTATATTTCTTTGTTATATTTCTTGAATACTTCGAGAGTTGTTAGCTGCCGTTTGCTTTGCTATTGCATACATTTCGCTGCTTTTTTTTGTCAAAAACACGCTGAATTAAGAGCATCTGACAATTTATTTCAAGCGCCATGTTTTTTTACCACCCCCGCGAAAATTGTTGGACACACCCACGGTATTCTTTTGGACGGCCAGTTTTGACATCCTGGCTAAAAGCCTGGTTCGTGGGATGTTTGTAAGAAAACCATCTGAAATGAGGTTGCACGAAGCCCGTTTAACTCTAACGCCATCAAAATTTAAGGCTGTGAATAAATTTAGCCAATGTCCAGACTTAAGGTCAAACGAGGACGAGAGTCGCGACAGAAATAATTTAACGCGCGAAACGGAGCCCTGAGAATAATTCTAAAATTTTGGCAAACAAAGTGTTTAAATTTCCTCCTTAGCTTTTCTTGTTATAGACACAGTCCTAACGTGTTATTTTGGTAAGCTAATTCTTATAGAAAGTGCAAAACACTAGTCTGGCTATAGTTGTTTAAAATTCAAATGCAACTCTCATGACCGATCAAACGAGCAAAACTCGCATCAACTCTCATCAAAATTTAAACCAGCTCAAAATTTGAACCAGCTCTATATTTGCCCAGCCTTTGAGTTGATGTGACGATTTCACCGTCGGCTGTTATAACTCATGAATTATTTTAAATTAAAAATGTGTATCAAGGCTACACACAGGAACTTTTAGGGAGGGGCCTTATTGGAGAGGGAGACTCATCTGTTTTTCCGTAAAAGGATGATAATTTTGTTCAAGCACGGTACAAAAAAATCTTGTGTGAATTGGGGAGGGGGGCATTAGAGGGGAGGGGGTCTACTAGAGGGGGGCTTACTACATTGCTTCATCTAGAGAGGGGGGCTTATTAGAGAGGGGGGCTTATTAGAAAGGAAGCTTATTAGAAAGGAAGCTTATTAGAAAGGAAGCTTATTAGAAAGGAAGCTTATTAGAGAGGGGGCTTACTAGAGAGGAAGCTTATTAGAGAGGGGGCTTATTAGAGAGGGGGCTTATGCTCGCAAGGCGCTATGCTAACTGCACATGTTTTTGGTTTACACATTCTACTGTATAGATACGACTACACGTAAAAATCTCACACGTTGTCAACAAGATGTGTTCGCAACAGACTTGTAGCAATGTCAACAAGTTGTAACAATGTTGTCATTTTATCAAGTTGTTCCAAGGTTGTTAACAAGTTGTTGAACTGCAGGACGATAACAAGTTGTTGGAACAGCATTGGTATAAGTTTGCTGCAGGTTCGTTACAACTTGTGCGTTTTGACGTGTGTAGAACCTATACCTTATTATGTTGTGTAACAAACATGTAGGGTCCCTTGATATCTCCATTTAAAGGGGCACTGTCAGTCAATGTCACAGCGTTACTACAGGTTGTGGTTGAACCAGTGGCACTGCAATCAAGTTTATACCCTTGAACACTCCCAGCTGCAATACAAGAGTAAATAAACAACAAGTTCATTTTTCCTGTTAATACAATACATTTTACTTATAGAATTCACCCCAAGGCGTCAGGCATCAGGGCACCGGGGCATCAGGGGTAGGAAAAATAGCGGACCATGGAACTACTGGTCCCAGAAAATGTCTGTGGTAGCAGAATGAAAATAGGAAAACATGAATATCAAAATCAAATCAAAAGAATTAATACGCAGTCAGCAGATATTTTATTTATTATTTTTACCATTCCGAGGTGGACGGAAAGCCTCAACAGCTTTTACAACCCAATTGACAAAGGTTCCGACCTGGGGTTAGTTAGTTAAGGTTAATCTCTAAGGGTTAGTTTTTATCCTGGGAGGAAAACCGGGGTACCCGACTGCAGTATAGCCGGCTTAACTCAGAGGCACGGGGCAGCGCGCTAACCGCATCTGCCACCTGTGCTTCCGTAAAGTAAATGAAGTATATCCTCAGCCCCTTGATCAGCCAGGTAGTGGCGCCGGCAGGATTATTTATTGAGGGGGAAAATATGTTACGTTACTTGCTTGTCACGACGCATTCCTAGGAGAGTTCGGGGGCATTCATCCCCAAAACGGCATTTTCAGATACCCAAATGTTGAAGGCAATTTGGAGCAAAATCTTTTTCACAGCATGTTCAAGAGTGTAAACCGCAAATATTCTTCCTAATGTTCATTTATATATGAAATATATATTTCGCTTCAAACCCTATACTAGAAACCAAAAACATAAACGATTTCCCATACAATATTTTATATATTGTACTTTTTCAGAATGTGGGAGACGTAAGTACTTCATGTGAATTCAGGGACGTAGCGAAACATCTGGAGTGTTTCAATGTAAAATTTACTTGAAGTGTGATGACTGTAATAGACCTTTTCTGATTGATTATCATTGTAATGCTGAGTCGCTTAAAAAATGGGGGGTCTGGGGGTCACCCCCCAGAATATTTTTATATTTTTGAAGCTCTAGGACTGCATTTTTGGCGTTTTCTGGAGTGAATTCGCAAAAGAATTACGTCCGAATTTGATGGATCTAAAATCACACCTTGCCCCCCCCCGCCCCTCTTGCTGACGCCGCTGCAGCCAGGTGGCTCAACAATGAACCCATTGATCAAATATTAACCCTAACCACTCCAACCTGCAGTATGCTTACTGTACACTGGAGTGCAAGCTATATGTTAGACACAATAATTTCGACAGAGAGTTTTGGCTTTATAAAATCTATAGCATTCAATTTGACACTTTCTCACAATAATACTGTACACTCAGTTATTAAACATAAACAGTTAAAGTACATTGATAGAAACTGCCGATACCTCACAGAAACATTTTCATGTTCGATCCCTTGGCCTTGCCTTATATATTTTCCAACCCCCGTAAGCTTTATGGCATTCACGAAAGGGGCGAATACACATTGGTTGATCAACATACCGGGTGGCGCAAAAAATTGTACGACTGTTTGATTTAGTATAACTTAAAAACTAAAAGAGCTAGTTTCTTTGTATTCAGCGATGTCTAACTTAAATTTTTATATATGCCATGTGCATTTTCATGCAATAATGTCTGAGATAGCTGCGTTTAAACTTGAGTAAACATTTTTGGAAGTGTCGAGAATGAGCTAAAAACGGCCTATTATACTAATTTGATAACCATTACCATTTTATCGTAGGTATTATTATTTCAATGAAGTGAAGTTGAAGTTAGAAATGTTTCTTGAAGGGACATGCTTTTTTATTCTAACATTTGGCCTTCTAACTTCAACTTCACTTCATTGAAACGAATACTTACGTAAAATGCTAATGGTTATCAAATTATTTAATAGGTCATTTTTAGCTAATTCTCGGCACTTCCAAAAATGTTTACTCAAGTTTAAACGCAGCTATCTCGGTCAATATTGCATGAAAATGCCCATGGCATATATCAAAATTTAAGTTAGACATCGCTGAATGCAAAGAAACTGTAACAGTTCTTTTAGTTTTTAAGTTATACTAAATCAAACAGTCGTACTTTTTTTTGCGCCACCCGGTACATTAATATACAATACACATTGAAGATCAGGTTGGCCTTCATATGGGACCCATGTCCTGTTGACCACACCT
Organism: Trachythela sp. YZ-2020; assembly: GCA_016169945.1. NCBI lineage: Eukaryota > Metazoa > Cnidaria > Anthozoa > Malacalcyonacea > Clavulariidae > Trachythela > Trachythela sp. YZ-2020. The sequence continues at coordinate 936,116 of JADLSH010000070.1, read as the reverse complement.
TCAACCACGCGTGTATAAACTTTTTGGTATTATACAATATGGTTGTAAAGTAAATAAATAAATTTTAAAAAAAATGAGCAAATTTAACTTGTCACGGAAAAGCTGCTCACTATAGAGTATAGTACGGGGCCTAACAGAATTTAATATGAGTTTATTATACAGTATCAAAGTGCAGTCGTCAGAGCAGACGCTTTTCACCCGAGTTCGTGGGTTCGATTCTCGCTGCTGAAAAGAGTCAGTCAACGCTTTACCGAAAGTCGTGGGTTTTCTCTGGGCACTGCAGTTTCCTCCCACAGGGAGTGTTGACAAGGTGGGTCGGGATAACTTTCAACCCCAAAATAACCCTCCCATCGTAGCTGTGCTTCCTGATCACACGAGTCATACGGTGTCAGCCAGAGGCCCCTTTAATAAACCTTCGATTCGGTCAATGCGTCCTTTGTAATTCAGCTCAGCTCTCAGCTGTAAGTAAGAATGATTAGCACACCCCCATGCACTTACTTACACCCCCATGCACTTACACCCCCCACTTACTTACACTCCCCACTTACTTACACCCCCATGCACTTACTTACACCCCCATGCACTTACTTACACCTCACTTACTTACACCCCCCACTTACTTACACCCCCGTGCACTTACTTACACCCCCATGCACTTACTTACACCCCCATGCACTTACTTACACCCCCATGCACTTAATTACACCCCCATGCACTTATTTACACCCCCATGCACTTAATTACACCCCCATGCACTTACTTACACCTCCATGCACTTACTTACACCCCCATGCACTTACTTACACCCCCCACTTACTTACACTCTCATGCACTTACACCCCCATGCACTTACTTACACCCCCATGCACTTACTTACACCCTCCACTTACTTACACCCCCCACTTACTTACACCCTCGTGCACTTACACCCCATGCACTTAATTACACCCCCATGCACTTACTTATACCCCCATGCACTTACACCCTCATGCACTTAATTACACCCCCATGCACTTACTTACACCCCCACTTACTTACACCGCCCACTTACTTACACCCTCATGCACTTACACCCCCATGCACTTAATTACACCCCCATGCACTTACTTACACCCCCCACTTACTTTACCCCCACATACTTACTGTTTTTTTTAGCTTCAATAAAGAGGTCCGTTGCTTTGTCACCATATTCTGGAGAACCCCTAAACATATTACGTAAAAATATCAAGTGAATAAATCGATTTAGTACAACCATTTTTTCATTCTTTAATTACCCACGCCAGAAGGTTATGTATTCACCTTGGTTTGTGTGTGTGTGTGTGTTTGTTTGTCAGCAGAATAACTCAAAAACTATGAAACATTTTAATACGAAAATTTGTGGAGCTAATGGACATAAGCCATTGGACAAATCAGTTAAATTTTCGTTCAATTTGGTTGAAAATTGGATGCTCAAACTCATTTAAAAAGTGTTACATTTCTATCAATACCACCATACTAATATGTATATACATGTAATGGATTCAGTAAGTGTCCTCCAAATTCGTCGTGAATTTAAAAGGATTATTGGGTGACTCGAGGACAGGAATGGGTGACTCGGGGGCAGATGCCCCCCCCCCCCACCGATGATGAGTTTTGGAGGTTGTCAATGATTTTTGGAGTTGTTAGATAAGTACATGTAATCTGACTACCTGAAAAATATGTGAAATACTTCGATGGCCTTCGTCGAGGTTTTGCCATATTTTTCAGGTGGTCACATTCTAGTTATAATCTAATGTTCAGCCATCGTAATTTGCCGATTTTTGTCTGCACAATTGGCTACTTTTTTTGCCGAGACAGGTCAGAACATTCTCTGAATGTTGAATGTGTTTGTAAATGGAAATTTCGAGCGAAATTTGTGTACATATTTTTAGACCTAACCAGGAGCAGTTGCGAAAAATGCAACTATAGGCCTGGAATCGAATCTGCGACAGTGCTGCTATTCCGGTGCAGCGCTCTGCCAACTGAGCTACAGAAACTTACAGAGTCCAGTTGACAAGAGCTAACCACAAGTTCATTGCCAGAGGGCCTATAGTTGCATTTTTCGCGACTGCTCCTCATTCGGTCTTAACAATTTGTATAACAGCAATTTTCGCTCGAAACTTCCATCTACAAACACCTTCAACATTCAGTTCTGTTGAGCAAGATGCACAAAAATTTAGAAAATTTACCCATATACAGAACACACTCTACATGGCTCGGCATTTGCTTCGGCAATTGCCGAAGGCCGAAGCGAATTACGAAGGCTGATGTTCTAAAACTGAAATTCTGTGCAACTTTTACCAATACGAATTTTACCTACCACCAAAAAGCTTTCACATCAACATAACTTTTCAAAATATTGTAGCTTTGTCCACTATCCTTCGATATATACAACTAAATACAGTCCAAAATATTGTGTTAGATTGAACAATTTTTTTTTTTTTTTTTTTTTTTTTTTTTTTTTTTTTTTTTTTGGTTGAGACCAGACAGTTTGGTCGGGACAATTTAGGCATGGCTTAATACTGTTAATAGCAAGGGTTAAAGGCGCGCTAGTACTCCAACTGGAACATCAGGAGTATTTTGGTGTATAGTTTGTCATTTTGCCATGTCTAGAACTCGAGTTATTAAGGAAAGTTGGCGTGCGTATTAATGTCAGCCACGTTGGATTTCATTTTAATTCATTTGAATTTGCCCAGTGGAATTTGCCGGCACGCAAAGTAGCGAAAGCCACACAATTACCAGTTGTGACGTCACTTGCAACGGCTGAACAGTGAGCTCCATATACAGTATAATATCTGGAATGAGAACTTCAGTCACTCGGTCTATAAGAAAAGTGAAGCCAAGATGGCGAAAAATGACGTCCAAAATCTGTGAAGGTCAGTTTTCATACCATTTCCCCAGCTAATTCCAGTTTTTTTCTAACGGATCGTATCGCTAGTCAAGTTATCAGTTCATGAAATCATACTATTCTCTAAATCGAAGTCAAAACACGAAATCTTGGTACACTCCATGCCACCTTGTGCAAACCACGCGGACAAAAAACAATTGAAAGGGACTGCCACTGGACGTCAATTTCCGCCATCTTTGGCTTCACTTTTTGGACGCGAATTCTCACTCCAGATATATATATATGGAGCTCACTGGGGCTGAATAAAATACGAAAAATTCACAACCGTATCTTACCCGAGTTTTAGTTTTTCCACCAACCACATGAGTGGTATAATCAGCAGCCAAGACAATGTCTGGTTTGAGAGGGTTAATGGTGATATCGTCAGGAGCAAAAGAAACAGCTACTGAATTGATGGATCTAGCTCCGTCTCCACTGTAGAATATTTTCTTATTAACCTTGTCAGTAAAGAGGATCTGAAGGAGAAATCAAAAATATATTACTTAACAGGCGGGACCCAGGGTCTGAAATTTGAATACATTTTCAGTATCCAACTGGGATACCAAGATTCAAAGTTTTAGTATCCCCCCTTGAGAATCTGCATCCCTGACCCACACAAATAAGTATCCTGTCTGTCCCTGTTAAGTAACAATAACAACAGGAGATTCAACAGTCAACAAGTTGGTCTCATGAATTTATACACATGCATAAACCTTCAACAAACTTCTATACGATTGTCCTAAATGTTGAAAGTCTGGCTATTTTCAAGGTGGCAGACTTGTAGTGTTCAAAAGCTATTAAAAGACACTGGAGACATTTAACGCTATCATAATGTTTGAAGTTTTGTAATATCCATTTGGGGATACAAATCATTCACGGTTTGGTATCCAAAACCAAATTTTAGTATCCTGTGGATATCGGGATACTGCAAATTTCAGACCCTACAGGGGTCATCGTAAGTGGAATTTAAAACAGCCCATTTCAACATGAGGAAGAATAGGCTATGAGGATAAGTCACCAGAAATTTGGGGCTATTCAAATTAATACAGATTTCTCACTCCGTAAACGGCAGCCATTTTGAATCGGGGGCGATTTCGTAATTCTATAACAGTATACGCCACAAACAATCTATATAGTTATACCAGCAATAGTTGAAGCGCCACCGTTTTTAAATAACTTTCATGAATAAATAAATAACTAGTTATAGTATGTAATAAAATAATTTCTATTTGGACGATAAAATTACATAGGAATCAACGATAGCTTTAATAAGTTCTCATTCATACTGTTTCACAATTTCACAAAGTTTCATTATATGCTCGAACAACGGGAAGGAATTTAGGAAAAAATGGCGACGGATGTTGAATGTAAACGAGGATTGATGAATGATGTACTGAGGACTCAACTATACTCGAATTTGCTAAATGGCGAAAACAAGTTATTGTCTATTGACATGCTGATTCAATAGAAATTCAGAAATCAGAATTGAAAGATATACATGACTCATTTAATGGATATGTTCGTCTCCGAAAATAATAGTGCGAAAAATACTAAACAAGTGTTTACACTTGAAATCTGTTAGATTTTGAGTTTCATGGGCGGTGGCATATTTTCTGCGTCAGTAGTTTCTCCCTTGCCATTTTATCCGGTGCCATTTTTACCGACGCCATCTTTTCCGGTGCCATTTTTTCCGCGATCACCAAGGAAAATAACAGAGACTGACTTGCAGCATGCATTGTTGTAGCAAACCACGTGCTTGCAAGCAGTTCTCAGATTTTAATCACAATTCAGAAATGTAACTCTATGAATTCCATAATATTCATATTAGGTTCACAAACAGAAATGTGAATGATTTCGTTTCGATTACAGTGGCGGAAATTTCGGTGGGGTGTGGTGTGGGGTGTGACCCCTCCCCCCCCCCCGCACCTTTACGGAAAATTGACAATTTGTCGGACATTTTGACCTAAACAGGGTTAAAAACAGCCTATTTTGAGTGCAAATGAGGAGAATTTAGGAGGCTTTTCCCCCCACTGGAAAAAGTGAATTTCCGCCACTGTTCGATTGCAATGTATCGTATTTTGGTGCAAAAATAGCTCTGTAAATATTATTTGAAAATTTGACTCAACGCTTTCGACACACTATAGGCATTTCAATTCATTACATCCGATTTGTCGATACGATTCTCCTATTGACGTATGTGATTTACTGGATTTACTGACACGAATAAGGCTATTGGCTCATACCTGGCGAAAAGTGTCGCTGTATTGTGTGAAATCACATACGTCAGGAGGAGAATCGGATCGTGTGAACTGTTGATTCCTTAAGGAATTTTAAAGAATTGTGTGTGGTGGCCGCTGAATAGTACGATTAGGAGGCAGAGTAATTAGGGTCCTACCATCTCAAAGGGGTCCTACCATCTTGAAGGGGTACGACTGTTTATACAGTTTCGAAATTTACTTCGTTGTCACCAAATATTGATATGGCACGTCTCCCTTTCGTGTCGGTCAATGTAAAACCTGTGATTTTGTAGAATCCTCAACTACTATTTTGGCCACCTAATCTAAATTAACAACAAGCAGCGTTTCAAACTGTATTGTTACATATACTTGTCATTTCTAAATTGTACTTGTTACAGTTATCAGTTATTTAATAATTAAAAGAAGATTTGAACACACCCAAGACCAACTGTTGATGTTCCTCCATTAAGCGGCCACCAAGCCGAGTGGACGCTTAATAGAGGCATCTATACAGTAATCTTCGGGTCAACTTGGCACCATTCATCCTCACAGTAACAATGAGCGCTTCTCTGAAGAAAATTGGATTTCCCAATATGAACTGATCGTCTAGTTTACAATTGTATTCTCTTTTCTTTGGCAGTTTTGTTATTGTTTCATTTATATTAAAAGGGCAATTTGGCCCCCATTGTCCCCCTTAGGAATGAGCAGGAGAGGCGCTTGATAGTTGTCAACCCTTCCACATCCTGCTGGTGGAGACTCTAGCACAACTCTAAACTAGGGTGCATCTGATCGATGCATTGCCAGCTAATGAGTTAACACATGCATAAAATTAAATACCCCCCTCCCTAATCATGTCTTGCTTCTCCAAAACGTTTTCTGCTCCCCTCAAACATGCCTGAAGTAAACAAGCCCCTGAGCATGTTTGATAGGGGATTTATAGTATTTCTAAGTCTTTAAAAGATATTTAATCTCAAAGAAAGCTGAATTGTGGTGGAACATTTGGAAAATTTCAATGTTTCCTAATTAGGTTTCTCTATTACTCAATGGTTACTCTTTAATAGAACATAGTTGCAGAAACAAAGTTTGCTTCTTAGGAAGTAAAAATGTTCCCCAACAAATCAAAAACATATTTTCTACTCCAAAAGTGTGATTTTGTTGCAGAAACAAATCGTTTCCCGGGCTTGAGCACATTCAGGAAACATGGCTAGGAAACAATATTATAACCGAATATTAAAACAGAACTTTATAGTCTTTTATATATACATGCTTTTAATACAGTATTTAATATAAGTTAGTAACATTTTATTCCTATTTCATTGAACAGGGGAACTAATGGGAAATAATTCATAAATATGGTAATATAACTATAAACAGTCAAAAAAGGGAAATATTTTGTGAAACAATATCGTTTGCATAAAGCCAAATAGGAATTTCAAAAACACGTGTTTGCAGGTCTCACTATCATTTTTATTTATTCATTTTGAAATCAATGGCGTTTCTTGCAATCTGATTGGTCAAAAATAGTGCGATTAATTCCCAAATCGCACTATTTTGAGCTTTGCTCGCATCATCTTGAGTATTAGTCGCATCATTTTTAAGCCAATCAGATTGAAGCTCTACACCACAACAACCAATCAGATTGAATGATAGAATTCAACTAGCCAATCAATTTAAAGAAAAATGTGATCTGGCAAATGACCAAATCTGTTCACCATAAATTGTCATCACTCTAGACTGCATTACTGTAGTTTTTTTCATAAAAATCAACATAAAGGCAAGTCAAACATAAAAGAATATCAAAGAATTTTTCACAAATAATACTGGCCAAATTATCAACAAATGTCAACAAAAACAAGTTTCATTTGAGCAACAGCCAAAACTGAACACAAAGCCACAAGGTATTAATGCATCAGTCAAATCCAAGCGTGCCCATCCCCCCCCGGGCCACCGCGGGGCATTTTCCTGTAAAGCACGTCCCGGGGGTTGGGCATTTGAACTCAAACCTTTGCCCGGGGGCGGGGCATTTGAAATTAAGGATTTGGAGGTTTTACGATCACCGATAACTTGATAATAATATAAAACAAAACAATACCAGTTTCAGAACATTTAATAAATTAATGTTATATAATAATATACGCTCCTTCACTTGTGTTGTTGAGTAAAATAGGCTCCTTCACTTGTGTTGTTGAGCACTCTGTGAGGTTAATTGGTGGCTATAAGCTATAATGCAAAAGCTCACTTCCCTTGTGGTCGTTTGAGCACTCTGACCCCAAGACACTTCACCTCGTCAGTGCAGCTTGTAACACAGTCTAGATGCGAGTGACTTCGTATTTATACACCATACTCTTGCCCTCACCAAGCGCATGTGGTACAACACTCAGACACATGCGCATCCAGACATGCGTGAAGTGTCTTGGGGCCAGAGTGCTCAAACGACCACAAGGGAAGTGAGCTTTTGCATTATAGCTTATAGCCACCAATTAACCTCACAGAGTGCTCAACAACACAAAGTGAAGGAGCATATATAGTCAAATCTGCAGACATGCATGTTTCGCCGTTCAACGGCTCGTCAGTGCAGCTTGTAACACAGTCTAGATGCGAGTGACTTCGTATTTATACACCATACTCTTGCCCTCACCAAGCGCATGTGGTACAATACTCAGACACATGCGCATCCAGACATGCGTGAAGTGTCTTGGGGCCAGAGTGCTCAAACGACCACAAGGGAAGTGAGCTTTGCATTATAGCTTATAGCCACCAATTAACCTCACAGAGTGCTCAACAACACAAAGTGAAGGAGCATATATAGTCAAATCTGCAGACATGCATGTTTCGCCGTTCAACGGCTCGTCAGTGCAGCTTGTAACACAAGCTGCAGCTTGTAACACAAGTTTTATTTCAAAAACCACTACAAACGCATAAATTCGAACCACACCGCAAACTTTAAAAATAAATGCGCTAGAGCATGACGACAGCAAAACGCGCTAGAGTATGACGCACAATACTTGGTATACTTGGGCGATATATTAATCAGAGGGCATTCGCTCGAAACGTCGAAGAAAGTATTCTCTTTATGTTCAGGTAGTTGGATAACCTACTCTTCTTAGCCAAACAGTCCAGCTGTCCCCGGGGCGGGGGATTTGCTACTGATTTTTTGCCCCGCTGCGGGGCATTTTCACGTGTTTTTTTATCCCTGCCCCCGGGAATTTGTCGCATATTTTCGAAAACTGTCAAAAGCCCGGGGGTTTGCCCGGGGGGGATGGGCACGCTTGGATTTGACTGATGCATAAGATATGGAATAATCGATCGTAGTGTCGATGTTTGAATGCACAAAATCATAAGAAACCTTTATCAATTTACATGTAAAGTCTACGATATCTTTAAACTTACTTTTGCGGTCTTTATTTCTATAAATCCACTGAGTCTCTTTGTCAAATTTGTCGAATTACAATTCATGTTGCTATGCTACGGCATTTCAGGGAGTATCGTGGGTGTGTCAATTGTAAACAAGGACTAATTAAAACCGTTTCTGGTTTAAAAAATTATTTAGATTAAATAGATTTCAAAATGAATATAATAAAGTGGAAATTGAACTTCGTGTCGTGCAATTTTGGTCTGAAATCAAACTTGTGATTACAAATCGCACTCCCGCTCGCGGTCGTGCGATTTTGTAATCACGCGTTTGATTTCAGACCAAATTGCACTCCACTCAGTTCAATTACCATTATTAAGTAGCAGTGTAGCACTAAACCCTGGCCCCAACTGGAAATATCCTTGTGGTATATGCAAAAAGCCGGTGAAATCAAACCAACGAGGTATTAAATGTGATTCATGTGATGTATGGCAACATGTAAAGTGTCTGGATATAAGCCCCACTCAATATGAAACCCTCGTTAATTCTTCCTGTACATGGATATGCCCGGAATGTGATGTCCCCAACTATTCCAGCAGTTTACTTGAGGTCTCTTCATCCTCACTGGAGTCGTGCAACTCTTTCCAACCACTCTCAGAACTATCTACTGTAACAGAAGGACAAGCCCTAAAGCCAACTAAACCATTGACTACCAAACCCCCTCGCCCTGGTAAGCCGAGGAGTGTTAAACCAAAATCTGTGTTACGATGCCTGTTGGTTAACTGTCGTAGCATCAAGTCCAAAAAAGTAAATTTTGAACATGCGATTGACAAGTATAACCCAGATGTGGTCTTGGGAACTGAGTCTTGGTTTACACCAGATATAAAGAATGGGGAGATCTTCCCTTCTCACTACACAGTGTTTAGGAAAGATAGATCAACCGATACATGGGGTGGTGGTGTGTTTCAAGCCATAAAGTCTGACTTGCTGGTTATCCATAAACAAGAGTTTGATTCAAACTGTGAGTGTATATGGACAGAATGCCAAATAAAAGGTAGAAGATCATTAATATTGGGAACTTATTATAATCCTGATGGCAGTGTACCAAGCCTTCGCGAACTTGAAGTATCTCTTTCAAAGATTGGTGAAAAGTTAAACAGTAACGATGTTTTATTGGCTGGCGATTTCAACATACCCAATATTGATTGGGATAACGTCTCAGTTATTGAAGGTAGTCCAACCCAACCTCCAGCGAATACTCTTTTAGATATTCAACAAGAATATGGCTTTACGCACTACGCAGATGGTACAAGAACGTAATGGTACACAAAACGAACATGCTCATGCTGCCGGAACGGATGTTATAATCATAGGTGATTCAATAATAAAGAATATCCAACCAAATAAACTTACAAGGAGAAAAGTGCACAAATATACCTTCCCAGGGAGAACTGCAGACCAAATTGAAAAAGAAATCAATTTTAGCAACGTACAAACAATCCCGTCCCATGTAATTATTCACGCTGGCACTAATAACCTTCCATTGGAATCCGCTAAACAATGTGCACAAAAAATCGAAAAACTTGCAACAAGAGTAAAAGATCAATTTCCTAATTCAAAAATTGGTTTGTCAGGTCTCACCGTGCGACATGATATTGAATTGACAAAGGAAATTCAAGAAGTTAACAGTGAACTTGAACGCGTTTGCACTAAACTTGATATAGCCTTCGTCGACAACTCAACTTTAGACGATACATGTTTAAACGGTAGTAAACTCCATCTTAATGCTAAAGGCTCGGCTATATTAGCAGTACACTTTATCCAGTTCCTCAGGGGAGACAGATCAACAACATCACCAAGGAAAAAAAGTCCAAGACGAGAGGATTTTCAGAAATCAGCAATCCAGAAACTTGGAAAACTCCTGAAAATAATCATCCCTCCAGACAGGAATACCCCCAGAGGGAGTTATTGGTAGACTCAGTGTGTGATACAGCATCAGGTACTTATGATCATTCGCTGCATGCTCTTTCTAAATTGAAAGGTTTTAAAATGACAAGTTTAAATATCAATAGCTTATTAAAACATTTAGATGAGATACGAGCTCTTCTAAGTAATTCGCTCATAGAAATTCTAGCAATCAACGAGTCAAAAATTGACGATTCAGTTCTTGACCGTGAGATAAATATAGTGGGGATATAATAAATCTGGTTCGAAAAAATCGAAATAGATACGGGGGTGGTGTGGTCCTACATATTCGGAATAATATATCTTATGCTGAGAGAAAAGATCTTGTTCCAAATAACCTAGAAATGGTGTGTGTTGAAGTGAGTAGGCCCCATAATAGATCGTTTTTAATAAGTACTTGGTACAGGCCACCAAATTCACACAATGACGTATTTGATAAATATGATGAATTTTTGCGCAAGTGCGATTTAGAAAACAAAGAATTAATGGTCATCGGAGATATTAATTGCGATTTTGCTAAATCATTGCCGGATCTCCATACGCGGAGACTACAATTGTCGTGTTCGCTTTACCAGTTAGATCAGTTGATTAACGAGCCTACAAGGGTAACAGAGACCTCGGCTACTCTAATCGACTTATTTCTAACAAATAGACCAGATAACATATCCAACTTTGGGGTTATCCATCTTGGAATATCAGATCATAGTATGATCTTTGCAGTAAAAAAATCACTGTGCCAAAATTTAGAGAGACTATTCGACAAGTCCGTGATTATAAAAAAATTATTGAAAATGATTTTATTCACGATATAGCGCAAGTACCGTGGGATATAGTATGTCAGTTCGACGATCCCAATGTGTGTTGGCAAGCGTGGAAATCTGTATTTCTAGAGATAATTGATAGGCACGCCCCCTTCCGGCACAAAAAAACAAAAGTCAATTCGGTTCCCTGGATTACACCTAAAATTAAACAGTCTATGAGGAAAAGGGACTTCCACAAAAAACGAGCAATAAAAAATAATTCCCAGTTACACTGGGATATATAAAAACCTGAACGAAATAGGGTAAGTGTTGAGATGCGAAATGCAAAAGCGAAATTCTTTGGTGATAAAATAAGAGAATGTTCAGAATCTAAAGACATAAAAAAGAGCTGGAACTTGATAAATACATTGCTGGGTAGAAACATAAAATCAGCGACTGTAAATGAACTCTTTATAAACAATAGAGCTGTTTCAGATGATAATCATATAGCTGAAGCTTTTAATGAATACTTCATAAATATTGGGCCTAAGTTAGCTGCTGAAGTAAATGATCCAACCAACCAGGCTTGTCCTGACACAAATTCTGAGCTGTATTCTGGCCTGCATTGTTTGGGTTCACAGTTCATATTTTCTGAAATTGACCAGAACAATGTAACCAGAAGCTTAAAACTGCTGAAAGTCTCAAAAGCGACAGGTATGGACAACATTCCTGCCAAAATCCTTAAGATGTCAGCAGATATAATAGCCCCATCTCTAACTGCTATTTTCAATTTGTCCCTAAACTCTGGGGTATATATAGATGCGTGGAAACAAGCCCGGATAACACCAATATATAAATCTGAAGACAGGCGGAAGTGTGAAAACTACCGTCCTATTTCAATTTTACCGGTAATTAGTAAGATATTTGAAAAGCAAGTCTTCGATCAATTATATGATTATCTAGCCAAGAATTCATTGCTGTCGAAATTCCAATCGGGTTTTCGTCCAAAACATTCGACCATGTCTGCCCTTATTCAAATGTGTGATCAATGGTTAGAAAACATGGATAATGGTATGTTAAATGGCGTTGTTTTTCTTGACATTAGAAAAGCCTTTGACTCTATAAATCACTCTATTTTGTTAAATAAGATGAATGATCAATTCGGAGTCCAAGGACTCGAACTAAAATGGTTTGATTCCTACCTAACCAATAGAGAACAAGTGTCTGTTGTTAACGGTCGCAAATCGTCATCAATGAAAATAATATGTGGAGTACCACAGGGATCGATTTTAGGACCATTATTGTTCTTACTGTACATTAATGACATGCCAAAATGTCTGCAATGTACAACACCGTGCCTATATGCTGATGACACTGAAATTTTCTCCTCATCTCATGATTTTGATAAACTTATTGAAAATTTAAATACCGATCTAAAAAATATTCATAATTGGCTTGTCAAGAATAAACTACAACATCACCCAACTAAATCGAAATTGATGTTTATTGGGTCTTCATATAATCTAAAGAACAAGGTTGGTGAGGGTTGTGTGTTCCTGGGTGACAAACCAGTTCCCCGAACCGGTTCACTTGGGGGTAGAAATAGATGAGAATTTAAGCTGGGAAAAACAAATTGAGGCTATCTGCAAAAAAGTTGGTGCTGGTATTGGGGCTATAAAACGTGCTAAGCCCTATGTTGAATCTAGCACGTTACAAACCATATATAACGCGTTAGTACAGCCTTATTTTGACTACTGCTCCATCCTATGGGGAAATTGTGGGAAGTCCCTGCAAGACAAACTACAGAAATTTCAATCACGTGCGGCAAGAGTGATTACAGGGGCCACTTACGAAATAAGGTCAGCTGACGTTCTTGACAACCTGTCATGGGAAACACTGAATGTCAGGCGATCCAACACAAAGGCTACATATATGTATAAGATATTAAATGACCACACTGCCCCAAATCTAAAAGAATCCTTTAGTGAAAGGAGTGCGACACAAAATACATACAATCTTAGAAATAATGATGTAGATTTAGCACTCCTAAAACCAAAGATGGAATTTTTAAAGAGAACCTTTAAATATAGCGGCGCTATTTTGTGGAATGATCTTCCGCGAGAAGCTAAATTGGCCAATACGCTTGATTGTTTCAAACGGAATATACATTCAAACTAAAGTGTGATGCTGTATTATGCACTGAGCGACTTATCAACGTAGTGTTTGCATGTATTTAGTTTTTTATCCGTAGTCCTTATTTTAATTTGTAAATATATAATAATAATTTGTGTGACGCCCCTCGTGGAAATCAGCTGCGTGTTGACGAGGCAAGCGTGTTTAAATAAAGTTTTACCTACCTACCTACCTACAAGAACCTACCAGGTCCCAACACAATGTAAAAAACATATTGGATCTTGTTCTCACTAACAATGAACAAATGGTTGAAAATGTAACGGTAGTCCCTGGCATAAGTGATCATGAAATGGTGACTTTCAATTTGAAGTTGAAATGTAAAAGGAAACGACCCCTAAGGCGTAAAGTGTTTCTAAGGAAGAAAGCAGATAATCATAAGATGGAAGAAGATATGATGAAGTTTTCAGATCATTACTTTTCGAACCTGAAAGACTCGACAGTTGAGGAAAAATGGTCTGCGATTAAGGAAGCCATAGTTAACACAATGGAAGCCAATGTCCCTAGTAAAGTAACATCAAGTAGATTCAACCTTCCTTGGTTTGATAGATCACACCGAAGGATGACAAGGAAAAAGCAAAAATTATATAACATTGCCAAGAAGTCCAGCAAGGAGTCAGACTGGGCTTAAGATACAACTCTCTTAAAAAGAAATTAAGGAAAGACTTAGCAGTTGCTAGAAATGATGATGATCAACTTTATTTAAACACACTAATCTTTTCAACTATATACAGCTGGTTTCCAAAAGAGGTGTGCTAACATTACAAAATACATAACAAAAGATACTAAGTATATTACAAATTTAAAAAACTATAAAACTATAACTATATTTACACTCTATTTAGTTCAACAATATATGTTACAATGTCTAGGTCGAGGAAGAAAGCTTTTGACAAAATGAATCGTAAGATACAGAATTTCTTATCTCTTCCGGTATCTGATTGCATAGTTGAGCCCCGCAATAGCTAAAACTCCTTTTTAAGAATTCAGTCCTAGGCCGTGGAATACAAAGGCTAGTCGAAGAACCCCTTAGATTGTAATCACTTACTGTGTTAGTTTTTTGAAAAATATCACACAGTCTGTGAGGGGCTAATTTATTGACCGTTTTGTACATGAGCCTGGCTTTCATTTGTGTCCTACGTTCTTCTAACGATATCCAGTCAAGAGAATTACGTGCCAAAATAGACTGTCCATGCTCATTTTTAAAATTCATGATCAGTCTAGCTGCTCTATTCTGAAATATTTGAAGACGTTCAGCCTGGACTTTGCCAATCGTATCCCAAACTTCGCAACAATAATCAAAATGTGGTTGGATTAAAGCATTATATACCAATACTAAGGTGTTTCGATCCACAAATTCCTTAAGTTTCCTAATGGCTCCAATACCCGACGATATTTTACTGGCAATGAATTCAATATGTTTTTTCCAATTTAAATTCTCGTCAATCTGAACACCAAGTACTTTGGCATGTTTCACTCGTTGACCGGTTTGCTATTGATTTTAACTTCAGGCTGGACAGCCGTATTATTTATTTTATAGTGAGATCCAATCAAAACGTACTCGGTTTTCGCAATATTTAAACTAAGTTTATTTGCAGACAGCCACCTGTGGACATTCACCAGGTCTTCATTTCCCCTCCTCTCAACTTCATCTAAAGTTTCACCTACAGCTGTTAGGCTGGTGTCATCTGCAAACATTCTAGATGTTGTATGCTTGAGACAATTTGGTAAATCATTTATATAGATGATGAACAAAAGAGGGCCGAGTATACTTCCCTGGGGAATACCACAAGTTATTTTTCTCTGATTTGAAAATATGCCTTTTAACTGACATTTTTGTGTTCGGTGCGTCAAATAACATTTTTATTTTTTTTACACACTTTATTTAAAGACGCTAGCCCCGACAACTATGTAAAAGTTGATTTCCACGGGAGGCGTCAATATAAAAATATTACATAGTAAAAAAAAGGAAGGATATAAAGAGGACATGCAACTATATACATAAATTATATACATTATCAAAACTGAGAAATGAAGGCTACTGAAGATTACGGTGTGTCCCAGGTAGAGATATGACTTGGTTATTAACATCGAATATTTTGTTTGATACAATTTTTAAACGAGGAAACTGATTGAGCTAGCTTAGCTTCAAGCGGGAGGTCATTCCACATAAAAGCCCCGCTGTATTTAAAGCTTCTTTTAAGAAATTCTCTTTTTGGCTTTGGAAGGGCCAGATCGGTTTGGGAATTTCTAAGATTATAATTATCTTGTAAAGTATTCCTACTTAAGAATGAATCTTTCAGGGTCGGTGCAGCACTATTGCTCAAGACTTTATATACGAATGTAGCCTTAGATAAGTACCATCGTGTTTCCAAATTTTCCCAGTCAAGAGATCGGAGAACGTCAGCAGATCTAATCTCATAACTGGCGCCAGTTATTATTCTGGCGGCCCGATTTTGGAACTTTTGTAATTTATCTCTCAGGGTTTTGTTACAGGTGCCCCAAAGAGGAGAGCAGTAATCGAAATAAGGCTGTACGAGAGCATTATAAATTGATATCAAGGTGTTTGCAGGAACATAGGGCTTAATACGCCTCAGAACCCCAATGCCAGCCCCGGCTTTTTGCAAACCATTTCAATATGGTCGTCCCAACTCAATGTTTCATCAAGTTTAACTCCCAAACACGGGATTGAATGCACTCTAGGAATCAGTTGGTCATTAATCATTACGGAAGATCATTGTCAATTTTAGCAAGGTTGTGATAGGATCCGACATACATTAATTTAGTTTTTGTTGAATGATGCTGCAGTTTGTTTTTGACGAGCCATTGACTAACATTGTTTAAGTCATGATTTAAATTAGCATTCAGTTCTGTACAGTCTTTTGCAGAAGAAAATATCTGTGAATCATCAGCATATAAACAATGGTTGTCTTCTCAAGACAATCAGGCAAATCATTTATATAAAGTAAGAACAATAGGGGCCCAATATGGATCCTTGAGGAACCCCACATACAATCCTTTTTGGAGCTGACATTTCGCCATTAACAAATGACATCTGTTCCCTGTCAGAAAGATAGGACTCGAACAGATTTAATTCAATATTTGAAATCCCAAATTGTTCTTTCATTTTGCGCAGTAGAATGTTATGATTAATAGAGTCAAAAGCTTTTCGGATATCAACAAAAACAACACCATTCAATTCACCATTGTCCATGCTCTCATACCATGCATCACACATCTGAATGAGAGCTGCCAGAGTAGAATTTTTAGGGCGGAACCCAAATTGATGTTTAGAGAGTAGAGAATTGGCGTTCAGAAATTCATATAATTGATTAAAAACGGATCTCTCAAAAATTTTACTAATAATTGGTAAGATTGATATTGGGCGATAATTCTCACATTTTTTTCTATCTTCTGACTTATAAATGGGTATAACCCAAGCCTTCTTCCAATCATCTATGTAGACATAGGGTAAGCGCGTTTTTCCCAAATCCATACATTTGAAACTTACGTAACAGTATTTCGTGGTTGACAGTGTCAAATGCTTTCTTTAAATCGAGAAAAATTACTAAATTATAAAGGCCGCGGTCCATGTTGACATACCATTCATTTGTACAATCTAAGAGTGTAGTTGTTGTAGAATGCGAAGGTCTAAAGCCATATTGATGTTCTGATAGAATATTTTCGTTCATCAAATAGTCAAGCATTTGATCATGCAAAATCCTTTCCATCAGTTTACTCACTACTGGTAGGATTGAAATTGGTCTATAGTTGTCTAACATAGTCCGCTGGCCCTTTTTAAATATTGGAATTACCCTTGCAGCTTTCCATTCCGAAGGAAACTGCTCTGAAATAATTGACACATTAAATATCTTTGTCAAAGATCGTGCAATAGCAGGAGCTGCAGTCAAGAGAACTTTAGCTGAAATTTTATCAATACCCGTCGCTTTCGAGGAAGACAATTTGGTTATAAGCTTAAAGACTGTTGCCACATTTACTGGCTGAAATGAAAACCCAGCACCAGATTCGTTTTGATCAATAAAATCTCTAAAACTACAATCATTATCTTGTTCAATTGTTTGAGCCAATTTAGGACCTATGTTTGTAAAATGATAATTAAAAACTTCAACTAATTCCTCAGTTGAAGTAACTGTTTTATCAACTAATTTAATTTCATTAACAGTATTTTGTTTGCGATTTCGCCCTAAGATATCGTTTATTGTTTTCCAGGCTTGCTTCGGGTTCTTATTATGGTTTGCGAATTGCGTTGCATAATATTCTTTTTTGGCATTACGCATGGCAATATTGGCAGCATTTCTAGAGGACTTGTATAGTTTCCAATCATTTTCCTCTTTTGTTTTTATTGCTTTTCGCTTGAGAAAATCCCTTCTAAATAACATTGCTTTAATTTCTTTATTTACCCACGGTAAACTACCCTTTTTCTTAATTCTTTTTGATCTAATCGGCGCATGTTTGTCAAGGACCTGAACAAATAGTGCTTTCCAGCATTCCCACATTTCATCCACATTTCGTTTACTGTCTAGTTCCGCCCAAGGCATCGTATACAGATCGTTTAAAAAGCATTCAGCATTGAATTTTTTAAAATTCCTAATCTCTACAAACCCTTGAGAACCGTTATTTGGTCTGGAATTTAGTTTTCGTATTGCATAAATAAGGCTGTGGTCACTTATACCGAGATGTAGTATGCCCGAGTAAGTTACTTTCTCGGGCGTCGAAGTAATACAGACATCTAGTAGTGATTGTGTAGATTTAGTAATACGAGTCGGATCTTTTATTAATTGTGTCAATTGATATAGTTCCAAAATATCCTGAAGCTTTTTAGTAGTCAACAAAGTCGGTTCAAGTAAATTGCAGTTTAAATCGCCTAGGATATAAACTTCCTTGCTTTCATTATCAACTAATTGGATAAGTCTTTCAATTTTTAAAAATACCTCAGCATGGGTATTCGGTGGTCTATAAACGCACGAAATAATAAAGGACTGACTATTAGCTTGTCTAACTTCTAGACAAACCGCTTCTAGGCCATTTGGAACTAAATCTGGACGTTTTTGATAATTTACGTGGCACCTTACATAAATGCAGACCCCCCCTCCATTCCTTGTTCGATCGGCACGCAGTATATCATAACCTTCCACACTGACAAGTTCGTCAGAAATGGTAGGGTCGAGGCGGGTTTCATTAAGTGCCAAGACATCCATTTTTTTATCATGCAACAATAAACGAATTTCATCAAGATGTTTTGGCAAACTGACTATGTTAAGCATAGCCATTTTAAAACCTCTTGTTTTAGGAATATTTAAGTTGATTTCATGAGCTTCCTTCCTCGTCCTTTCATCAGTTCAATCCTGAGATTTTAAAATATTTTTAAAATTATCTTGTAGCAAGGCACTACCTTCGTGATTTAAATGTAATCCCCTATGATTTAAATGTGAACGGTTTATGTTGCTGTTATCTAAGAATACCCAGTTTTTTTTGCAACAGTTTGATTTTATAATATTGTTAGTGTCATTTACCTTTCTTGCAAGATCTTGATTATCACTTCTAGTGACTAAAGAGGAGATGATTATCCTTGTATTGCTTGATTCTTTTTTAAACTGCTCTGCTAACTCGGTTACTTTTTTAGCAATAGTTGTGGGACTCGAGCTGCGGACATCATTTGTTCCAGCATGGATAATAAGTTTGTCTGGATGCTTACGGATACTTGGCTTCAGGAAATCCCCCATGTCATCGACAGTAGCACCTGAAAAGGATTTAACTGACACGATTTGCTCATCATTCGATAGTTCCCAGCCTTTTACGTATTTAATAATCGAGTCTCCTGCCACAACGACCGAAGTCTTTGACTGCCTTTGTTCACCGTCTGGCTGCGGTTTATCGGCTTCCTTTGTCTTTGGCTCATCCGACACGATTGCAGTTTGCTTTTTCTTTGACTTTTTCTTACGCTTTTGCTCTTTACTCAAAGTATTCTCTTTTGGAGTATCTTGGCCTTGAGCTGTTGTTGTTGCTTCTTCACCCTTGTTGTTTTCTTGAACACCGAGTACAGCGAAACTATTTCCTAATTGAATATTCGGATTTACAACATCACCTGACTGGGTGGTGCAATCGTCCGCTTCGTTGCTGTTGCTTTGTTCAATGTCATGCTTATGATTCAATTGTTTGGCGTTTTCTTTGACTATAGCATTCGATTCTGCGACCAATAGCCGCATAGCGGTGATTAAGCTGTCTCTTTCGTCCTCAGCATTTTTTGTCTTTCCTTGTAAGTCTGCTAATATGAATGATAGATTGTTAGTTCTTTCCGTCAACTTCTCGTTTGTACTCATGAGGTTCAAGTTTTCATTCGACAGTTTGTGGTTTTCTTTTCTTGAACGAACAAGTTCGTTTTCTAATTCTTTCAGTTTAGCTTCATCAAGTCCCTTTGTGCGTTCGATTAATATTTCGTTTACAGCAGCCGTGTTGGCATGTACTTCTTTCACAATAGCTTCCAGTTGACTCTCAAGGCCGGAGAGCTTGCGGGTATCTGCTACACACGTACAGTTCGTTTTCGCTTCGCTTTGGTCGTCAGTTTCTTTAGTTTCGCTTTGGTCGTCAGTTTTTTTAGTTTCGCTTTGGTCGTCAGTTTCTTTATTTTCGCTGTTTGCCAATTCTGTAGATATAGAAGCCAGCGAAATCAGCTGTTGGTTAAGTTCGTCCTTTAACTTCCCGCTAAGTGTTATCGATTTCGTATCAGGATACCATCTGATGTCTATACATCCGTTTTTAAACTGCTTTGCACCACCACGGCAACCCCAAGTCCCGTCAGAAATATTCAGAACATCCTTAACAAACATCTGCAGTGACTCGAGAGATCCAATCCATATTAATTTGCCTTTACTGTTCGTTGATACACCATGTAAAAGGCTTCCTCTGTTGGCTTGTTCTATATCCATCACGAAAACGTTGGCTTATATTTATAATTTTAAGATATTTGCGGAGCTATAAAAAGCACGTCTGCACTCAACCTGACGAAGATGTTTTGTGATGATTATGTGTCTGGATACTTAACAGATAATATCCAAGAAAATCCTAAATCTTTCTGGTCATTTATAAAGAAATCTAGAAGTGATGGTGCTGTTGGAACCCCTGATCTTAAAATCGGTGGGAAACTAACTAGCGACCCTACTGCTAAGGCCAATGGGCTAAATCAACAGTTCTGTAATGTTTTTACAAATGAAGACGTGTCTTCCTTACCTACCCTTGCAAAGAAAATTCCTAGATCGGCTAGCCCAATTAGTTCCATCAAGATCTGTCCCCAAGGTGTGGTGAAGCAATTATTACAACTTAAATGTGATAAAGCGCCGGGACCTGACAACATCCCCCCCTGGATTCTCAAAGTGCTATCCAATAAGTTAGCCCTATTGTTGACAGATCTGTTTCAGTCCTCCCTTGACCAAGCCATTTTGCCTACAGAATGGAAGAATGCAAACATACATGGAGTCTTCAAAAGTGGGAAAAAAACGAAAGAAACGTTCCACTGAAACACAATTACTAACTACCGCTCAAGATATTCTAAATGCTCTAAATGATGGTAAAAGTACGCACTTGGCAATCCTGGACTTCTCTAAGGCGTTCGACAAAGTTCCACACGAGAGATTATTACTGAAACTGAATTCTTATGGCATCGAAGGCTCACTAAACTGCTGGATTAGAGATTTCTTAACTAGCCGTTCCCAGACCACCCTGTGTGCCGGCGCATCATCAACTACACAGCCAGTGAGATCAGGAGTTCCACAAGGGACCGTATTAGGTCCCTTACTCTTCCTCCTATATGTCAATGACCTTACAGATCAATTGAAATGTCAAGCAAGATTATATGCTGATGATTGCCTTCTTTATATACCTATTTCAAGCTTTCCAGACATGTATAAATTGCAGCAAGACTTATCGACATTGGAAATATGGCAGCATACTTGGCAGATGGAGTTTAACCCCAAAAAGTGTTTCATAATGTGTATTTCAACTGAGCATCATCCTCCTCGTATGCAATATACGTTTAGCAATACGACTCTAAATTACGTCGATACCCACCCTTATCTAGGAGTGACAATGGATAGCAAATTAAGATGGAATCAACACATTCACAACATTGCATCCAAGGCTTCGCAAATCCTAGGCTTGATTAAAATAAATTTTTGGTTCTGTGGCGAAGAGGTTAAAGGTACTCTGTACAAGGCATTGGTCCGACCCAAGTTGGGATATGCATCTTCTGTATGGGACCCACATTACGCGTGTGATATTGACAAATTGGAGAAAGTGCAGAGATCCGCTGCTCGCTTTTGTAAAGGAGACTATAGACGGACTGCAAGTGTTACTGCCATGATAAAGGACCTTGATTGGGAAACCCTGGCTTACCGTCGACAAGTAAACCGCTTCGCAAATTTGTATAAGATATCACATAATCAAATCGAGATGGATACGGGAAACTTTATTAAATTTGCGTCTGAGCAACGCACCCGTGGAACCCATAACTTCAAATATGTTATAGAACATTCGAACAAGGACTCCCATAAGTTCTCTTTTTCTCCTTAGTCTAGGACCTGTATCTCAACTGTTTTAGGGTAAAATGACCATGGCGGTCAACATGGCATATGTGCCAAAACCTGAATCCGGGACGAAAGTCCTGAAAATGACCCCGCCCTGAAACGGCAGTGCCGACAATAGCTCTAACTTCCGAAAAGCAAAAGCGACAGCCTTTCTGAAGTGCTTATAGTGTTTAGAAGGTTGCCTTTAGGGGTGGTTATTGGAAGGAAAAATTTGTCTAAGTATAATATTTTACAAGAAAATGACCATGCACCACCACAGGTCAACTGCTAATTATGCATGAAATAACTAATATACCTTCAAGCAGAGATTAAATTTTCTTATTTCCTAAAAATTTTTATCATGGGATGAAAAACTATGCTTAATTTAATATAATTATTGTAGATTTCATAAGGATTGACATTGTTTTGTTTAAATATAATACATTTTATTTCACTTACCCCCCACCAAAACACGATTTCAGCCATACTTTGCCGACTTGTTTGCTTTTTATCGCCGAGTCTCGCAAGTATCATCCAATTGTTGTACTTTTACATAATAATAGATGGCTAAAGAAGATTTCAACCAAGTTTCGTCAAGTTTTGAAGCAGTGCAGTGTATTTTATCTTCGATGTTGTGTCCTTCGATATCTCGTCAAATATGCCGCCATTGCAAGCCTCGCAGCTTCTCTGCCCGATAAATGCCACTTCTTCGTCTTCATATGTATTTAGATTACAGTATCCAAGAGTACTTCATTGTAGAATAGTCCCAATCGAAAAATTGAAAACATTAGTTGCACTTGAAAGGAAAAAACTTCCCACAACACATTTAGGATCAGAATCAAAAACACAAGTTTAAAAATAATTTGAAAGTCACACGCAATCTTCGCGAATAAATATTTGCGTATTTTCTATTGTTTTTATCAGAAATCATAAAAATACAATAAATATAATATATTTACTTGGGTTCTGTGGTGGCGAACCAGCGTTTCGTGAAAATATTTGCCCCCCTGTCAAGTAGCCCACGAGGAGTTTTCGCGAAGATTGCGCGTGACTTTCAAATTATTTTTCGATTGGGACTATTCTACAATGAAGTACTCTTGGATACTATAATCTAAATACATATGAAGACGAAGAAGTGGCATTTATCGGGCAGAGAAGCTTGCAATGGCGGCATATTTGACGAAATATCGAAGGACACAACATCGAAGATAAAATACACTGCACTGCTTCAAAACTTGACGAAACTTGGTTGAAATCTTTTTTAGCCATCTATCATTATGTAAAAGTACGACAATTGGATGATACTTGCGAGACTCGGCGATAAAAAGCAAACAAGACGGCAAAATATGGCTGAAATCGTGTTTTGGTGGGGGGTAAGTGAAATAAAATGTATTATATTTAAACAAAACAATGTCAATCCTTATGAAATCTACAATAATTATATTAAATTAAGCATAGTTTTTCATCCCATGATAAAAATTTTTAGGAAATAAGAAAATTTAATCTCTGCCAGGTATATTAGTTATTTCATGCATAATTAGCAGTTGACCTTGGGTGGTGCATGGTCATTTTCTTGTAAAATATTATACTATACAATTTTTCCTTCCAATAACCACCCCTAAAAGCAACCCTTCTAAACACTATAAGCACTTCAGAAAGGCTGTCGCCTTTGCTTTTCGGAAGTTAGAGCTATGTCGGCACTGCCGTTTCAGGACGGGGTTATTTTCAGGACTTTCGTCCCGGATTCAGGTTTTGGCACATATGCCATGTTGACCGCCAAGGTCATTTTACCCTAAAACAGTTGAGATTGCCTGTGGTAAATGAAACGCATACAAACCCCTATACAGGTCCTAGACTACCTAGAACAATTAGAGAATGGAACAAGCTTCCAAAAGATTTAGTTAATGCTAGCTCGATACCTATTTTTAAGGCGAAGCTAAGACAATACTTGCAGGATTAAACTTTTAAATTATTTGTAAATTGGTTTGTAAATTGGATCAACATTGGCATGTACTAAAACCCGAAACGGCAAAACGAAACGAGCGAAACAACCAAAACGACCGGAACGAAACGACCAAAACGAAACAACCAAAACGAAACGACCAAAACGAAACGACCGAAACGAAAATAATTACAAAAAAATAACAAAAATCTCAAATTTACGGGGAAAATTATCCCGAAAGAGGAAATTTAACACATGAAAAGAGAATTGTAGACTATGTGTGTCGTTTTCATCATCGTTCAATACCCATGGAAACGGACAACAATATAAATAAAACGCTGCCGAAAACAGTCAGTTTAACTTGAATGTGGAAGAAAATGGAAGCACTGAATTTGGCGCCTAAACTGGCCATCATGGAAGCACTGGTTTTGCTGATTTTCGAGGAAATGGTACGTATTTCAAGGAATTAAATCTTATCTATTCATGTAAATAACCTATCGTTTTACAGTATGCATAAAGAGCACAATGAGGTATAGAAAGCCACTCATAAATACAATGTAATTAATGAGCATAATTTTTAGTTTATAAAATAGCACAATTGTTCACTTTGAGATTTTTGTTATTTTTTTTGTAATTATTTTCGTTTCGGTCGTTTCGTTTCGGTCGTTTCGTTTTGGTTGTTTCGTTTCGGTCGTTTCGTTTTGGTCGTTTCTTTCCGGTCGTTTTGGTTGTTTTGCTCTTTTCGTTTCGTTTTGCCGTTTCGGGTTTTAGTACATGCCATCAACATTATATAAGATTTAAAAGACAAACGGATACATGTAAACTTCACTATTAAAAGCGAGACGAAATACAATTAACAATTGCCAATTGGCAAGTCAAATCGAAACAGCAAATCATTTTTGAGAAACCGTTTTTAATGGAAATTGGAAACAATAATTTGGAGAAAACTTTGGGAATTCTTTAAGGCAGCTTAAAACATATTTATATAAAACGTGCGGTGCCAGTGTGGGTAGAGTATAGCAAATACGGCGGTTGACTGAATGACTGTGGTGTAAAACTACCTGAAAAATACAATGAGAACTTCGAAACTATGAAGTTCTCATTGTATTTTTCAGGTAGTTTTACACCACAGTCAACCGCCATATTTATATAAACATGACATATATAGGCAGTCAGACATTGCGTAGTATTTTAAATAAATAAAAGCGTTATTAAAAACTTCGCATTATTACTTACAAAATTTGGTTTTTCTTTGACAAAATAGTATTGATTGATTGTGGGTTTCTTGCCTATGGCTCTTTCAAAATCACCGGTCAAATTCTTCCAGTTCAGACCAAAATCGTACGAGGCAAATACGGCTGCATTGTTTTGTGTAGTTGTACTCAAAGAATCTTCGACACATAAAGCTACAATTGTCCCTGTTTGGCTTATTAAATTGTTGTCTGTCCAGCGCATAATCAGCCGATCATGGTTGCATAACGGATCCTACAACGAAATATAACATACTCGTTTATTAATAATAACTTTAATACCAATGGGGGCTATGTGCACGATGTTGGTACCCAAAGCCGTGACAGGCACGCTCTACCGTGCTTAAAACGTGCCCAAACGTAATTCGACACGCTACTAATTAGTAGACCGTGCGCATCTGGCACGGCGGATTGCAAAACAGATTTTTGCGGTATGTATTATTTCCTGGGGAAAAATACCCGACTGTGCGTACTTATTCTATTAAATAGAAATACGCACGGTTTACGCACGGTATAAATAAAGGCAAAGTGTATATGCAAGGTTTATACATTAAGTTCAAAATAAAAATACGCACGTTTTACGCACGGTTTAAGCACAGTTTAAGCTCGGTGTGGATTGAGACAAAATCTATATACAAGGTTTATACAAATACGCACGGTTTACGCACGGTATAAATAAAGACAAAATGTATATGCAAGGTTTATACATTAAGCGTTATATATAAAATACGCACGTTTTACGCACGGATTAAGCACGATAAAAGACATAACGTATATGCAAGGTTTATACATTATATAAGCTCTATATAGAAATACGCAGTTACGCACCTTTTACGCACGGTTTAAGCACAGTTTAAACTCGGTAGGCTATATAGATTAAGACAAAATGTATATACAAGGTTTATACATTAAGCTCTATGTACGAATACGCACGGTTTTACGCACGGTTTAAATAAAGACAAAATGTATATGCAATTGCGTTCATACATTAAGCGTTATATACAAATAGGCACGTTTTTCGCACGGTTTTCGCACGGTTTAAGCACGGTATAAATAAAGACAAAAGGTATATGCAAGGTTTACACTTTAAGTGTTATGAAATATGCACGTTTTACGCGCGTTTTAAGCACGGTAAAAGACAAAATGTATATGCAAGGTTTATACATGCATGCATTATAACGCACTATATACAAATACGCACGGTTTAAGTAAAGACAAAATGTATATACAGGTTTATATATTAAGCTCTATATACGAATACGAACGGTTTTACGCACGGTTTTACGCACGGTTTTACGCACGGTTTTACGCACGGTTTTACGCACGGTTTTACGCACGGTTTTACGCACGGTTTTACGCACGGTTTTACGCACGGTTTTACGCACGGTTTTACGCACGGTTTTACGCACGGTTTTACGCACGGTTTTACGCAGTTTATACTAGCCTGCATGGCGACGATTCTGTATTGGGGAGGGAGTTTGTTTAGGCGCTCTTTTTCTTGAGCGCGCTCTAAACAAAACTCCTCCCCAACAAGACGCCTGCCACAGTGCTAAGTTCTCTCAATGCAGCGGACGCAGGTAGCCGAGGCGACAGGGGCAACCGCCTCAGTGAAGCGCCAAGGCGAAATTTGCCAGGGGTCGGGGTTTATATATACCATGCACGGTGACTAACTAAAGAAGCACGGCGTGCTATTTTTTAAAAGCAAAACCTGAATTTATGGCGCCAGTAGCCGAAGCGACGAAGAACCTTTTCCATCAGTGAAAACAATAGACGCGAGAATTTGGCAGGGGGTCGGGGTTTATATATACCATGCGCACGGTGTGCTAAAGAAGCACGGCGTGCATATTTTTAAAGCAAAACCTGAATAAGCACGGTGTACGTCTACTGCGTCAGCACGGCGTGCTCCTATGCACGGTAAGCACGGCGTGCTGGTATATTATATTATATGCACTGTTTCTGTAAGCACGGCGTGTCCGTATATTATGCACTCTCTGTAAGCATGACGTGCTCTTATGCACGGTAAGCACAGCGTGCTGGTATATTATATTATATGCACTGTTTCTGTAAGCACGGCGTGCTGGTATATTATGCACTTTCTGTAAGCATGACGTGCTCTTATGCATCGTAAGCACGGCGTGTCCGTATATTATGCACTGTTTCTGTAGACGTGCACTGTGCCTGTAAGCATGGAGTGCTCCTATGTACTTTTAGCAAGGCGTGCTCGTATATTATGCACTGTAAGCAAATGATATCCTACGTAATAACCTGTAGACGATATCATATTTCTTCGGTTATACTCAAACAGCATGTAATAGAAATATTTAATACGCTGTCGATTTCTCACAGACTATTTACGCTGTCATTTTTTCACAGAACATAATTTTGCTGTAGATCAAAAAAGACACGAAGTACAATAAAGATGAATTGCCGAGTTTATGTTTATACAAATTATTTTCTCTTATAAAATATGAAAGGTAGATTTAGATGAAATATTCTAAATAATAATTGTAAGTGGTGACACACAAAACCCAGCAAGCCCTGAAGTGTTATACTCAATATTTATAGGCAAGACCGAGCGCAATTTATACTGTTCCAGACTGCCAATTCAGTGAGCGTAAACCGTGCCTAAACCGTGCGTACAACGTGCTAAATAGATGGGTCATTTACCCGGAACGTGCCAACAATTTAAGACCGTGCGTAAAGAAGATGAATATCATGTTTACGCACGGTCATTGGAAGCCGGAAATTAATCTTCACCGTGCCAAACTGTACGCAAATGATGTACTTACGAAGCAGTTTGGACAACTGTTGTTCGTGTAATTCAACTAGTCATAGATTTTGTGAATTTAACTGTTTTCTTGTGTGAATGCAGAAGTTATCATCCCTAATATATACTCAATACCACCATATATATATCATTGTGTATAGAAGTAAATGTTGATTGCATATCGTATGCCGGAAAAGTTTACAAATATTGGACAAGTTTTCCGTCATTTATGAACTATACTTTACAACTGTTGTGAAGCGCTTTTGGAAGGGAATTAACACTAGTCAAAAGCCAAACAATTTCTCATGATCTCTAACTAAAAACTTGCTTTAAAGAACCATAGGTTACTATGTACGAAGCTTGAATTTGCCGCGCATAGGTGAAATGTTACGCTAATAATCGCGACTTGGACGCATTTCAAGCGTTGTACACAAAATTCTGTTTGTTATATCAAATATAAACATAACTAGGTTTTGCCTATATGGACAAAACCTTTCGTCCTAACCTTGCGTAGAGAGTCACTGAAGCGGGGAAGGAGTTCGATTCGAGGTTGTCAGACACAAATTTTGGAATAGTTCACAATACAAAGGTGAGTACTGCATTAAATTATTTTCAGGATAAGGAACACGTTGTGACTCATTGCTTGCCTGAAAATTTCGGCGATCGATTTAATTCTAGCGACTTGGGAGTCAAAAATGTTTGCACACTTGACCATCCCGAAACATGTTTGATCAAACTTTATTCTCACAAACCAAAACATTGAGGTTGTTTGGCAGGAAAAATAAAAACAGTTGCTGTTTGAAATACCGGGCTTTCACATTTCAAAGGTTTTCGATGTTACAAAAAATTAGTGGTGGGCGATATATCGAAAAAATATCGATAACTTCGATATTTGCAAGTATCGTATCGGTATCGATAAGTATTTTCAAGTATCGACAATTTCGATACTTGTCACGTGTTACGAAATTTTGAGTTTTAGTCACTGAACTCTTGCATAGCCGGACTGCGATTAACAGGGGGACTCATGAGGAGCAATTGGTAGGGGGAGGGTTAATGGGGATATTATTGGTGCATACAAGGATAGAAGGGACACGGACACTTATGTATATACTTGAGTTGAAAAATATCATTTGAGTTGAATTTACTATATTGAAATTTCGGTATACATTCATATACAATTTTGAGTATCGGTATCGAATATCGTATCGAAACAGTGGTATCGAGGCAAAAGTAACCGGTATCGTATCGAAGTCAAAATTCCCAGTATCGCCCACCACTACAAAAAATGTTTAAAAAGT
Source organism: Trachythela sp. YZ-2020 (assembly GCA_016169945.1). Classification (NCBI taxonomy): domain Eukaryota; kingdom Metazoa; phylum Cnidaria; class Anthozoa; order Malacalcyonacea; family Clavulariidae; genus Trachythela; species Trachythela sp. YZ-2020. Next base: position 906,891 of record JADLSH010000070.1, on the reverse strand, counting down.
ACTTTTAAGTGCTATTCACTGCTGTTCAAGTGTCTTACTGGAGTTTTTTAACCACAACATATTTGCTTGTTTCGAGTATATTTTGGAAAGTTTCGAGCCGTTTGGTTTACGGTCTGTTTTGATAAATATGGCAAGTGACATGGAAAAAGTGCCTAAAGGTAAAAAAAAGTGCGGGGGAACGACCTGTTGTGTGCCACTTTGTCGAAGCAACAGTGTAAAAAATCAGGAATTATCCTTCCATAAATTTCCTCTGGATTCAAGCTTAAATTAAAGGAAATATGGCTAAATTTATTGGGAATACAAAGAAAACCTTTAAAAGCCACAACGTGTGTTCCTTACACTTTCCCGGTGGAAAGAAATCCTTTGGTGCATTGCCAACTGTCCTTAAAATATCATGCAGACAAACTGTAAACAGTACCCAAGGCAGGGAACATATTTTAGACAATGACACTACTGAAACAACCCAGTCTGAACAACAAACAACTGGCGGCATAGAGGCACAAGCGTCAATCAATGAAAAATTAAAAACTGAACATGCAGCTTTAAAAAGAAAATATGACGAGTTATCATCTAAATACGAACAGTGTGTACTGCCAATAGAGCATGTACTTGCCAGTGACACAAATTTTAAATTCTACACAGGTTTTCAAAATTATGCAACATTTAAAGTTTTCTTTGACTTTCTGCAACCGGCATGTAATTTCTTAACTTATGCTGGTTCAAGTAACAATGTAGAATATTCAGCAGAATCGGAAAAAAAGCTGGGGCGAAAAAGGTCAATGTCGCCAGAGCAGGAGTTGTTTATGGTTCTGGTTCGCATACGTTGTGGTCTTATGGGGGTGGACATTGCTCACCGATTTGGCATTTCAGAAGCACATGTATCCCGTATCTGGGCTACTTGGTTAGAGTTTCTCTATCACAAGTTAAGAGCCCTACCCATTTGGGCATCATGTGATTACATACAACAAACTATGCCACAGCATAATGCTTCAAAAACAGCATTCAATGATGCAAACCTATTTGCAATTCAAAGGTACAATACTGAAATAAGAGAATCTATACTGGAACAAATTACTGTTCCTAACTTTGCGGAAGTGTGTAAACATTTACCTTCTCTGGAGTATACACCACATACTGAAAACATTATTTTTACAACCAAAGAACAAATGGTTGGCATTGAATGCAATACAAGAGGTCAGTCACAGAGCAAACTTTGGTTTCATGAACGACGAGGTCGTTTAACTGCCTCATATTTCGGTACAGTAATGAAACGAAGAGAACATGTTTTCCCCACATCACTACTTAGCAAAATCCCTGCCTTGGGTACTGTTTACAGTTTGTCTGCATGATATTTAAGGACAGTTGGCAATGCACCAAAGGATTTCTTTCCACCGGGAAAGTGTAAGGAACACACGTTGTGGCTTTTAAAGGTTTTCTTTGTATTCCCAATAAATTTAGCCATATTTCCTTGCTGTTGCTTCGACAAAGTGGCACACAACAGGTCGTTCCCCCGCACTTTTTTTTTACCTTTAGGCACTTTTTCCATGTCACTTGCCATATTTATCAAAACAGACCGTAAACCAAACGGCTCGAAACTTTCCAAAATATTCTCGAAACAAGCAAATATGTTGTGGTTAAAAAACTCCAGTAAGACACTTGAACAGCAGTGAATAGCACTTAAAAGTACTTTTTAAACATTTTTTGTAACATCGAAAACCTTTGAAATGTGAAAGCCCGGTATTTCAAACAGCAACTGTTTTTATTTTTCCTGCCAAACAACCTCAATGTTTTGGTTTGTGAGCACTCTCCTCCGCAGAGGCTTCTTTGTTTTTTTCACAGTTAAAATTGTTTTTTCACAGTAATTTTATCAAAGGAAATATATAGTTTTCGTAGCGGAAGTAATAATGGCATTTTTCGTAGTGGAGGGTAATAATGGTAAAGTAGGGACAGTAGAGGTTCCATCTTCCCGTCATACTTAGCGCCCCTAAAAATTTATTATATTTTTTACGTATAAAGGCTCTGCGGAGGAGAGTGGTTTGTGAGAAACTGAGAATAAAGTTTGATCAAACATGTGTTGTTTCGGGATGGTCAAGTGTGCAAACATTTTTGACTCTCAAGTCGCTAGAATTAAATCGATCGCCGAAATTTTCAGGCAAGCAATGAGTCACAACGTGTTCCTTATCCTGAAAATAATTTAATGCAGTACTCACCTTTGTATTGTGAACTATTCCAAAATTTGTGTCTGACAACCTCGAATCGAACTCCTTCCCCGCTTCAGTGACTCTGTACGCGATGTTGAATATTTCAACCACACTCGCTCGTAGAAACCCAAGACAAAGTAGAAATATAAAACAAGCCGTACAGATTTCATATAAACTTTAATCGAAGTGAAAATGATAAAACTTTTCTTTCAATTCCCATGTGTTTAGCACCTTCCCTCGTTCGAAAAATACAATCGCCATGTTGAAAAATTCTGCCGTGTAACTAATATACCGTGATGCTTTGCAATTCCGCAATTGGCCCATACATACATGTGACTTTTATATAATATTACCATTTGCGTTCAAGCGTGCGGCGTGCGGTTTCAAAACGTACGTTTTACGTTTCAAAACGTACGTTTGGCGTTTCAAAACGGGTTGGGATAAAACACGGATACAGATGGCACGGATACGGATACGGATGAGGGGATAAAACACGGATATGGGGATAAAACACGGAGGGGATAAAACACGGATGGGGGATAAAACACGGATATGGGGATAAAACACGGATATGGGGATAAAACACGGATGAGGGGATAAAACACGGATGAGGGGATAAAACACGGATGGGGGGATAAAACACGGATGAGGGGATAAAACACGGATGGGGGGATAAAACACGGATGAGGATAAAACACGGATGGGGGGATAAAACACGGATGAGGGGATAAAACACGGATGAGGGGATAAAACACGGATGAGGGGATAAAACACGGATGGGGGGATAAAACACGGATGAGGGGATAAAACACGGATGAGGGGATAAAACACAGATGAGGATGAGGCACAGAACAGAGATAATAATTGCCCAACATTTTTTAGTATTTAAATGTACTGACAAATAAAACGTTGATACTCTCTTCTAAAACTGGAACCCGTAGACTAGCATAAAACTAAAGTTGCTAAAGGCTGATATACGTAGAACTGCGCATTCAATAAGTACGAACTTCTGCGCGCATTTGTTGGAAGAAGATAAGGTAATACTTTTTATTTAATATACTTTTGAGAATACCAGATAACCGATGGAGATTTGTTGCTTGTCAGAGGAGTTTTCATTTACGCGGATCTGATTATAATTAACTCGCAGTGCAAGACGCCGGCAGATTACAAGGCGAATTTAAGTTTGATAACCACAAAAAGTACGCGTTTGTCATTTAATTTATGTTACCGGGTTAAATGTTTTCTTTTACAAATATTTTGTAATGAATTTTGATACAAATCTTAAAATAAGGTAATTTTGAATAAATGCCGAGATAAATGCCAAAACATGGGAAGCGACATGACAAGGCTTCTCATGTAGATTTCAAGACGAATTTATAGTTTGATAACCACAAAAAGTACGCGTTGTGATTTATTGTTTTTTTGTATACAGTCTACGACAAGATATTTTATATATTTGACACAAATCATAGCCAGAATAAGGTGATTTTGAATAAATGCCAAAACATGGGAAGTGTTGCAAAGGCTTCTCATGTGAAGTCATTAGTGCAAAAGGCTTCTCATGACAAATGTTGCAAAGGCTTCTCATGACAAGTGTTGCAAATTAAAGGCTTCTCATGTTCTACCTGACAAGTTGTTTTGTTGCCCTTGGTTTAAATTGACGCGGTCGGCATTTATTGTCGGCTTACCAAAAATGCATTTAATAAATTTAAACAATGCATTGAATGTATCCATAATTTTTAGCTAAGATTTTAACATAAATTTTGCTAACATTTGTAGTGCTGTTGAGTTATACGACTATGGGTATAGACTTTATTACCTTGTCAAAGTATGTAGATAATATACATGAACTTTAATAATATTGTTTAGTTAATAAAGGTGCTTAAAATTCCAGTGCTGCGTTTTTCAAACGTATGTCGACACAAGAAAGTCTAAATCGAGTTAATGTTATTTATGGAACAGCCGAACAGCCACATGAATGACTGTGTAGCATTTAGTACGTACTTTGGATGATTTAGTATCTATTTGTTCACGTATTTTATAGCTAAATAAAAATTAGAAGGAATTAAAGTTTCCGTGTACGTACGTACGTATGAAAAATGCAGTATTTGAGTGCAGCCTCAGTTGTATAAAATAAAACATTTCCATGACCATGTCCACAAGTTGAAATTTCCAGTAATTCATTACTAATTTTGTTTTGACATTTATTTGATATTACATATTCAGGTATTGCAAACGTTAAAGTTATGTGAAAATATATTATAAGAAAACATTTAACCCGGTAAGATAAATAAATGACAAACGTGTACTTTTTGTGGTTATGAAACTATAAATTCGCCTTGTGATCTGCTGGTGTGTTATGGCGTAGATTATTATGTTGTATATATAAGCGTGGGAATACAACCTCTTGAGAGTGTGGCAAGTTTAATTTTAAGGTTAACTAAAAAGTGTTATCCTTATACAAGCAAAGAAGTTCGCATTTATTGAATGCGCAGTCTACGTATATCAGCCTTTAGAAACTTTACTTCTATGCTTGTCTACGGGTTCCAGTTTTAGAAGAGAGTATCAACGTTTTATATGTCAGTACATTTAAATACTAAAAAATGTTGGGCAATTATTATCTCATCCACGTATTTTATCCCCATATCCGTGTTTTACCCCCTCATCCGTGTTTTATCCCCCAATCCGTGTTTTATCCCCTCATCCGTGTTTTATCCCCTCATCCGTGCTTTATCCCCATATCCGTGTTTTATCCCCTCATCCGTGTTTTATCCCCTCATCCGTGTTTTATCCCCCCATCCGTGTTTTATCCCCTCATCCGTGTTTTATCCCCTCATCCGTGTTTTATACCCCCATCCGTGTTTTATCCCCCCATCCGTGTTTTATCCCCTCATCCGTGTTTTATCCCCTCATCCGTGCTTTATCCCCATATCCGTGTTTTATCCCCTCATCCGTGTTTTATCCCCCCATCCGTGTTTTATCCTCCCATCCGTGTTTTATCCCCTCATCCGTGTTTTATCCCCTCATCCGTGTTTTATCCCCATATCCGTGTTTTATCCCCTCATCCGTATCCGTATCCGTGCCATCCGTATCCGTGTTTTATCCCAACCCGTTTCAAAACGTACGTTTGGCGTTTCAAAACGTACGTTTTGCCACGCCCAATGTCATGTTTGGGCAATATAACTGACATGTTTTGGGGCTTCGAACAGCATGTTTTTATGCCGCCCGTGCGCCCCTTCCCTAATTTTCCAAGCCAAAAAGCGCTTGTGGAGGAGGTAGCTACGCACTGGAAAGGTTTTAAAAGTAATTCGCATGTTTAAGAGCGAGGTTTAATATTACCATTTGCAAGCAATCGTGACACACTAACTTTAAAACGCTTTTGTTTACGTTTGAAACGTCAATTTGGGCGGGTCAACATTCTAATTATAACGCGCAAAACAATAGGTTTTGGTTTTGACCGTGACATTGACATGTTTGACAGTAGAAAGTACAAACTTGCATGTTTTACAAACTTGAGTGATCGTTTTAAAACAAATTTCGTACGTTTTATTCGAGCGGCGATGTCTGCCCAAGTGAAACTTTATACGGACATGAGTACGAGATGCAAAATTACTAGAACTAGTAGTTACTATCGCAAGGAAAGTGCTGCCTAAGCATGTTTTGTAGTATTAAACGTACTAAATAATAAGCATGTTAAACGTGCTTTGTACGTGTTAAACGTACTAAACAATTATGCTATGTTCGCGTGGCGCAATAAAATATTTTGGCAACATATATATTATCACTCTATAAATGTAGACAAACATTTCGGCGTGAAAAAATCTAATGAAAAAAATTTCCTGGAATTTTTCCTAACGGGGAGAAAGATTTGGGAAAAAGACGGGAAAAAGATTAGGCTGTTGTCAAATTACTCATGGAAGTCACAGGAGAAGACAGTCATATAACAACACAGGGGCCCAACAAAGGTTTATGTCTGTGAACAGTAAATCACAGCACAGTGATCATAGTTAACTATTAGTGCATCAGTAAATATACTGTACGAGAAAGAGTAGAAATAATCTTTAATTTATATGAAGTACTTCACACACCGGAGGGAGTCAAAGAGAAAGAAATCATTCATTTGCTTTATTAAGACCATCATATAGCCCTATAATATTAAAATAGCATGACTGCATGTCATTCAAGCAAATATGCAAAAGTGCTGTATGAATATCATGGTAAGGATATTCAATTTCCCAATAAGTTATAACAAGTCCTTGAAGTTCCTTTCCATAAGTCATAAACCAAATTTGGTTTTCATTTTTGCCAATTTGTTCTTCTAACACAATGGGTAGATCAATGTTATTTTGTGCCTCAATGGGCTCCACCACAATGGGTAGATCACTATTTATATTTTGACCTACCTCCACGGGTAGATTGTTTATATTTTGAGCTACCTCCGCGGGTAGATTGTTAATATTTTGAGCTACCTCCACGGGTAGATTTATTCAATTCAATTCAATTCAATTCAATTACGTCTTTATTACAAATAGTGGAGTTGCAACTTTACAGTTGATATGTAATACAAAAGATTAAATTATTTACAAATTAAATTATTTATACCACTATTTGTCATCGTACTACAGGGTGTATCAAAAAAACTGCAAATACCATAATTTGTATGCACGAGATCATACATTAGAATTTCAATGGCTGTGCAAATAATTACGCTTCTGGGATTTGAAAATACGTTTCCCAGGGGTATCAAAACAAGCACACAAAGTGAATTAAACTTATGTGAGTTTTGAGTTTGGGCGTACTTTAAAACAAGAAATACTCTTTGCTCTGTTGTTAGCTGAGCCATTCGTAATCGAACTAATTTTAATTCACTTTGTGTGCTTATTTTGATAGTACTGCACGTGGAAACGTATTTTCAAATCCCAGAAGCGTAATTATTTGCACAGCCATTGAAATTCTAATGTATGATCTCGTGCATACAAATTATGGTATTTGCAGTTTTTTTGATACACCCTGTACATGTATTCGTACATGAATTATTAACAGTCACAATTGTTGTAAGTTATCTATAGACAAAAATTCTACACCAGGGTCTAGGACTAATAGGCCATTATTCAGAGCTCTTAAGTACATCTTAAAGAAATACAAAAGAACAGTAACTCCGAATAACATTTTGTTATTTTATTGAATCGACGTTTCGACTAGATTGTAGTCATCATCAGGATTAGTGTAAAATTACAAGTGCAAGTATTCATATAGTGAAGAAAGCGGAGCTTGGTGTCATTGAAATATGATAAGTTCTTTAGAAGCTTTACCGCCATGGTTACGTTCTGGTTTACGTCTGCGTATGGCCAGAGACTCTTTATATAACAATAAAGACCAGCGGTCTGACCTATCAATTATTTTACAGTTACTGAATATAAGCTGTGTAATATTTGTGTTTATAGGAATAGTTGAGTCAGGCGAGAGTTCCATAAGGGATTTAATGTATTGAAAATGCTAGTCGCATGAGTGGATTTCCGAGCTTTCACGTGTGCTGTGTTCTTTTATTCGGGTGTTGTATACTGTTTTACCAATATAGGTGCTTCGACAACCAGGACACGAGAATTGGTAAACTACGGAGCTTTTATATTCATCCGGTGTTTTGTCTTTGCAGGACAGGAAACAATTGGAATTCGTAGTTCGCCAGTTTAAGATAAACTTATACGGACCTTTAGCTTTCACTAGCGGCGAGTTTTCTTGATGAATTTATTAGTGAGAATATTGCCATATTTGCCAATAAATGGCAATCTAAATAATCTTATCCATATTTTGGGTACGTTCTCAGTGGTTGTGTTCTCTGAATGATGAACATGTTACTTATATTCAGAGTCTATATGTCTATATGTTATATAGAGTCTCTGGCCATACGGGCAGACATAAACCAGAACTTAACCATGGCGCTAAAGCTTCTAAAGAACTTATCATCCAAGCTCCGCTTTCTTCACTATATAAATACTTGCACTTGTAATTTTTACACTAATCCTGATGATGACTACAATCTAGCCGAAACGTCGATTCAATAAAATAACAACATGTTATTCGGAGTTACTGTTCTTTTGTATTTCATTAAAATACTGAGTGCTTCCCGTAATAATTATGTACATCTTGTCTCCTTGTATTAAGACGCTATTAAATGTTGTAAACGACCATGCGGACAATGGGATATTTGATTTTCGGGCTGTAAGAAGCGCCGATAAACTCATAAAAGCACATTGCTTGCCTCTAGAATGAACGCTAAACAGTTTATCGCCTTGGTGGATATTAGCAGGAAGAACTAAAGCCATACTTACCTGGTTTCTTTGGGAAGTGTTCGTATATTTTGCATCAAGTCAGAATGTGTCAGATCCAGAATAAAAAGCTTGCCAATTTGCGCACGTAATTCAATAATTTTCTCTACTCCCCCCCGGTGCCCCCCCCGGAATTCTGACATCTTAAATATGGACGGACAGACGCGAGATCGAAATCTCGACAATACATAACTCGGCCCGAAAGACTGGGTCGAGTGAACTCTGGAGAAACCTTAGCATGTCAAAATTAGGAGTGCTGCCTGCGGCAGCAATTACTGTTAACGAGTTAAATGGATTAAATTTGAAAAAGCTGGATAGCCTAGTACGTATACATGGCGTTGTCGGGAGTTAAATACGGAGAACAACTACGGATGCATTACAGGGACGACGAAGGGACGTTTGTCACAATATCAAATGAAAGTGATGTAAAAGACACTGTTCTTGCCGCCACACCGGTACAAAATACGGGGGACTTTAACCAGATTATGCCTGCGAGTTGATGATGTCCTAACTCCTGTTGGAAAATCTCGTGCGAGTCGTATAGGCTATCCAGCTTTTTCAAATTTAATCCATTTTAGATGCTTCATGATCGACAAAATTCTAAAAGAAGGAGGCGACCGCATTACTGGCTACATTCCGCGAACGTATGTGCAATATTTCAAATAATTTGGATATCTCCGAATACAGTAAAACATATTTGGAACAGATTGTGCGAAGCTAAGTCATGAAAAAAACACGTCGTGTTTCTCCCACCTGAACTTGCACTTGAATTTGGTCCGCGGATTTCATCGTCCAATATTAAACTTCGCTCTTAAACGTGCGAATTACTTTTAAAACCTTTCTAGTGCGTAGCAAAACATGCCGTTCGAAGCCCCAAAACATGTCAGTTTCATTGCCCAAACATGACATGGGGCGTGGCAAAACGTACGTTTTGAAACGCCAAACGTACGTTTTGAAACGCCAAACGTACGTTTTGAAACGTAAAACGTACGTTTTGAAACCGCACGCCGCACGCTTGAACGCAAATGGTAATAATAGACCTTCAAAAAAGATATTCAAAAAGATATTCAAAAAGATATTCAACTTTCTTCACGGCTTTTCTAGGATTAGGCCCCTACAAGTTGATCTTTAGTTTCTGGTCCGCCGCCCGCATCCTTTTTGTAGAGAGTATTATTTTAGGACTATTCTAGTACTTGAAAATATTCACGAAGGATTTTACTTTGTAGAACGATAAATGTGCTATTTACAACAAAAAAGCTAATAAAATGAAGTATTTCATGTAAATACCGCTGTAGTATTATAGGTCTGTGTTCTCATTTTGGCATCATGGGGGCTTCAATAATCAATCCAAGGTATTTTAAAAAATAGGTAATTATCATATTTAAAATCCTTTATAATGAAATCTGTCATGCATGTGAATTTTTGAATCATCTATTAAATCAAGTTTTATATAGATTTAATAATACTCTGATACAGCTGGCATGAAAAACTCAAGGAAACTACGGTTCTAGTGATCACCATAATAGAAGAACTCGCAATGCACATTGTCTTTTTACAGCACCTCGATATAATAGGGTTACTGAAGGTGGACGTACTTTCTCTGTGAGCACTATGAAATATTGGAATAGTCTCTCGCATGAAATTAGATCTGGAACTTCAGTAAATACGTTTAAGAAAGCATTGTTTGTAAATATTTTTAATCAACAGCAAGACATTGAAACATTTGATCTTTAAATTTACCACTATTATTGTAAATATATTCCAGATTCGTATATCTTTAATTTTGTAATCTTGTAAATATTTAATATTCTACTGAACGAGGGCCACTAGGTTATTAGTGTTCGCACTATTATGTGTCACCCTCTTAAAATAAAGTTTCTATCTATCTAACTATGACAAGGAACAAAATCTGTAGAGCAGCAAACGGACGATTGCAAGAAATACATAAAAAATAAACAGGCTTCAAAATGTTCAGTCATAAAGCCTTTAATGCCACATTGTAATTTATGTCCTATAGTCCTAACCACCCGCCCGCCCGCGTCCTAAACGAAGGTAACGGCGGACCAGAAACTAAAGATCAACTTGTAGGGGCCTTATTCTGTGAAATATTAATCGTGCATATGCACATTTAAATATCTCCCTGTTGCCTGTTGGGCGACAAACCTCTCAGACAAACACGGAAAATTTTTATAGAGCCATATATGCTTGACATGCAAACGTTACATTACGACACGTTTAATTTATATGAAGTCTTTCAAAAAAGTCTCACCGATCTTGTGATTACTGGGTCTGGCACACGGCTTGCAATAGGGCTTTCTCGTCGAAATCTCGAGTGAGAAATCTGTTCTTCTGTCGAGTGATCGAACCGATCATGTTCTTTTTGAGATACGTAGACGCTCTCATCCAAGGTATTCGGCTCTTCGCTAAACAAATGTTGTGGCGATGTAAATCTTTTTGAAAAAACTTCTGCGATTATACCCCAACCTATCAATGTCCACAACACAATGGTGCTGAGATACATGTTCTAGTATTTCAACGAGACGATCCAGTCTGAATGTCTCTTGTTAATACTCCTCGTGTCGATTCATAACGGTCGTCACTTGTTTCCATCTACCAAACTGACGTTACGTCATTTTTTCAACTTTGAAGTAATAGATAAAAACTTTGTAACTGACCCTAACCCTAAAACCTATCCTAACCCCTAACCCAAAACCTAACCCTAACCTAACCCTAACCAAATTGATGAAGAAAACTCAAGAAAAACGAATATGAAAATCGGGAAAATTGCGTAACGTCAGTTTGATAGATGGAAACAAGTGAAAACCATTCATAACACGATCACTTATCGACGGCGTGGCAATCGAATCATATGACCAGAGGGTTTGGTGGAAAACGCGGACTGCGGACTGCGGACTGCGGACTGCGGACTGCGGACTGCGGACTGCGGACTGCGGACTGCGGACTGCGGACTGCGGACTGCGGACTGCGGACTGCGGACTGCGGACTGCGGACTGCGGACTGCGGACTGCGGACTGCGGACTGCCTCTTCATTTATAGAAAATATTTTGCATTTGGGTTGTGGGAGAAATATTGTCGCACTACTGCGCATGCCCATCTCGAAGTTTATGCGGCTATTTATAGAAAATATTTTGCATTTGGGTTGTGGGAGAAATATTGTCGCACTACTGCGCATGCCCATCTCGAAGTTTATGAAAAATACGATATTGTTATTAAATAATTTATAATAAAAGCTTTAAATGTTCAACCTTTCATTAGCTCTCTCTTCAAATCGCCGGTACGCTAGTGTAGTTGTCTATACACTCGCTTTTTATACTCTATACCCACATGTCTTAACCTAACATATGCACGCAACTTACTGATTGACGATTGTGTTGTTGTTCTTTACCCACTCAGTCCTTGAAACTCCCGAAAGCGATAATTCTCAATCTAGGTCGGCAAATATTTTCCGAAAACAAATAGACAATAATCCAAACGTATAATAATCCAAACAAATAATACGCGTATTTATAAACCGCAATTAATTGCAATCAATGCCAATAGCAAACAAAACAACTAACAAAATGTATGAACTCCAATCGAACAGTGCATGTACATATAGCATGACCATGAGCAAGCAAATTCCATTGACAGCCAATGACAAGATCGTGAGCGCTAAAATATTTGCCTATTCACGGGAGTCATGCTAGCTAAGGTCTTGTTGTTGTATATTTAGTCATTACATGTTATAAAGATTACAGTACTTTTACATAATACTTCAAGTGTCAATTGCCAATGTCTGGAAAATCTTGCACGCTACTCAAACACTTGCAGTAATAAGATACTCACTAGACACTACAATTAAGCATTTTTTCCCTAAAACAATGCTTATTTTAAACCTGTAGACTATAAATACGCAAAAACAGTTGCGCTGAAAAATGGGGAAAACCCACTGGGAAAACCCCTGCACGAAAATATGTATTTGCTTGTGCGTAACATGTCAATCAATGGTGATTTAATTAAATTTGATACTCGCAAAGCGTATTTTGACACGCAAGCTAATGATCAAAACCTGATAATTATTAAAACATCATCGTTGAAAATGCGTATGTGAAAGATGCCGAGACGTATTTGAAAGTAGGTCGGCAAAATTTTGCCGACCTAAATCTACACATATCGCTTTGCAGGTCGGCATTGCCGAAAGGACTGGCCCATTATATGCTTTTGTTGATCTGTAGTGAACAAATACGTTGAATTACCCTGCGATTAACATTTTGAAAAACATGATGGCAAGAGTTTTTACTTTCTTAACATGTACTCTTGAACGCAATCAACGTCATTTTTAAATGTGTGGTGTTTTATCACAATTACCAGCACAATTTTTACAACCAATACCACCATCTGTACAGGGAGCACTGCAACCGTTACAGCCTCAACCAACGCCACAGCATTGCCATTGTCCTATAATTACATAATTCTTACATAGCAAACAACGGCTTCGCGCAACAGCTACGCCAGCAACCTGCATATTCTTCCGCCACTGCATAATAGTACATGTTAAGATATACTATGTTCATTGAAATTAGTTATATTTTTCACAATATCCATGTAGAAAAACATGATTGTTAAAGAAAAACATCGTGTATTTAAACATCCCAATCTCAGAGAAGATGTGCTTTCTTTATCGGTGTGCTTATAATTCATTTGACATGTGTTTTTACAAATTTTATCATAACGCGTAAAAAGGAGCATTCCCGAGCAAACATTTGAACAATAAACATCAGACAAACTTTGAACAATAAACATTTAAAAATGACGTTGATTGCGTTCTTGCCATCATGTTTTTCAAAATGTTAATCGCAGGGTAATTCAACGTATTTGTTCACTACAGATCAACAAAAGCATATAATGGGTAAAGAACAACAACACAATCGTCAATCAGTAAGTTGCGTGCATATGTTGATATGTTAGGTTAAGATATGTGGTATAGAGTATAAAAAGCGAGTGAATAGACAACTACACTAGCGCACCGGCGATTTGAAGAGAGAGCTAATGGAAGGTTGAACATTTATAGCTTTTATTATAAGTTATTTAATAACAATATCGTATTTTTCATAAACTTCGAGATGGGCATGCGCAGTAGTGCGACAATATTTCTCCCACAACCCAAATGCAAAATATTTTCTATAAATAAAGAGGCAGTCCGCAGTCCGCAGTCCGCGTTCCGCAGTCCGCGTTTTCCACCAAACCTGACCAGAGGAGGTCGGACAAGCAATTAGCGAGTTGTCACGTGAGCTCTCGACCGATGAGATCACTCTATTTTCTCATCGTGTTATCTGAAAATTTGGGCAGAAAAATTTGCATTCGACGCAAAATAAATCGAGAAAAAACATTAATATTAAAATTTTCTTGCAAACTTTCAAGTGTAGTGGTACTACTACTAAAGATCTGGTGATGTCTGCAAAAATCTCTGAGGTAAACGTTATATTCAATGTTATTTTGATGTTTGAAGTTAGTCGACTCCCCGCGACGTGTTGACTCAAGTCTAAATATGTTTACAATGTTTAAAATGAAATATCTAGAAATTCCCACGGTTCGATTTTCTTCATTTTTGGTAGTCGTCAAGACAAAAATATAAGCTTTAAATCTGCTGGAATGATCCCGGTGATCCCCCGGCAGTTTTCGAGATATTAGGCATTGAAGTGACCATAGTCATTTCGACGTTTGCCAAAATGGCGTCTAATAGTTTAGGAAGATATTGCGTCACCAAAGCTTGTTTTTCCCAATGAATCTTGAAACTTCTTTAATGTAAAGAGCGTTATTCTTTAGAGTAAGCGTTAAAGTACTTTTGAATGAATTTTAGGAGATATTTGCGTGTTGTTTAGAGATTTTATATCTGGGCTAGTGTCTGGCTCTGTCTGCAATTTTGTTATCTGACGGCCCACTCGACTCGCAAATATCGAATATTTTGTCATTGTTATTCAATTTTTTTCCTGGAATGCATCCATGCTATTTCAATAACTATTGATCTACCTATGTGAGCAGTATTTTGTAAGGTAAACGTTATTTTCAACAATCTTTGAAGTTGAACCTCACGAATTTCCACAATTGTCGCAGTGTTGCTCGTATTTTTCTGAAGGAGTTGACTTTACTGTTTAAAATAAGTGCTGAGTTTATATATTTACAGATTTGTATTTTGGGTTGAATTCTATCATTGTATTGTTAATTTGCCTTCTTGGTGAATATTTGCTTTCTTTAATATTTCTTTATATATGTAGAGAATGAGCAGAGATATTATTATATTTTATGCATGTACTATGTATTTTCAATAAAAATGGAACTGTATATTACTGTAAAGTTTGTTTTGTCTACATTTCACCAGTAATTTCTGTTGCAAAAGTATATGTTTAAGCTGATGAATAGAAGTTCTTTGACACCCCAATATGGCGGTTTTCAGTAATCACAGTGTGCTATTGGGATAAATAAATAACTAAATACATATTAAAAGTCGAACCTTTGATGCCAGCAAAATCAATCTGGCCAATAAATATTTAGTTTTTCTCACTATTTGCACAATGTACATTACAAATACAGACGATCCAAGCAGTGGGTCAGCTTATGAAATCATTTACTAAGTATACATAGTGTCTAGTTAGACCCTTCATTCTCATCTTTTCCTCACTTCTGTCTTTCCATGAATGAGGAGTAAATATGTGTGTATTGTAAATAATGCATAGTATAATTTTGTTAAATGTAATTTATAACTGCAGGACCCCACTGAAAAACACTTCGGTGATGTGGGTATCCTGGTTAAATATAAATAAATAATAAAATAAAAAATATATAAAATGCAACACTGAACAAATTACATATAGAATTTCAACACATGAACATTTATATTGACCACAAGACCAGTTGATCACACGCAGCCTTTGAGATTTCTGCACAAATAAATCCATTAAACGGACTCAAAGAGCCTTGTTATACATCGAACACAAACACTAAACACAACCATAATGATGGCATTGAGTCTCTGTATCAATAGCGTCCATTTTCGCAGAATTTGCTATGGCCAGAGATGTTGACTTCACGGCAGTCAACGCATAAATGAGGCCGCACGTGGAAACATACGCTCATTACCCATGATGCTTTGCGGCCTGCTTGTCCGATCTCCTCTGCATATGACCAACAGAAGCCAGAGGAGGTATCGTCAGTATACCGTGATGCATTGCGGTTTTAGTACATATTATCAATTCGCCGGAGCTCGCTCGCTCATTTTTCGGTTGGCCATCGCAGTGCAAACATAAACACAGAAGCGAACAGCAGTCGCATTATGGTGAAATTTCCAACTTTTGTCACAAGAAAACTTTGATTTTAGGACCATATTTGACTTCTTATTGTTCATGTCCGCTGTGAAACGACGTTTAGTGGTAATTTCAAGCCATTTTGCGTAGAATTTAAATGGTTCAAGCTTTCGAAGAGTCATGATTCATTCGGGCGTTTCGTATAAATGCATTTTTGCCTAACGTATAAAAGTCCAGAAAATAAGATATTAAACACATTTCGTGTATTATTCTCAAGGTAAGGCAGTTAAATTTTTACTGGTAATATTGGATTCTATTTTCAATTGCAATTAATAATTATTTGTCATAAAACATTACAGACAAAATTTCCCATCTGGCATGTCACATTATGGATGTCAGCGAACTGCAGGTCTGTGTGTACAGCAGCAACAGATAGAAACGAAGAATTTCGTACACATTCATGACGCAGAGCTGTTGAATGTCTTCAAACGTTTCAGCTACAAATATAATAAGAATAATTAGTTTCCCAAGACTGTTATGCTACAAATATAATAAGAATGATTAGTTTCCCAAGCTTAAGGGTTAAGAGGCACGGAAGAGAACCAAACACAACTCTACTTACACGAGTTTTCATGAACAGGGAATTCGCGCAAGTAAATTTATTTATTTATAAAAGTTATTTAAAAATGATAGCCCTCAGCTATTGCTGCTTTTCAAGGGATCGTTTTATATAAAACTATAAATTCACGTAACTAAATTTCCACCCTCGACCTACAGTAGTAAGCTTAACTCAGTGGTAAAGGGCAGCGCCCTAACTCCATCTGCCAACCGTGTGCTTCCCAAAAAATATAAAATATATATTTTAGTGTAGACGTGAAGGGAAAAAAAACATAGTTTGAAAGAAAGCAAAACTAAAATTCGAAGTCAAGTGCCTTAAAAATTGTTGAACTAGTTTAGTAGAGATTCTTCTTGTTAAAACGCAGTAAAAAGGGCAAATTGCAAAGAGAGAAATTTTAAATAGCGTGCTCACTAAATACTTACCTATATTTTGGCTCATTTTTCAAAGTTGTCACAGTGTCAGTAGAATAACACTCAGCGAAGACTACTCTAAGGCAGGCGAATGAGTGCTTCTTAATGGTCGCTTAATGACTTTTTGTAGATGTAAAACAAAAATTATTTTTAATGGGACATCTGCTTAATGTAAATGGAAAAAATAGCTAACTATTTTTCCAGTCGAAAAACTGAAAACAACATTATTCATATTATTTTTGTAAATTTTCGGCTCTATCTCGATAGAACTAAAGTTTCGATTTATTGCGGTCTCACTAACACTGTTTTAATACTTTCTAGCAATGAACTATATAGTATGTCTGCATAACGTCTCATGTCTGCATGGACGTGCGACAGATACTGTCTAACATATTTATTCAGAAGTAATTTGGTCTAAGCACAAGACCTTTTCTCAACATTTGGGAAACACGGCTGGAAAAGAATGTTTCCCGGCGCACCAATTCTGGCAATATGGTTATATACTCAACTTACATCTTATCCACATGCAAGATCGGTGCTCGCAGACATCTCGTCACATCTTATCAACAACTTTGTAATAATGTTGTCATTTTATCAAGATGCTACAAGGTTGTCCTTTCACAATTAACTCGTTAACAAGTTGTTGAATTGCAAGACGATAACAAGTTGTTGGAACGACTTTTAACAAGTCTGTTGAGTCAACAACCTTGTAGCCTCGCTTGTAGCAAGTTGTCAATTAATTGAACTAGCAAGGTCAGTTTGGCCTTGAATGTTACTACGTTTTCTAGGGCTTTAACTACTCGTTTTGTATAGTTAAGCTTATAGTAAGCGATTCTGATTGGTTAACTTTCGCACTAACTATATAGTTAAGTTAAACTAGCTTTTTATACAACCCGTCCCAGGGCATTAAGGCAAACTTTTTATTCAGTTATTATTTGAGGCATCTTACCACACACAGATCTAAACGAGTACATTATATAATATACAGGGGCGCCGTGGGTCCCTTGTTTTAGGGGGGGCCAAGCTCTCTATTTTCCGACAATATTTGGAAGAATAATTATTGCTTTTCTTGTCGACGGGGGGGGGGGGGGCAGAAACAGCTCTAAAAAAAATTTTCCGGACTATACTGTTAATACAGGTAAATACCTACAATCTATCCCATTGTTGTTAAATTTTATTAATATTACCTATTCTATAACTAATATTCTAAAAACGTTAACTGAGTTTGATTTCCGATATTTCATCATCATGTTTTAGCATTCGTATTTGCAAGTTTGCTTCACCATTACGATTCCGACAACATAACAAATTTCCGATTTTCCGACGGGTCTCAACGGTAGGGGGGGCCATGGCCCCCCCTGCCCCCCCCGGCCACGGCGCCACTGATAATATACTGTATTACTTTCCATGAGGAAACCATTTTTCACACCCAAACTTACCTATATGGTATGCAGAGTTTAACTCCTTTTCCAAAGTTGTTACAGTGCAAAACTGTATACTACCGAAGCCAACGAAGAAATGACTGTTTGCAAATGTATATTTCCCTAATGAACACATGTGTCATTAGATAGCGCCTTGAAGAGCAAAACATGATGACATTGTCCTTCATAATCTTCAGTAATAATGACCGCATTATTTATTGATCGCCACTAATTCGATTGTAATCTAAACAGTTGGTGTACTACCCAAGGTATTTAATGCCTGGGTTAACTTTTTCCTCGATCCAGGGTAGCTCGCGCAGTCAGGTAGCAATTTTAGAGACACAGTTGGCATCTTGAAATATGTGGCTAACATGCTACGCAGGAGCGATGATTGTTTAAGCAAAAATACATCAAAAATACATAATTTGAACAAAAATAGGCCTACATAATTTTTATATATTTTTCGAAATTTTATCTCTTTTGAGATTTCGCTGATATATCCAACTCCGACTGGATGAAATTGTAAAAGGTACGCGGCAGTTAGTTAATGGAATACTCCTTTGATCAAAGCAGAGATTATTAGAATGCGTTTGGAATCAGTTTTGACTTTTGACGCTCTCTCCTCCGCAGAGGCTTGTGTTTTATCACCTCTTTACATGGCGATTATGGAAAATTGTAACCGCTGTGCGAAAGACACGCAGGCGGAGGGGAGAAGCGCGAGCCAGAAGTCGGTCGAAAAAATCGGTTCTCTGCCAGAAGTCGGTCGAAAAAATGCTAAATCGGGTCGAAAAAACGCTAGATCTTGAATGACTCGAAACTCTTTTAAACAACTGACACAGCATTTTCAGCAAAAGTGTATATAACCAGGACGTTATTAATAGTAATATAATATTGACGGAACAAGTGATCTTCGTGTGAATTAAAACTGTTTGTTTATTTAAACAGAACAACAGTTGTTTATTTAAAATGAAACAAAATGCACCTACGTTGGCTCGCCTCATATCAGAAAGCTCTTGGAGATTGTTAAAAGTTTCAGAGGCAACCAAGTCCTGTAGCAATTTTATCCCTTCCTTCACCGTAGATTCGTCGTTGAAGTCTGATTGTCGATGAAGCGATCGGTATTAATGAACAGAAAGTCCATTTTGCAAAATGTTTCAACTCTCCCACCATCGCTCAAACAAGCAGGACAGCATATTTTTCCACTTCTCCAATCTAGTAGTAACAACTTTTTGCCAAAACAAGGGTGGCTTAGGTCAAGTTTTTCATGTAAACAATCGTTCATTTTATTCTTTGGAATCTTCGCAAGGACATATAATAGTTAATTTTATTCTGAGGGTATTGCCACCCCCGGTTTTTTTAAATTTTGGGTGTGACTTCTGGCAGAGGCTTCCCGCGCTTCTTCCCTCCGCCTGCGTGTCTTTCGCACAGCGGTTACAATTTTCGATAATCGCCATGTAAAGAGAGGTGAAAAAACACAAGCCTCTGCGGAGGAGAGAGCTTTTGACGGGCTTATTTCTTTCATAATGGGCTTATGGACACTTATTGCTATTATATACTAGTGAGGCTTAGGATAGACTTTCCCAAAGTCCTTTTCAAATGACGTCATGTTACTTCGCGCGGTTCCGCTTGGGTTTTGCATTGTCTAATGTCTCGCTGCCTTTGACTACAGTCCATTAATGATCCAAGCACATTATATACTAAAATTCACCGGTAATTAAATTAAACACACGCCAAATTTGTGGGAGAACGGGTTCGGGGTGAAGACTGAAGTGAACCAATATTTATACTCTGGTCAACCCAAAGACTCATTCTAGCCTTATGTTTTCATCCCGCGGGGGTATACATGAGACCCGCTAGGAGAGACTAAATGCCCTAGGGGTAAAAACCCCGATAGAGCCCTGTCATCAAGGTTGCGACCCTATCCGACATTATAATTACCTGAACCAATGGGTGATAATCCCCTTGGACAGTCCTTACGATTCGACTGATTATATTTCCATGAAATAATCTGAGTCTATGGGCAATGAAGTTGACCATTTGGAACACTTCAACCCCGAACCAAAGCTTTATTCAACGCAGCTTACCTAGGGACTGTTGTTACAATTATAAATTATATACCACCATTATGGTTCTCATTACCTATATCTAAACTTAAAAATCTGTGAATATTCCATAGGGAACGGAGAGAGCGCATCCAAGCTCGCCATAATGTGAAGGTTACATGTAACTGCAGAACCCATGCTGTGCACTAAACCCAAAGTCCACAATAGGAACTATCTATTTTTTATCATACTATCCCCATTGACCTGAACTTAAAACCTTCACAGGACTGATACTTCAGTTATTGATTTTATATGGATATAAACCCAGTGTGGTTCTTATTCCTATAATTATACGTACATATTGTGAAGGCTAACTACATTTAACAGCAGAACCCATGTTGTGCCCTATTAAACCCAAAGTCCACAATAATAACTACCCACTGTAGTTTCTCAATACAAACAGCCTTAATTCAACATGAAACATTTCCATACATGAACTACTACAGTCCATCCATAAACTTAAGACTGATAATGATTTAATAGTCAAACCAGCAGATAATTAAAAAAAAAAGAAAAAAAAAAGGGGGAAGCTATTGTAATCTGACCCAATAATGCTTATCTGTCTGAGACATATAGACAATTGAATAACCCAAATCATTATCGAAAATAACACTATATAACTCCTGAATTAGAACAATCAGCCAACATAATTATAGCAATGCTCGAACGGAAGCTCTTTCAAAAAGCTCCGGATGGTCTTATACCAATTGAATGGATAAGATTTATAGATGACATTTTTGCAATTTGTTTAATATAATTCCACACCACAAAACGTAGGAAGAACCCTTTCAATATTCATCAAATTAATCATACAAACATTACCACACGATACCCTAATTACGCATACTACATGAAGTATAATACAGTACATCACTATACGTACAAACCCCTACCCCTTGTTTACTCTAATTATCCATATTACAACATTACAACCAATCTGCTGCGCATGACCAAACACACGCAATTTATACAACTGCACAAACCATCCCCGGCCCTTCTACTACAGCTAATCAGAGGACAAACAACTACACTTCTACAGCAAATCAACAATTACATCTACAATTCTCAACAATGGCCCGCCGCATCGGTCTACACAAGAACTACAACGAGTTTGGTATGACACTACAACTTTTATATTGTACATATATTATTTTTGTTTATCCTTGTTTGCCTTCAAAATTCTCTCTTATATCTTTCTCAAACATGTGCCAACCCTGATCCCCGCTGATGAGTCCATGAGGGACGAAACGCGTACGGGGATTCTGAAATTTAACTAATTTTTACATGCCTCTATACAAGATTTTCAGTACAGCGTGACCAGTCTCGTATCATTGTATGAGCCTGGGGCACATTTTTTTACACCACATTTACACTACATTAAAACACACTTAAACGTTACATACACTACAAATTCAACCTTTATGTTTTATTTAGAACTCACATACTCTCATTTTGTAGGTTTACATTCATATAAACATTTTACTTTTATATTTTTTTACATTTCATATAACAATAGAAACATTGTCTTGCTACCTACATATGGTCAATACACGATCATATTTCACACTTATTTTATCAACTTCGCAGCTTACCTAGGGACTGCTGTTACAATTATAAATTATATACCACCATTATGGTTCTCATTACCTATATCTAAACTTAAAAATTGGCAATAGAGTCATTCGATTGGCTGAGCAAATTGCATTCGTATTGCACGTGTCCGGACATACTTTGAACTTGATCAGACATATTATCTTGTGAAAACAAACCTCAAGTTAATGTGTTGTCTCATTAACTTAAATTTATACATTGTGATCTATAAATTGGCTTTAATCTAATGCATGTATCCATTTAAAGTTGCGTGTATGTATACGCTGACCTTCATGCTTGATCACATTGCTAATATTTTGTCCCAAATACAAATTTCATTTTGAATTTTGAAAAATATAAGGCCATGGAGATTGAACTGTAGTAGCTTCTTTAGATTACTTATGCTGCTTTTCAATACCCTATACCCCCCAATATCAGAGAAATCTTCATCTTCAATATCTGACATGAAGATATCTTACGAATATATACGCACTGTTTTGTCCCTTTATTCGAACGTCTGCTCTGTGTCACAAACTGCGAGGCTAGAACCTAGGAAAAAGTGTGTTTTTGAATCACTGACGACTTTGTATGTCAATGCAACATTTTGGCGACTAAATGTCTTGTTTGTTTACCCAAAATTCGGCCAATCTTTATTGTTATAATGATATATACGATCGATATCTTCTTTGGGCTTGCTAAAACTACTTCGGTAAAATATTACGACTGAAAAACAGCCGTTTAGCGAAACAGATTTTCCGTTTGACAAAGTGACAAATGATCTAACCAACCGGCTTTCCTCGGAAGTCACATGTTCTCTAAACTGAGCTTGAGGCGCTACTATAATTCCTTATTCATTATCGGTCAGACACAGGCGAACAACAATAGTTTGTAGAATACTTTCTACTGCACTAGTTCCCCACGTTTGAGACAATTTTTTATTTGTTCAGGTATAACCACGGCCGCTTACTCTAGTATACCATACCTATACATTGGACCAGCACGTTTGAGATACATTTTCAGATATAGTTCACGTACACACAAACCAGAACAGTTTATTGTATAATACTATCATATGAAGGTCCCCCACGTTTGAGAATGTATTTTCAGTTGAATAAGCCACAAACCACGCGAGCTTATTGTAGAATACCACCTACATGCACTGGTCACACACGTTTGAGATATTATTTTCAGCCTAGGTGGTTCAGACACAGTTAAAACCACGGCACGGCAACTTATTGTTGAATACTATCTATACATGCACTCTACCAGGACGTTTGAGATAAATTTTCAGGTATAGTTGAACAACAAACAACAATAGTTTATTGTAGAACACTACCTACATTTGACTCCCACGTTTAGGATATTTTAACTGGTTGTTCAGGCACAAACCACGGCAGCTTATATTGTAGTATACGTACTACCTATACACTGGACCAGCTCGTTTGAGATACATTTTCAGGTATAGTTCAAACACAAACCACAACAGTTTATTTTAGAATACTCATGCAGTTCCATTTCCCCCACGTTCGAAATATCATTTTCAGCTGGTTAAGACACAAACGACGGCATCTTGTTGTATAATACTACCTACATGCACTGAACTCCCATGCCAACGTTTCAGATATCGTTTTCAGATAGTTCAGGCATAAACCGCAACAGTTTATTGTATAGAGTACTATACCTACACTGCATGGATCCCACGTTTGAGATGCGTGTTTAAGCCGGAAGTTCAGACACAAACTACAGCAACTGATTGTACAGAATATTGCCAACACTTTACCCAAATATATCTTGATATCTTACCAGCTTTGTTGGTGAACCAAATACTTATCCTTTGAATTCGCATGCATGCCGCATTACTGCATTAGGACAGCCACAATTAAAACCTCGAGGTCAAAAGGCAGGAGCATTTCATTTCTTCTTGAGTATATATCGATGGCAATTAATATATCTCATATCTCGAAAACGAACAGTTGTTGACAAAACGTTGCTTTTGACTATAGCCGCATGCCAGTTCTGCAAAGCACATGCATGTAATAGTGTCACCTGTCACGATTCAGTGATTGCAATGTTTCATTGTGTTTTCATTGTTTTGAAAATCCAACTATTCTCCATGCAATTCAGTGACTGATTGCTCTGACATAGTTATGACGTTGACGTTGTGCAATTGGACTTTTCCAAAACAATGAATGACAATACAGGGTGAGTCAGAAAAAAGTGATGCCTTTGAAATTAAATACAATAGGGTACAATAGATTCTTTGAAAGAAAATGCAAATATGAAGTTCAATTTCAAAAGGTTCACTATTGTATTAAATTTCAAAGGCATCACTTTTTTCTGACTCACCCTGTAGAACAACCCATCAGTGACTCGTGACTGGATGGCACTACAGGGTGTATCATAAAAAAGTGAACCCTTTGAAATTTAATACAATAGTGAACCTTTTGAAATTGAACTTCATATTTGCATTTTCTTTCAAAGAATCTATTGTACCCTATTGTATTTAATTTCAAATAGTTCACTTTTTTATGATACACCCTGTACATGTATTGCTGTGCACTACTGTATTGAAAAGCACATTAGCTGAATAATGAAATGCACTTTGAAAGTATGGAAATCAATTAAAGTTAAAAAAAATTATTTTGCCTCATTTTCTTTTAACAACCGAAACTTTATACTAAGGCTAAGCCGAATAATTTTATATGAAATATTAAACGTAAGGATTTCCCTAGATTTTCCCTGCATTCGGACAAGTAAAATTGTCTGGCGTTTGACAGAATAAAATATTCGATATATCGATACGGACGGAGAAGAGTTAAGAAGATAGTTTTTAACTACTAAATAACTCTTTCACGTTCGAGGACTTTCCCATTGACAAGTAAAATGGTCTCGCGTTTGACAGAATAAGGTACTAAAGTCAGCATCGTTCGTATATCATTGATACGGGCAGGAAAGGGTTAAAGTAAAACTACGCCATCAAATTTGGCAAACATTAAATAAATGTTTATTTCATATTTTACAAGCATAATAATAATAACGTTACATTGTCTATACATGCTCCTTGAAGCATCCTACACGAAAGGAAAAGCTTACTTCCTTTCCGTCCGTTCACAACAACTCTCTGCGCGCTCACTCTCCCCTACATGGAAACTTCATGTAAGCCACTACGAATGAGAGAAGGCATTAAATGTTCTGCAAACTACAATCAACTATTAAAAAGCGGCGATGTCAAAAGCTATCTAATTCAAATATTTAGCGATATATTTAGCGATAAGCACGTAGTTGCCATGAGCGCGTTGCTTGCCGTCGTACTCGAAGTACAAATATATACACACAAGAGATCGTAATAAGCGTTTTTATGTTGGAAACTCTGTTATGTTTTACAAAAGTATTCCCAACAAATCACAATAAAGGTTTAAACCGTTTAATAATAAAAAATCACTATAAAATCACGATCACAACAATGTTCTCACAAATCACAAAAACGAAAGTTCATATTTCCTGGTAAAACCGTAAATAACTTATGTAAATAATCACGCACACGCGCGTGACATCCGCGTGTTTCTAAACTTAACAATAGCCTGTTAAGGTGGATTGGTTCATTTCTCCTAGAGAGATCTCAGTTTGTACGCATTGGTAATTCAACATCTATTGTACAAAATATCAATGGGGGTATTCCTCAAGGGACTAAGCTTGCCCCGATACTTTTTGCTGTTATGGTCAATGATCTTATATCTACATGGGGCCCAAGAGTTAAATTTGTTGACGATCTAACTACCATGGAGATTGTTCCGAGAAATTCTCCTTTACTGATGAAATTTACTGTTTCTGATATCCAAACATTTGCTCGGCATAATAACATGAAATTAAATCCAGAGAAATGTAAAGACATGATTGTTGATTTCCTTCAGTACAATGCCATTGAATGGCAACCTATCGTTACCGATGGTATACAAATTGAAGTTGTATCAGGGTTCAAGCTACTTGGAGTTTATCTATCTAGTGATTTAACATGGTCTTTGCATTGTGACTATATAATAAAGAAAGCTAACAAAAGATTATATGCCTTGAGAAAATTGAAGAAGATTGGTGTTTCTAGTGCGGATATTGTGACTGTATATTGTGCTATTATTAGATCAGTGATGGAGTATGCTTCGGTAGTTTTTGCAAATCTCCCACAAATGTTAAGCAACGATCTGGAAAGAGTTCAAAGACGTGCATTGGCAATTATCTATCCGTCCTCCTCGTATGTAGAAGCTTTATCCTTGGCGGGTATTCAGCCTCTTAGTGTTCGTAGAGATGCAGCTTGTAAGAAATTTGTTGCAAATATTAAACCAGGCAATCCGCTTTACCCACTTATCCACAATCAGTTCCCTATTCTGAACCACACCTACTCTTTGAGAACTGAAAGAATAGATCAAAATTTGAAGATAGGTCAAAATTTGAAGATAGGTTACCGATGAAACTAAGGAGTAAAACGCATATAAAGGTAAAAAATAGGTACGCTGTAGCGCATATGGCGTCTACTGAGTCAGAAACAAAGAAAGACGCTTAATGCAGTTAAAATGTATGAAATGACCATCTTATTAGAATAAAGACAGTCTATTATATATCACACAAAGATACAGTCTCTAAATACTTTAATTAGCGAATACTTTAATTTCATAGCAAATCTGACGCGTCAATCAGTCCTGGGAAGTTGTTATAATATATAATTGAAAAATATTCATATTGATATTTTGCAATATGATTTGTAAGTAAAAAAGTTTATTAACAGTATGTGATATCTCTTCGACGATTTCTTTGTGTTCCCCACTGGTCCAATAAACAAGATTTCTTTGTGTTTCCCACTGGTCCAATGAACAAGATTTCTTTGTGTTCCCCACTGGAGCAATTCTGCAGTGTGTTTAAGCACACTCTGCTAGCAGGGTAATCCAGCTTTATCATGTGAGCAAAGTAATGTTTCGCTAATTTCCTCATGAATTATTAATGATATTGGATATGTCAGCTTTATAAAGAAAGTGAGGTGATTTGTCAGAAAATTTGTCAGATGTTATAAATAACCATAATTTGTCAAGCTTTATAGATAGCCACCTCCTGCAACCCTTAAAGTTAAAGTCAATGGCATGTTTTGTTTTTAAAATGCACATTTATACATTAAAACCATTTCAATTTATTTCATTTCTAGGATATATTAAATTCAGAAATTATGAAATAAATGTAAGATCACTTTAATTAATTTCCTTTATAGGATATAAATCAGAAAAGTTTTGATGAAATAGTCTGACTAATTGCATAAGGGGCAACATCCATACTCAAGTTACCACAGAAAACGTCAATCCAACGTTTTCTTTGAAACCTACCCACCCACCCCACAAAACGTCAACCGTGGCAATAATTTTTCACATCTTTAGCTAGACTTGCTCCAAATCTGTCTCTTATAAGGGGAGTATAAAAACCCCTATAATAGACAGACTTGGAGCAAGTCTAACCTTTAGCTTGAAAACTTTTCCCGCGTTTTTTGTCTTGTTCCACATTCATTGCAGGAAATTTCAATTTAAGGAGGCTCCCTACAGTAATGCATGAGATGATCGCGGGACGAGAGTCAAAAACGCGTGGCAAGTTCGTGGACTTTCCCACGCAAATTCGACGATCAAAACAAAAATATATTTCGCCCGGTTTTTTAAAATAATTTTTACCATTCTGAAAGATTTGTAATGAAAAAACTTTGAATAATCCTTAGTTTTATGTGACAAAGCATCAGTAACACCGATGAGTGATTTTAACTGTGATAACTATAAAAAAATCTTGACAGTAATATAAAAGTGAATTTTTCAAAAACATTTTAGATATAATGTTCACTAATAAGAGTTTATTAAACATTTATTAACTATTGTATAAAAACTGTTAAAGGTTATAAAAGTCGTTTAGTGATACTTGCATGTTTTTTACAAGTTAAACAGTAAAAATATCACAGTTCTATAACAAAATACCGACTTGTTCATCTTCAGCAAAATTACAAAACTAGGCAAAACTATGTCCAGCTGTACGGCTGTTGAAGTTCGTGAACTGAGTAAATGGCAGGATTCAATTGGACTTAAATCGATCTAACCCTTCACAGTATTTCTTGGTTGTCCATGGCTCTCAAATATATTGAATAAACGTCAAAATCAACAGATAAAAACAACATTTGCCACTCGTTTTTGCACGATGAAAGCACAACTTGCGCCCGCGAACTATTATTAACTAGTCAGCGACGTTTTTATGTAGGGCAAATTTCGTAAAGTTGTTGACCCAATTTTTACCTTTATATGCGTTTTACTCTTTAGTTTTATCGGTAACCTATCTTCAAATTTTGACCATAAATTATAATTTTGGTAAATTTTATATATTTCAATTTTAAAAAAAATCGCCAGTGTAGAAATCTTTATATAAAATTTTCGAGTTTAAAAAAATTGCACACTGGCGATTTTGATTAAACTTTCATAATAGTTTCAGAACATTATGCTTAAAACTTATATGAAATAAAAACGATGGGTCACCGACTTTGTTTTTTAGATACGGACAATTTTATGCGCATAGTAACCACATTTCAGGCTTACGTCTTGTTACCATGGCAACGATGACACTACCTGAACCGGGTTTTAAATATTCCATAGATGATGAATATTACCCTCAAGTATAGAAAACCTCGTCATCTGCGATAATACTCGTTTAAAAACGATTTATTATAAAGCTAAAATAACTGTAGGGAGCCACCTTAAGCAAATTTCAATTTAAGAAAATTTCCTTATCAATAAACTGAGGAAGTTTTAACTTTGTATAAAAAGGATTTTTTTTTAAAAAATTCATAAGAAATATTTTGATTTGGGCAAAGTCGAGATAGTATTTCGAGATAAAACTACAGCAAACCGATGCTTGGTTGCTATTCAATGTAAAAATTAAAAGCCGAACTGGGAGGGGTGAGATTTACAGCTTTTCTTTCGTTATTTATAGTTACAATTTTAATATTTTACTTTTTTAATCAGAAAAGTATAAAACTGCCACGCAGAAACGTCAAAGATTGAAACCGTACCCACCCACCCAGAAACGTCGGATTGACGTTTTCTGTGGCAACTTGAGTATGGATGTCGCCCCTTTTAAATTTAATTGTCATCGAAGCTTCAAAAATAAACGAGATTTATAGCCTTGATCGAGGCCTTGATAAACAATAAATAGTCTCACCGATTGAACACACGCTATATGTCGGTAAAATACAATAAATTACGTTGCAATCTCGTCAAATTTTACCAAATTTTTATAGCAAATAATGCAAATAATAAATGCATGCTGCAACATTCAGTATCTGATATCAACGAACATTTCGATCATATATTTGTAATTTAAACTGATAAATTCGAAACAAGATCCTGTATTTTATACTTTACTGAAAATGTGAAACTGTGTATACTCTACAATTCAAAACAGCTAACCTCAATACTGAAGAAACTATTCTTTGGAGCTTGAAATGTGCAGATTTTTTGCGAATCTTTTCACTTAGTCTAGGACATGTATAGGAGTTTGTATGCGTTTCATTTAGCACAGGCAATCTCAACTGTTTTAGGGTAAAATGACCATGGCGGTCAACATGGCATATGTGCGAAAACCTGAATCCGGGACGAAAGTCCTGAAAATGACCCCGCCCTGAGACGGCAGTGCCGACATAGCTCTAACTTCCGAAAAGCAAAAGCGACAGCAGTAGTAGTGTAGGTACCGATCAACCCTAATTTTTAGGGGGGCGCAAGGGGGCGCAGGGGGGGAGCAGGGGGATTAGTTAACAAGTATATCCGCCTAGTCTATAACTATGACTATAATCGCTCGATTTGGAGCTAAATTCGCTCGATGATAAAGATAAGGAAGATAAAAATAAGGAAGATAAAAATAAGGAAGATAAAGATAAGGAAGATAAAGATAAGGAAGATAAAGATAAGTTGGCTCGGAGGTATATATACTAGGCTCGGAGATATATACTAAGCTTGGCTCGGGCCTATCCTTATATGTTAGAGCTCGGCTCGGGCCTATCCTTACGTCTTAGAGCTCGGCTCGAAGCTAAGCTCGCTCTATATGGAGGTTGGCTCGCTCTATATGGAGGTTGGCTCGCTCGATATGAAGCTAACATCGCTCGATATTCAATTATTCAATTTTAGGATTCAATGATTTACTCTTAGGATTTGGAGTTTAAGAATAATACGTTCTTAGAAGCAGACCCAGAGCAGACCTTATTTACTTTGTTAAAAATATATTTAATATTGGGTAGATTTCAGATTGGAGACCTTAAGATTCAGCAATTGCAAGATTATCCCCCCGAAGACAGACAAAAAAATATGAGAACTCTTTAAAGATACAAAAGACACCTAAACGATATGCTTTTAGGAGTAGACCTTACTAACGCTGTAAAAGAAATTAATTCTGTGTGTGTTGTATGTACATTGTACAATATTTCCCCGTCCTATAATAATATATTCTAAATTTATTCAAATTTTTAAGCAAGAAAATCTTAATTGCCCGTAATCACCTAACAAACGCTAAATGTTTATATACAATGTTTGTATATGTTTGTAAATCTCGCTTAAAAATCACTGCTTTTCTCACTCTGATACATCTAAAACGCGTTAAACTTTGAAGGTTTAAATCCCTGTAATAACTATGTTTTTACAATCGCTTGGCAAACATAGATTTGTATTGCTCTATAAGACCTTAGCTATGCCGATTAAACCTTAAGATCTTCTCGTTTTAGAAAGCTAAATCTCTACTTGTTATTATTTCGCATAAGGTAATAATATTTTACTAGGTTAAGCATCGCTATATTAGTTGTCTAGGCCGTTTCGTATAAGGTGATATTAGATACGAGAATATATTTACTCGTTGTGCTTAGTAAAATATATAAGGACGCTATAGCTATTGTGATAAAAAGCGTCAGGATTAACTCTTTTTGTGACGAAAATGTTGAGCTCAGCTTAATGCCCCCCTGCGCCCCCCTAAAAATAAGGGTTGATCGGTACCTACACTACTACTGGCAGCCTTTCTGAAGTGCTTATAGTGTTTAGAAGGGTTGCTTTTAGGGGTAGTTATTGGAAGGAAAAATTTGTCTAAGTATAATATTGTACAGGAAAATGACCATGCACCACCACAGGTCAACTGTTAATTATGCATGAAATAACTAATATATCTTGCAGAGATTAAATTTTCTTATTTCCTAAAAATTTTTATCATGGGATGAAAAACTATGCTTAAATTAATATAATTATTGTATATTTCATAAAGATTGACATTGTTTTGTTTAATTATAATACATTTTATTTCGCTTACCCCCCACCAAAACACGATTTCAGCCATATTTTGCCGTCTTGTTTGCTTTTTATCGCCGAGTCTTGCAAGTATCATCCAATTGTTGTACTTTTACATAATGATAGATGGCTAAAGAAGATTTCAACCAAGTTTCGTCAAGTTTTGAAGCAGTGCAGTGTATTTTATCTTCGATGTTGTGTCCTTCGATATTTCGTCAAATATGCCGCCATTGCAAGCCTCGCAGGTCGCAGCTTCTCTGCCCGATATTCAGCTTCTTCACGCAACCGCTTAGCACGTTGAAGCGCCTGGGTACGAGGCTGCCACTTCTTCGTCTTCATATGTATTTAGATTACAGTATCCAAGAGTACTTCATTGTAGAATAGTCTCAATCGAAAAATTGAAAACATTAGTTGCACTTGAAAGGAAAAAACCTCCCATAACACATTTAGGATCAGAATCAAGAACGCAAGTTTAAAAATAATTTGAAAGTCACGCGCAATCTTCGCGAAAACTCCTCGTGGGCTACTTAACAGGGGGGGGGGCAATATTTTCACGAAAAGTTTGTTCGCCACCACAGACCCAAGTAAATATATTATATTTATTGTATTTTTATGATTTATGATAAAAACAATAAAATTTTGCCGTATTTTCTATTGTTTTTATCATAAATCATAAAAATACAAATGAGGTTATGCAATAAGCAAGGTTAACAACTAAGGAACAGCGCGCGCGGAGCCTGGGGTTGAGATTCGTGCTCCAAAGGTATGGAGCATTGCGTGCGCCAGCTAATTGTGCCAAGTGTAGCTTGCCAGGCGGATATCGTTTGCCAGTTTACAGAGAAAACAAGTTGGAGAATCCCACCATCCCACCCTTGAAACAGGCATTCGGAACGCTTTCCACCGAGTAACTCGGTGTGATAGGTACAAACGGGTGGTCAGGTCAATACTCGAAATCGCTACATACCCCTTGACCTGAATCCAAGTAATTGCAAATGTTTGGTAAACTGCCAACCTCGTACCCAGGGCTTCTCGGGTAAACTGCGGACCTCCCACCCGTTGCACCTAACCATCCATACGGGTAAGTTACTAAGTTATGTTACTGTAGGTGTTAATAGATATAATATATTTACTTGAAAAATTGCCCCCCCTTGTTAAGTAGCCCACGAGGAGTTTTCGCGAAGATTGCGCGTGACTTTCAAATTATTTTTAAACTTGTGTTCTTGATTCTGATCCTACATGTATTATGGGAGGTTTTTTCCTTTCAAGTGCAACTAACAGGGCCGTCCTCAGAAAAAATCTCAGGGGGGTGTAAGGTCATGTCAACCGACTGCCTAACGAACTTGTACCGACTACAAAGTTTCTTTGCTGGTCATAAAATAGTTTTTTTTTCGTCGACGGGGGGGGGTTAAAATTTTTTTCCAGGACTATATCTCTTTTTAAATTACTACTTTACTAAATTCAACTCTAAATTACAATAGATTAATTACTTCCCGCCTATAATATCACTATTTAAAAACTAAAATTTCGTTTTTTCCACAATTCCAGTTTCATTTCCTTCAAAAATCTTTTTGTTTGCCGACTAAAATAGCACTTCTATCGACTGAATCTCCAAATATAATTTCTGGGGGGGTGTGACAACCCCCCCGTAGGACCGGCCCTGGCAACTAATGTTTTCAATTTTTCGATTGGGAATATTCTACAATGAAGTACTCTTGGATAGTGTAATCTAAATACATATGAAGACGAAGAAGTGGCATTTATCGGGCAGAGAAGCTGCGAGGCTTGCAAGACTTGCAATGGCGGCATATTTGACGAAATATCGAAGGACACAGCATCGAAGATAAAATACACTGCACTGCTTCAAAACTTGACGAAACTTGGTTGAAATCTTCTTTAGCCATCTATCATTATGTAAAAGTACAACAATTGGATGATACTTGCAAGACTCGGCGATAAAAAGCAAACAAGACGGCAAAATATTGCTGAAATCGTGTTTTGGTGGGGGGTAAGTGAAATAAAATGTATTATATTTAAACAAAACAATGTCAATCCTTATGAAATCTACAATAATTATATTAAATTAAGCATAGTTTCCCATCCCATGATAAAAAACTTTAGGAAATAAGAAAAGTTAATCTCTGCAAGGTATATTAGTTATTTCATGCATAATTAGCAGTTGACCTGTGGTGGTGCATGGTCATTTTCTTGTAAAATATTATACTTAGACAAATTTTTCCTTCCAATAACCACCCCTAAAAGCAACCCTTCTAAACACTATAAGAACTTCAGGAAGGCTGTCGCTTTTGCTTTTCGGAAGTTAGAGCTATGTAGGCACTGCCGTTTCAGGGCAGGGTCATTTTCAGGACTTTCGTCCCGGATTCAGGTTTTCGCACATATGCCATGTTGACCGCCATGGTCATTTTACCCTAAAACAGTTGAGATTGCCTGTGCTAAATGAAACGCATACAAACTCCTATACAGGTTCTAGACTAACTATAAAATTCTGATCCCAACAAATCTCGAGAAGTGTGATAAAATGAATCTCCGATGCACTTGTTGTCATATGATCAAATCATTTATAGGCATTGGCGTAAACAGTTCGGAAACCTCCGCAGATGCGGGCTTAACTTATGCAAAGAGCCTGTTCGCAGGAAAAGTGAAAATTGGATCTGATTTGGATCTGATCTGCGTCCGTCCACGTTGCTGACATAGGCGACTACTGTTCCAGTAGACGCCAAAAATTGGGTCAACAGCTTCACGAAATTTCCCTTATATAAAAGCGTCGCTGACTAGTGAATGATAGTTTGCGGGCGCAAGATGTGCTTTCATCGTGGAAAAACGAGTGGCAAATGTTGTTTTTATCTTTTGATTTTGACGTTTATTCAATATATTTGAGAGCCATGGACAACCAAGAAATACTGTGAAGGATTGAATCCTGCCATTTACTCAGTTCACGAGCTTCGACAGCCGTACAGCTGGACATATTTTTGCCTAGTTTTGTAATTTTGCTGAAGATGAACAAGTCGGTATTTTGCCATAGAACTGTGATATTTTGACTGTTTATTAACTTGTAAAAAACATGCAAGTATTACTAAACGACTTTTATAACCATTAACAGTTTCTTTACAATAGTTAATAAATGTTTAATAAACTCTTATAAGTCTTATTAGTGAACATTATATCTAAAATGTTTTTGAAAAATTCACTTTTATATAATACTATCAAGATTTTTTTTATCCAAGCAATATTTGTATCATAGTTAAAATCACTCATTGGTGTTACTAATGCTTTGTCACATAAAACTAAGGATTATTCAAAGTTTTTTCATTACAAATCTTTCAGAATGGTAAAAATTTATTATTTTAAAAAACCGGGCAAATTTCTTTGTTTTGTTTTGATCGTCGAATTTGCGTGGGAAAGTCCACGTACTTGCCACGCGTTTTTGACTCTCGTCCCGCGATCATCTCATGCATTACTGTAGGGAGCCACCTTAATATGCCGAGTCAGACCCTATTGCATGCCGGTATAGTCCTCACCAAGTAAACAAGGCACAAGTAACAAATATATTTATAGCGTCGTATATGTCTGCTTGTTGTCTGCTTGTGTAGCTGGACTTAAACCAATCAGCAAATTAAATAAGAATATCTTCAAGGCCTATTTTATCACAGTCTTTGAGTCGTGGGACTCTATAATGAATATGTCGACTTTATTTTATACGTTTGTGATATGGCATTGGGCTAGCTCTAGCAGTGCAAGAATTTTGAACAACGACTCAAACAAATCTTACACTGCGACGTGGGCTGTTCAACTACATAGTTCTGCGAATGACGACGATGCTCACTTTATTGCAAATACTCTAGGACTGACATACCAAAAGGTTAGTTTTTATCTTATTCTAGAATAGACAAATATACTACGCAATTATTCAGAATTTATTTCTGAATACGCTGTATATAAATTCACTGAATAATATGCTCACTTTGGCATATATAATGTATTAGGCACCGATTTAATAACGTGCTGTATTAAACATGGCCTATGAGTACTATGTTCTGCCGTTCTGGTTATGAACTCTTACACAATAAATATCAATTGGCTATATTTCAAACCATACTTTGAGAGTTTGAGGGCATTAATATTAGCTCTAATACATGAAAGGCTGGCTGCCTCTCACAGGCAAATTAAAATCTTGCAAAGCTATTTGAAAATTCCCAGTGGGCTCTAAGAAGCCCTAATCATTTTATGGAGTGGACCTCTTATACTGACATGATTCGTTCTGGTCTGTTCCGCAGAGCCACCCTTCCCTCGACATCTGGCAATGAAAAAAGTAAAGTACAATTTCGAGGAGGGCACATTATGGAATGTTATAGCTTGAGCTACATTTACACACAGATTTGTCGGGCTGATTTCATGTAGCGCTCTGACCACTGAGCTACAGAGTCCAAGTGCCAAGAGCCAGCCACAGGTTCATGTGTTTAATATATATTAAAGGTGATGCCAGTGTATGGTTTACATGTAAGGGTAAATATTCTAGATTTTGGGCATCTCGCTTGATAGAACAAAATGTTTCAGGTTTTTGTAGAAATTTTTAGTGAAAACTAAAAACTTATTTATACATAACTAGGGGCAGTTGCAAAAAATGTGACTATAGGCCCTCCCAACTGCAGCAAGTATCACAAGTTGGCAGCTGGAGTCTTTGGCTCAGTTCTCAGACATGAATCGAACTGCTTGACTGGCCTACAGAACTTTGCATTTTTTTGCAACTGCTCTCGGTTAGTTTTAAAAGATAATGTATATAGTCTTCACTTGAAATTTCCATCTACAAAAACCATTTAACATTCTGTTCTAACTAGAACAATTGTCCTATGTGATACCTAACCCATGGCAATATATTCGCATAATGTAATTCCTGTGGTTTTAAATAGATTAATATACTCTTAATGGTCATAGGAGCTTGCAAATATGATGCTGTATCTTTCAGTTTATATAATTTGAAGTTTCATTTTACTCTGTAGGAAAACATTAAACCATCAGAACACAAATAATGACACCAGACCTTTGGTATAAATATTCCCAGACAGCAGTAAATGCATGGTGAGGACATTCATTATGGACATGTAATGCTAGATCTGCCTATCCTGCCTATATTTTCTTTTCTTTTCACAACTGCTCCGGTTAGGTGTCAAATATGTATATTATTACCGAAATCACTAAACTGCTGACAGCAGGAGATGAGAATCAAAACGCTTAGAGCTGTTTGATTGATCGAAAAATATTTTCGTTTGATCAAAATGATCACATGAAGTGATCTTTTTCATTGTTTTGATTAACACTTTTGTCAACATGGCAATCAAGGTTTTGTCTTATGAATTTCAATGTTTTGAATTTTATCAAATATTGCAATGCACTTTGGACATTTAAAAATCTTGGAAAAGTAGTTCTTCCGAAACAAAGACTGGAGTTGTCCGTTTTCGTGTATAATAATTATAATGACTTTTATCTGAACTAAAGACTTATCACTAAACAATAGAAGGGTGAAGTAAGCCACTTAAGTGTTAATGCACTTCAAAAAACTTCAAATCAAAACAATGAAAAAGATCAAGTCATGTGATCATTTTGCATTTTGATCAAACAAAAATATTTTTCGATCAATCTAACAGCTCTAGGCGTTTTGTTTCTCATATCCTGCTGTTGGAACTTTAGTGATTTTGGTAATATAAATTTCCATTCACAAATTTTAATATAATTCTGCATGTTCTATCAAGTAATGATGAAATTGGTGATCCATGAAATGATGCATGTATAAACATAATTGACAGGGTTGGCTCGTCCGTTTAACAGCAAATACTCCCCCTCAACAAAAAAGAGATATGCCCTTTGCCCAAAAATTTAGGGAAATATGCCCCCAGCCTGTGTCGAAATGTTCTAGGAAATGTAGTGCACATTCAGAAATCCTTCGTCCCTTCTATTTCATGAAATGTAAGTTCGTTTTTGGAGATGTCTGCACATGCAGTTTTTGTAGGCAAATGAAAACTTAACTATGAAAACTTATTTTGTCTGTAAAAGTTCACTTCCCTCTTTAGTTATTTCTGTGTTTTTGTTTTTGTAAAGTGCTAAGTTCGAATTTTATAAAAATTATGCAATCATTAAAATGCTTAAAAATAGATACGCTAAGCGTACATAATCTGCGAGAAGAGATTTTCATGGCACGCTCTTTCGTTTTGGGGTGTCACTATTGTCACCCAGATTATATGACATATTGCATGTATATTTACTTCATATTTCTCCATATACAGAATGACTTTGTTGCTTGATTTGGCTAATTTTAAGAGTACACACAGTCAGAGAGTTTTTACTTTGTGGAATAGAGTACAACACAGACAAGTATTAGTCAAGTACAGTAAATCCAGCTTCTATCAATTCTTCTCAAAACATAATTATGCGTTGTACTTATTTATTTCCTAATCATTTATAAAACATACTACATTTTTCGATTTGGGGGGAAGGTTTCTCTCCTGTGCAGGCTGTAAAATGCGCTTGGGTGAATGAAGGCAAAATAAATAAATGCGAAAGCCTCTGCCAGATTTGTGAGCCATTATGGTGTTAAATCGTGGGGTTCAAATTGCTTACAGGGTAGTTTCCCATGACAGCAAGTTACATAATTATGTGAATTTAAATAATTCATGTCGGTCTTCGAAGATAATTTTAATAGGGCTTAATGGATGTGCTGTGCTGTTTGTTGCTTTGTTATTAAAGTACAGATACACATTACTGTTAAGTGCAAAAATATTTATTGAAACTACAGCGATTTAATGATATGAACGTGATCAAAAAAGGGGTCAAAACCATGTCAATTGATATATTTTGAAGTGACAAGTTTATTACATCAATTCGCAACATTCAAATAAGCTAAATTGTCGAGATTCCCCTAGCTCCTGACCCTTTCATCATATACAAATTAAAGCAATGTTAAAAACCAAAATATATTGGTTGGTGAGTATATCGTCATATGAAGAATATAACTACGACCGATTGTCAACTTTGGGCACAGATCTCGCGGAAGAGATTTTCTCTTCTCTTCTCTTCTCTTCTCTTCTCTTCTCTTCTCTTCTCTTCTCTTCTCTTCTCTTCTCTTCTCTTCTCTTCTCTTCTCTTCTCTTCTCTTCTCTTCTCTTCTCTCTCTTCTCTTCTCTTCTCTTCTCTTCTCTTCTCTTCTCTTCTCTTCTCTTCTCTTCTCTTCTCTTCTCTTCTCTTCTCTTCTCTTCTCTTCTCTCTCTTCTCTTCTCTTCTCTTCTCTTCTCTTCTCTTCTCTTCTCTTCTCTTCTCTTCTCTTCTCTTCTCTTCTCTTCTCTTCTCTTCTCTTCTCTTCTCTTCTCTTCTCTTCTCTTCTCTTCTCTTCTCTTCTCACGTTTGCACTCTTAATATCAATGGTTATCTTTATATATAAGAAAATCAAAGTAATCTAGCTCAATGGTTACAGCTACACTTACACAGACGTTATAGTAACATGTTACTTTAATACTTCTAGTTTACCCCATATTAGTTCGCTTGTAAGTTTGACTTAAATTAAGTAGGATGCCATCTCCCCTTCTCAAAATTGCCGTCCCTTTTGAACAAGGCTTCTTTTTGGGAGGAAGAAAGTTTGCCTTCGACAGCGATAGGACTAAGATGGCGATGCCGAATGTTTTAAAAAACAAGATGCGAAATTTTTGCATTTATTCATGTTAAATTGAAACCTATTGGCTTCAGACCATTGGGTAATCTTATCGGAAAAAGTTATAGCCCAACTTGCAATGGTCTCACTTGTGTAAAGCAGGATCTCGTTAGAATGAGACTTATGTGAAACTAGACCGCCTCTGAGGCTGAGTTTCTCTATGCCGTGACATTATATTGTGCCTTAGAATATGAGAATCGAACTAATGAAAATGAGACTTGTCAACCTCAACATAGCCGTGTAAATTGATATACTGCATAGTCCAAATGTATCTATAGATTTTTGTGTTGTTATATTTATCAAATATTTTACATATAATATACTGCGCTACTTCCGGCTAATATTAGAATACTTGTTACATGTAAAATATGTCATTATTGTTTGTTTGATAATCAATTGTTGATTAATGACAGCGAGATTAGTAAAGCTTAAACATATGAAGTGAGTAAAAGTCTCTGAAATCATAGTTGCATGTTTGCTTTGATATTTATATAAATTATTGAAAATTATATGTAGTTACGCATGTATTTACGCATGAAGATATTGCTATGGCAGTACTTCACAGAACGCAAAGCCGGGCAACATTAAACCGCAACTGTGGTGACGATTCCGCGATGACATTTTCGATCTCTGGACCAAACGATTTTCTAAATTAAGGTGGCTCGATATACCTTTTCGTTCCAGGGAACTGGTCTCTAATCTCGCACTGTGCGTGGTTACAGACCAAGTCACAGATTAAAGATTGACAGATATGGAATCGTGTCGGAACCTTTGATGTTTTTGTCCCCACGCTGACGTAATTCTACACCGCCACGCAAATAGCTCTTGCAAGTCTCTGGCAAGTGTCTCTCGTCGAATTTCCTAACAAAAGTATACGTCGAGAAACACTGTTCGAAAGTTGAAAATGCCTATATTTTACGAGATAGCGTCATTTTGAGCTTAAAATTTTCGAAAATAGCAGTAAGTGATCACTAATGGTATTTTTCAGATGACCCGGCTCCACCCCCCCGCCCCCCGCCTTCACTCCTAATAATTCCATAGTACATGTGCTACCTTAAAAACATCGTTTTTGTAAGCAAAAAGCATTCTGATCAGTGGCTGACTTTTAAATATATTTTCAAGTTATACCTATAAACAGATCGAACAAGTTGTAAATATATTTCTTAAAACGTGTCATGTATAGGTAGGGGGGTCCTACCACTAAAAGTTTGAATTTTAGTTGCCCAAAATGACCATTTCATGCGCTTTCAGGGCGACATTCTTGCAAACAGAACAACAAAACATTGTATCTTTTTTTTGCGTGCCCCCCTTTTTGTCAATATTTTTTCGCATGGCCCACCCTTTTAAGGCCATCAAATTCCACCAACCCCTCCCAGATGAAAATGAACGGTCCCTAAGTATAGACAGCAATACACGAATCGCGAAATTCGGGCAAAAATCACAGTTAAAGAAAAACGTGTAGCTGTGACTGGATGATTTAAAATATGCGTATTAAAGTATTCAAATGTTCAGTCATGCATTCGTGATTACATATCACAACAATAAAAATACGAATGCATGACTGAACATTTGAATACTTTAATACGCATATTTTAAATCATCCAGTCACAGCTACATGTTTTTCTTTAACTGCGATTTCTGCCCTACTCAGAACGCGTCATTTGGATGCGCAGCCGAATTTCGCGATTCGTGTATTACATAATTTACATCCTACCAAAATTTGGGAAGTCACAGATTGCCATTTTGTTTATATTTGGTTGTTTTGCGTCGGGGCACAACACAACCAATTTTAAAACAGTTTTTTAGCGTTAAACACCAATATGTCGGTCTTTTACATCACGTATCTCATCTGTTAGCAATGGTATAAAAACTTGTGGTATAAAAGTATATAAACAAATTTAAAAATAGGTATGCAATATTTTCGTGCAAGGCAAGATTATATTATAATAATTATAATTTTGGATAAAACGTGGTTGAAAAAAACTCCCCACTAACCTTGTAAGTGTGAGATCTCCCCGCAAAGGCTTCCAAAGTTGAAGAGTTTGGGAAAATCGATATGTCAAAGTCAATTTGACTGGAAAACCACTCCTTGAGGCATGCTATCTCCGTTTTTCTCCGTTCCATAGCGTATTTATAAAGCTATTTCCTGTCAAAATGCTATAGTCACAGCTCATTTGTAAAAATTGGGAACGACGTACAAATCATCCAGATATACACTCTAAAATCACTTTTTTTATTGCCAAAATTTGGGTTTTTCGTATCTAATTCCTGATTAAAATTTTTTATGACACTTGCCAGAGGCTCGCGCGTGCGCAATTGAGCATTAAAAAAGTTCGGACAAGATCACGCGCGAGTTTCGTATCTGTTCATATTTAATCTGTGACCAATGCAACTCATGTTTGTCGCGCAACAAAGTCAAGTGTACTTCGATATCTTAATTTGTTTCTAAGTTTCATTTTCCTCAAGAAATGACTTTGTACTAATTTAACATTTAAATTTAATTTTCAGTCTTGAAGACATTTCAAGCTAACGTTAGCACTGTTTAAAGACAAAGTTCAAACTCCAAAATCTATTGAGTTGAACGGCGAACAATTTTTGACTTGCCGTCTATAATAATTCCATATCTTGGGATTTGTCTTTGCATGTAAAAGAGTATAGGCTACTACAACAGCAAAAGAGTTTAGTGAAACAGCATTTCTCGCTTTCATTAAACAATTTTTCATGGCAACAACAACATGAAAACACAGAAGTGACGAAACTGTATTAAGTAAAAACAAAAACATTCATACATGTCATACATATCTTATGCCAAACAATACAGTAAAGCGAGGGTTTAAGATAGTTCTGTCCGTTTTCTTGGAGTTTCCCATTAGTTAATATGTATAGATAGTTAAAATGTTTGTATTTCTTAGCGTAAAGTAAAACACAAAAGCCATAAAAAACTTCGATTGTGTGGGATGTGCATGTTTATCTGGAACTGCGCCTGCAAAATTGTGTACGCGCATGTCAAATCATTGATCTTGCAGAGGAAGAAAAACAGCTTGGCCGAGCTAGAAATTACCACAATAGCATAAAATATCTCCTAAACGAGTTCGGTAAGACACCCTGAAACCTTGTACATAAAAATATATATGCACTTGTATCGTTCGCGAAGAAAACTTCGATTCTGTCGACCGAAACTTTAAAAAAGGATGAATTCAATTCCAAAGATTGGATCGACAGAATTTTTTTTAACTAGCAGAAAATATTTGTTAGTACTAAAGTTAATGATTTATCGAAAAAAAATTGGGGGTCACCCAACTAGTTTTAAAACTAAAAAACTACAATAAATTGAAAAAACTACAATAAAATTGAGAAAACTACAATATTTGTAACATTTTTTTTATATATATATGAGCGATTGGTAATTCTTCTTCAGACATTAAAATTTAATAAAAGGCTAAAAATATTAAATGTCCAAACGTTTCTCCGGTTAAGGCTTCTTCAGTGGACTAACTACAAGTAATATTCGGTTCCTTATATACCTAATTACTGACAAATGTTAAAATTGACATATTCACTATGACTAAAATTTACAATTCTAAAAACAATAAAATATATGGTTATATAAACATGCTTATATAACTATTGTTATGATACAAAAGTTATATATTAATTACTCTCCCAATACAACCATTCATTATCTTCCCTGAGTGTTTTGTTCAAACATATAATGAGTCATAAGAGAAAACAGGACAAACCAAATCAGAAAGACATCACTTGGAGAGTAATTCATAAGAATATTGGATACCATGGTGAACGTAAGTGCATTGAGGCAATCGAAATTCAAAAACACTCAGGGAAGATAATGAATGGTTGTATTGGGAGAGTAATTAATATATAACTTTTGTATCATAACAATAGTTATATAAGCATGTTTATATATAACCATATATTTTATTATTTTTAGAATTGTAAATTTTAGTCATAGTGAATATGTAAATTTTAACATTTGTCAGTATATTTAACATTTGTCAGTCATATATATATAATATATATATATATATATATCTGCATACATGCATGTTTCGGCGTCCAACGCCTCGTCAGTGCAGGTTGGTATACGTCTATACACGAGATGTCAACCGGATTTATACACATGAGCTTACTCTCACCAAGCGCATGTGGTACAGCACGGCGACACCAACGCATCTAGACATGCGCAAAGTGTCATGGAGC
Source organism: Trachythela sp. YZ-2020 (assembly GCA_016169945.1). Taxonomy (NCBI): domain Eukaryota; kingdom Metazoa; phylum Cnidaria; class Anthozoa; order Malacalcyonacea; family Clavulariidae; genus Trachythela; species Trachythela sp. YZ-2020. Next base: position 863,663 of record JADLSH010000070.1, on the reverse strand, counting down.
CAGAGTGCTCAAACGACCACAAGGGAAGTGAGCTTTGCATTATCGCTAGTAGACACCCGTTAGCTTTGCCAGAGTGCTTACTATATATTTCGTGAACCAAAGCACGTGCATTTCGTGAACCAAAACACGCTCATATATATATATATATATATATATAGTCAAATCTGCAGACATGCATGTTTCGCCGTTCAACGGCTCGTCAGTGCAGCTTGTAACGCAGTCTAGATGCGAGTGACTTCGTATTTATACACCATACTCTTGCCCTCACCAAGCGCATGTGGTACAATACTCAGACACATGCGCATCCAGACATGCGTGAAGTGTCTTGTATATATATATATATATATATATAATGTTTGTTGTTTCGTATAAGACAAAAAAGTGCTCAACACTAAAGATTTCAGCAGAGCTTTAATAAATGTTTGTTTATCTTAAAATAATGAAATCGCTACTCTGAGTTTCATGCCACTTCAGTGACAATCTTCAGGCGAATAAAGTTCAGTCCGTTAAAATGACGTGTTCGATAGTTTGATGACGTGCTCTGTCACTGTCCGCGCGCGCGCGCTTAAATTTTCCCGCCCAAAACTTCTCGCGGTGGCGGCATTTCGCGAAGATTTCTGATCTCCTGTTCAGTAGCTTCTTTCCATCATCTTGCATAATACACAACTTTTCTTCAATGCAGAGATTGCAGCGTGTTCTACCAGGTGAGTATGCTGATGCGCGCTTCAGAATGGACCATCCTATAGTGTAGTCCTTGTTGCTTCGCTTTAATTGCCATACGTGTTTTGATAACGCAGTTTCCTTTTCATACCTGGCGTTGCTAAACGATTTTTTGTGGTTTCTATACCTCTCTTTGAACGTAGTGGCAGTCATTCCGATGTATTCGTTGGTTTCTTCGTTGCCGGTTGATGTTACAACGGCCTTATAAATAATACAGCTCGACAAACAATTGTTGTTCAGAGGGCACTCGCTAGGCTTCCTGCAATTACAATTATCGGGTTCTGCGATGATAGTTTTCGAAAGGATTTGGTTGTTATGTCGGGATATGGCACTCTTTACGTTAGGCATGCAGCTGTAGCTAACTTTGACGGTATTTCGGTTGAACAAAGAGAACTTTCCATCCAACTTGAAATGAGAACTTTCCATCACAAAAGAGAACTTTCCATCCAACTTGAAATGTCGCTTAATCAACCCAGCGAAAAGCGAACTTGGAAAGGTCAGCAAGGTAATCCTAGACCGTATCAACAACAATATCAGAGCTACTTTAAATGTTAATCAATGGAAAAACTCCCATTCAGTGATCAATTGGTTCAATAACATCGATGATAAGCCTAACCATGCTTTTCTATCTTTTGATATCGTTGAGTTTTACCCTTCAATCACGGAAGAACTCGTCGATCGTGTCATCGTATGGGCGAAGACCTTAATTCCAATCTCGGATGAAGACATAGCGATTATCAAACACGCACGAAAGTCACTTCTGTTCAACGGAGATACACCCTGGGTTAAACGAAGTGGAGATACGTTGTTTGATGTGACGATGGGAAGCTTCGATGGTGCAGAGATATGTGAACTAGTCGGTCTATTTATTTTAAACAAGCTTACGGCGGCGTTAGGCAAGGAAAACGTCGGACTTTACCGGGACGATGGGCTTATATTAGTAAGCGGCACAAGCGGACGGATTGTGGACAACGCAAGGAAGAAGCTGCACGACATTTTTCAGGAGATCGGCTTGAGGATAACGGCGCAAGTAAACCATCAACTTGTCAATTTTCTTGATATTACACTAGATCTAAGCGACGGTAAATTCGCACCGTACAGAAAACCAAACAACGAATCATTGTACGTGAACAGTCAATCTAATCATCCACCGTCCATCATCAAGCAGATTCCCAAATCAATTAATCAACGACTCTCAACCCTATCATCCGATCAACAATCCTTTGATGCGTCCAAACCTTTATATGAAAACGCTCTCAAACAAAGTAATTATAACATATCTTTACAATATTCCACCTGCCAGCCGACCGCTACTGCACCATCTACACAGCGACGGCGCCGAAGAAATATTATCTGGTACAACCCACCGTTTAGTAAATCTGTCAAGTCAAACGTTGCCCGGAACTTCCTACAACTCATCGATAAACATTTTCCAGATACCAATCCTTTACACAGATTGTTCAACCGAAATACCGTCAAAGTTAGCTACAGCTGCATGCCTAACGTAAAGAGTGCCATATCCCGACATAACAACCAAATCCTTTCGAAAACTATCATCGCAGAACCCGATAATTGTAATTGCAGGAAGCCTAGCGAGTGCCCTCTGAACAACAATTGTTTGTCGAGCTGTATTATTTATAAGGCCGTTGTAACATCAACCGGCAACGAAGAAACCAACGAATACATCGGAATGACTGCCACTACGTTCAAAGAGAGGTATAGAAACCACAAAAAATCGTTTAGCAACGCCAGGTATGAAAAGGAAACTGCGTTATCAAAACACGTATGGCAATTAAAGCGAAGCAACAAGGACTACACTATAGGATGGTCCATTCTGAAGCGCGCATCAGCATACTCACCTGGTAGAACACGCTGCAATCTCTGCATTGAAGAAAAGTTGTGTATTATGCAAGATGATGGAAAGAAGCTACTGAACAGGAGATCAGAAATCTTCGCGAAATGCCGCCACCGCGAGAAGTTTTGGGCGGGAAAATTTAAGCGCGCGCGCGGACAGTGACAGAGCACGTCATCAAACTATCGAACACGTCATTTTAACGGACTGAACTTTATTCGCCTGAAGATTGTCACTGAAGTGGCATGAAACTCAGAGTAGCGATTTCATTATTTTAAGATAAACAAACATTTATATATATATATATATATATATGTATATGTAATATATACAAACCGCGAGAGAGGTCATCGAGGCGCAGCCGAGTGTTTTAGATCTGATAAAGGCCGAACTGCAAGGTTTGTATATGACTTCTAAAATGACTCGTTTTGTATACGCTCACTGGCGTTGGAATTTTGAAGATTGATGTTATCTACGCTGTAAAAATTGAAGGAGAAAATTTGAGCAAGTCTATATCAAATATATAGATCCGCTACGGGTCATGAGTTTCTTTTGTATTTTGCTTATGAATAATTAATGAATTTTAGAAGTAATATATCAAATAGAGATCTTGTGTTTGTGTATCGAGAGTGCTCGATACCATCGGTAGAGCAAATGTATAAAATAACTGGACACGGTTACACTTTTGACATTAGGTTATTGCATACAGTTCTGTTTCGTACAGGCGAACCTGCACTATATGTTGTCGAGCACTCTTTGCGTTTCGTAGACCTGCAACAGGCTGTTTCATCTGTAAAGAATCATCAGGCAGTGATTCTCACTCTGCCTGATGATTCTTTACAGATGAAACAGCCTGTTGCAGACCAGTTTTGAGGTAACTCTTTGCGTTTCGTAGACTTATTAAGCCTATATATATATATATATATATATATTAATAAGGTTCGGAGTCTTTAAATTCTTGGTTGATTCATTTATTACTCTACAATATTGTTTCGTGAGGTTCAAAGACCTCACTCGTCAGGAGTGATTACTGAATGAATATAACAGTTGAGTTATATTCAACTGTTATATTCATTCAGTAATCACTCCTGACGAGTGAGGTCTTTGAACCTCACGAAACAATATTGTAGAGTAATAAATGAATCAACCAAGAATTTAAAGACTCCGAACCTTATTAATATCACCGCTCTGCAATAGTATTGAGCACTGTCTGATAGAAATTATCGAAGTACTTATTTATTTATATATATATATATATAGATTTTCGCTTACCTCAAAACTTGTCTGCAACAGGCTGTTTCATCTGTAAAAGAATCATCAGGCAGTTTACAAGTATCGAAAGAAATGACCGCTTATATGCTTCCTGCCGGGGCGTGGGGGTGTGTGTGGGAGACAATGTGTGCATGCATGGCTTTGTTTGCGTTGTTTACGCGAAATTTGTTACGATGACGACATCGTGAAATTATTTCAGCTCTTTTGTTGAGTAAACAATCCTTGTTTTTTTTCTTTCAAAATACAAAATTTTTCTTCTAAACATAAATTGCATCGTTTTGATCCTCCCGTATACGAAATAGAATGTTTTAAAATTTGCCAATTAATACTGAAATCCTTATTGTTTTCTTTCAATGTCCAAATATATTTCGAAAGTTCCGTGTCATTTGCATGCTTTTTATGCTGAAAAGATTTAGTGTGGTTGGCCAATCGCTCTTTGAATGTGGTTGCAGTCATGCCAATGTAATTTTTGATCGTGTTTGTGTTGCTTACTGTGACTGTTGCTTTGTATACTATGTCCCTAGTCATGCATTGTTTTGAAGCGGGCAAATGGTGTTTTTTCTACAACTGCAATTGGTAGTGTCCCTCTCCTGTGGCTTGTTATTTCTAGATATGCGTGCATTGTGTTTAGTGATTACTGACTTAATATTGTTCATGCAGCTATAGCTTACTTTAACTGCATGTATTTCTGTTAAAAATTTTATGTAGCTTGTGGTGCGGTGGAAAATGCTTGTCAATTAGACTAAGGAAATTACGTCCCATGTTTGTGCTAACACTCTTGCTAAATGGTGGGTTGAACCAAATGATGTTGCGTTGCCTATTCCTGCGTTGTTTTTGCGGTGTGTGCTGAGTGTAGCTAAGTTCATGATTAAAGTTGCTATGCCTAAGTGCGTTCTGATATATGGGTGCAGATTCCTGAAAAGTTTGCTCATCTGATGAAAGAAGTGCGATGCGCTTGTTAATTGATGCAGGTAGTTGCCTTGTGATGCTCGGTGGGTGATTAGAGTGCATATTTATGTATAGTGGATCGTCATTGGGCTTCCTATAGGGCCTATGTTTTCCATTGTTAAGGTCGAAAGTTACATCTAAAAAGTTTGATTCGGCGGTAATTTTTAGGTCAAACTGCTCGAAAATTTTGTGGAGATCTTTTCTTGTTTTGTCTGCTAAACGTGCTGATTTACTTTTTATAATAGCCAAACCGTCATCTCTATATAGGCCGATGCTTTCTTTGCCAAATTTCTTACTCAGGTGGTTTAAAATGAAAAGGCCTACTAACTCACAAATTTCCGCGCCGTCGAAACTGCCCATGATAACGTCAAACAAACTATGGCTATCTTTTTTTATCGATGAAATTCCGGTATTGAAAAGGAGAGATAGGAATTTCATCGATAAAAAAAGATAGCCATAGTTTGTTTGACGTTAGCATGGGCAGTTTCGACGGCGCGGAAATTTGTGAGTTAGTAGGCCTTTTCATTTTAAACCACCTGAGTAAGAAATTTGGCAAAGAAAGCATCGGCCTATATAGAGATGACGGTTTGGCTATTATAAAAAGTAAATCAGCACGTTTAGCAGACAAAACAAGAAAAGATCTCCACAAAATTTTCGAGCAGTTTGACCTAAAAATTACCGCCGAATCAAATTTACGCATTGTAAACTTTTTAGATGTAACTTTCGACCTTAACAATGGAAAACATAGGCCCTATAGGAAGCCCAATGACGATCCACTATACATAAATATGCACTCTAATCACCCACCGAGCATCACAAGGCAACTACCTGCATCAATTAACAAGCGCATCGCACTTCTTTCATCAGATGAGCAAACTTTTCAGGAATCTGCACCCATATATCAGAACGCACTTAGGCATAGCAACTTTAATCATGAACTTAGCTACACTCAGCACACACCGCAAAACAACGCAGGAATAGGCAACGCAACATCATTTGGTTCAACTCACCATTTAGCAAGAGTGTTAGCACAAACATGGGACGTAATTTCCTTAGTCTAATTGACAAGCATTTTCCACTGCACCACAAGCTACATAAAATTTTTAACAGAAATACAGTTAAAGTAAGCTATAGCTGCATGAACAATATTAAGTCAGTAATCACTAAACACAATGCACGCATATCTAGAAATAACAAGCCACAGGAGAGGACACTACCAATTGCAGTTGTAGAAAAACCATTTGCCCGCTTCAAAAACAATGCATGACTAGGGACATAGTATACAAAGCAACAGTCACAGTAAGCAACACAAACACGATCAAAAATTACATTGGCATGACTGCAACCACATTCAAAGAGCGATTGGCCAACCACACTAAATCTTTTCAGCATAAAAAGCATGCAAATGACACGGAACTTTCGAAATATATTTGGACATTGAAAGAAAACAATAAGGATTTCAGTATTAATTGGCAAATTTTAAAACATTCTATTTCGTATACGGGAGGATCAAAACGATGCAATTTATGTTTAGAAGAAAAATTTTGTATTTTGAAAGAAAAAAACAAGGATTGTTTACTCAACAAAAGAGCTGAAATAATTTCACGATGTCGTCATCGTAACAAATTTCGCGTAAACAACGCAAACAAAGCCATGCATGCACACATTGTCTCCCACACACACCCCCACGCCCCGGCAGGAAGCATATAAACGGTCATTTCTTTCGATACTTGTAAACTGCTTGATGATTCTTTTACAGATGAAACAGCCTGTTGCAGACAAGTTTTGAGGTAAGCGAAAATCTATAATTTGCTCTAACTATATGTTGTCGAGCACTTTTTGCGTTTCGTAGACCTAAACCTACATGTATATATATATATATATATATATATATATATATATATATATATATATATAATATATATACAGCCAATTCAAAAAAGTTCGTTCAAAATATCGTAAACCTTAAACATTGAACGCGCAAAGTATGACGGGTATTAGTTATTTGGAGCCTTAGATTGGACATTATCTTAGTAAACCAAATATCCCTATATCGTAAGTGTTGATTATATGCTAAAAAATCGGTTTCTTATTTTAAGAAAATAATTCTTATTTTAAGAACAACCCGTGGGTAAGTAAAATATTCTTGACAAGAATCTTATTTCAAGAAAATTATTCTTAAAATAAGAAAATCATTCTTGGTTAGAAAAAAAATCTTGGCAAGAAAATTTTACAAATTTTGTCCCGTGGGTAAGTAAAATATTCTTGCTAAGAAAATTTTTCTTATTTCAAGAATACCTTCTAGAAAAAATATCTTATATCAAGAAAAATATTCTTAGTTGCCTAAGAATTATTTTCTTGATTTAAGACTTATTTTCTAGAACATATGCTTGAAATAAGAAAAACATTCTTAATGAGAATAATTTACTTACCCACGGGACAAAACGAGAATTTCTTTCTTGAATCGAAGGAACGAAAAAGTCTTGCAGAGAAAAATATTCTAGTTTCCCCCGAACGTTTTGAAACAAAATACCTGAATGTTGGGGAAAACTACAATAATTTTCTTGGCATTATTTCCTTTCCGTTCCATCCATCAAATTATTTTTGTAATCTAAAAAAACGGAGTACATTTGTTTCAATATTCTAAAAGTTTTATTATACATGCATGTTGACAACGGATTTTCACACAACATTAATTGATATATAAACAGAATGCTAATGCTATGTATTAACGTTCTCATTCGATGTCAAATGTTCAATTTCAAATCGCATTCATTGGTAATCAACATGGATGAACTTATATATATTATTTTTGGATTAATTACTGGATAAATTAATTATTCTTTCTGAACAAAACCATTTGTTGGTTGAACAATGAAATGAGCTCACAAGACAGTTTATTCCTTTATTGAACAGATTTGTAGATAACTGGTTGCCTTGCATGGTGTGTCAACTTTCAAATCATCTTAATTCTTAAAGAAGAAATGGTGACAATTACTATAGATAATAGACTAAAACAGTACGGTACACTTGAGTGTAATTTTAGATTTTAAAAGACAATGTTGTAACTCCTATGACCGACAAAAACTGGGGGGGGGGCTTAGTCGAAAGGGTCCTTGAGCCGGAGGGACCCACACTGCGGTTTGACTAATTGAGGGCTTCACACCCCATGCACACAGTGCAATAGAGCTCTTTTTTTGTGTCTGTGGCATAAGTTGTCAGTAACCTATACAGTGGGAATCACCCTCACAGTAAAACCAAACATGTTTCCTTGACAAGGTTAGGATAATAAATTAAACAGGGCACATTGTAATTGAACGGTTAAAAGTAACTCAGCAAATTAAAAATGTTCTCTTCCTCAAGTGTACTTTTACCCTGTCAAAGGGAGACCAAGGGAAAACTTGGCTCATTTTTTTGCTTTTAGACTAGTGATTTTCAACTTCTGTCTATTTGGGAACAAGGCTGACCTACCTATGGGACCTTGTTCGAAAGAGCCTCTGAGGTACATCAGCCACTGGGACCAGACCCAATGCACCCAGGGTTTCTTTTCAATTAAGACCAAGAGCCCCGCTAAGCCAAAGTTAGATCAGTGATTCAAGGTGCATCTCAAGGATCTCAACATGTTATGTCTAAGAGTGTGGTCTTAACTGAGACAAGGTCAGGCAAAACTCAAAAACGGTCTGTTAAATCATGTCCAACAATATGTCCAAAATATTCCTTGTCCTATTCAAACTTCAGTTAGGTACTACAAGTACTATACCAATGGTGTTTGTTCATAAGTTATAATCACTAACCAATACAGTGGTAATCCCCCCACAAGGGGTGGAAAAAATAATTTTCTTCCTGTGAGCACAGCCTAAAGATAACACATTTCCTGCAGCCTGAAGATCATGAATATGTCAAACCTAGGCTTATCTAGCTATAAATTGTAGCCTATAATGCACATACATACTATACTGTCTGGTGAGCCTGGTTTTAAACTAAAGAATGATTTCTTGGCAGTTGGCAGACATATCTAACGGCAAGTCGGCAACAACAGTTTTCTATTTTGTGTTTATTTGTTTTCGTGGGCTCGCAGCAATCGCCAGTTATCACTTATCCAGAAAAAGTTACAACTTGAAATAGCTCAATATTTTTGTAGTGTTTATATGAAATCTATTTACTTAACAACTTAATAACTTACTTAGTACTTATGGTGCAGCCGAAGCAGGCTTAAATATTGCAGAGCGTAATGATGTAGTACAGTTAATATAAGTAGTCAAGCAAAGTAGGTAGTCCGTCAGTTCAGATCAGCCTATTTTGTAAGGAGGGGCATGCAATCTCGATTCTTATGAGATAAAACTATCAGCCAGCGAGGTTATACAATTGACAATATTGCAAATTTCCTGTCAACCATGACTGGTAAAGCAAATTAAGCCCATAGTGAGACATAATTATGTACTGTATATAATGAGTCTTTTCAAATCAACCTAAAAAATTCCTGCGGCTGTTGAATAATTTCCTGCGAATGTGCTCGCCTATTTTTTCCACCCCTGTCCCCCACAGAAAAACCAAACAAGTAATTTACTTTGACAATGAAAGATATTGGAAATTGACAGTTTTAAAACCAGACTACATGTATCTAAAATTCTACATATGTTTCTTGTCAACACATTCAGCTGCACACTGTATTGTCATTGGTATTTTTAGGGAAAATTATTGGGAATAGGTTAAAAAATGTCTTACTCTAGACAGGTTAGGATTATAAAATATATAAAAGGCACATTGTAGTTAATTAAGAGGTTAAAACACAATGGTGAATACACACAGTATCTCTTCTTAACCATTAAGTCACAATCTACTCTTCCTCAAGTGCAATTTTACCCGGATCAATAATGTCAATCAATATCAAGGGAAAGTTACCCATTTTAAGTTATATATTTCAAAGTCTTTTGAAACAAAAACCATAAACATAAGATCTCTAGAGTATTGGAGGTGGGTCGGGCAGCAGGCTGGGCTAACTTGGTTTACCTCAGTCAGGCATTTGCTATTATTTCCTAATAATTTTCATTTTTGTCTATTTGGGAACTAAGCTGCCCAGCATATCCCCACCAGGATCTGGGCAAAGTATGAATGCTGTATTTAAATTAATATAATGCTGTAAGTGACTTATCATTTCTATGGGCTATAACTGTAAAATATTGTCACTGCTCATGAAAATGTGATTTCAGGTTTGGTACGACAAAAATAGAAACAGCACAGGCACCAAATTTACCTGTGCTTGGCCCTTGTAAATAGATAGTCTAAGCAATAAGCATGCATAAATCTGGTAGGGATGGCATTTTATTTGTATGCAATTACCAAATATATTTCATCCGATATTATATATTGTGCTAAACACAGGTACGTGTACTGCTGAAAGACCTGAAAAGTCTTATGAATAAATTCCTCTTGGGAAAGCGAGCTAGGCTAGCTCTGGTAGCTATGCTGGCTAGGGTTCTACACCCTCTAACCATTCCCAAAATAAACAGTCATTAATGCCATACCTGGCATACCAGGTTCTTGACAGAAATGATATTATGATAGCACAATATACTGTATTATTACAAAGAAAGGATTGTTCTCCTCTCATAGAAAGCTAAATATTTTGCTTTGGTGATTGTATTAATAACATCAAAGCTAAATGAGCCAATATTTCATATACTTTTAAAAGGATCAATTCATGATCATCAACAATATAATTTTCATACCTTGTAGCAGACAGTGTAGTTTGTAGTCGTTTGTATTGTTTTGGACAGTTTGACTCGCTTCGACCACATATTATTTCAGTATTTATCGCTTGAAATGATAATCTTTAAATACAAAGGCAAATAGAAAGTTTTTAATGTCTATTAATAACATATTCTTGAAGCCAAAATATGCGACCATTATACGTGAAAACAATCGATTGTATACCCTATATTTACACGCAAAATCTAAAATTATTTACATAGTTTAACACTTACTTTTCAAATCATTGTTTGAATCTTCAAATATTGGAATATTTCTTCGTATTTTCGTTAAAATTTGTAGAAGATTTGGATGTATAAAGTTTTAATTCAACAAAATTTTTGAAAGGACGCGCTGTGAGTAGTGTGAGAGCACGCTCGCTAAGCATCCTGGGTGCCCATATATGGCACTCGTCTCAGTCGTCTGCATCCGCTGAAGGCACTGATCTCAAATATCTGAACAGTCCAGCATATAAACAACAATAATCAGCAACGATAATCTCTGTCTTTCTGACGAAAACTCTTCATTCTATCTTCAAAATAATGGTCTTCATTATATTCCCAAAATAATTCATTAATCTTTATTTGTATGACTACAGAGTTTCATGTGTTTTTCACCTCGCGAACGAGGCCACAAGTCAACTGAAACAAAGTCCTTTCAACTCAATCATATATATGCCGAAAGCCAGATAGACTTTTACTTTTAATTTGTTTAATATGGCTACGGGTGAAAAAACTCTCTTTTTTTAATTGAAAATATAAAGGAGGATCTTTAAAAATACATGTTCTTTGATACGACGCAAGACATATTAAAAATGCAACGTTTGCGATTGATCGAAACTTGACGAGCTGCCTGGCGTGTCAATAACATTACAACTATTCTTGAAACTAAGAAAAATCAATGCCAAAATATCATTGTCTACCGAATTTATATAGTCAGAATATTCTATGACGCAAGAATATCATTCTTGAAATCAGAAAAAAAATCTTCCGGATTATCTTGCCTGGATTAATTTTCTTATTTTAAGAAATGTGTACTTAAAACAAGAACTTTTTTCTTATAATTTCTCTTGACAAGAAATAATTTCTCAAAAAGACAAAATAAGAAAAATAATCTAAAAAATAAGAATTTTATTCTAGGCTAGACTTTGATTTTTTGCAGTGCTCTTGCATTGTTACAAAGCAAATTTCCAGAGTTAAAGACTCTAAATAGGAAGTTAGCCATCATCCCTTGCGCGTTCAATGTTTAAGCTTTAAGATTTTCGAAGGACAACGTTTTTTGAATTGGCTGTATATATATATATATATAGTCAAATCTGCAGACATGCATGTTTCGCCGTTCAACGGCTCGTCAGTGCAGCTTGTAACACAGTCTAGATGCGAGTGACTTCATATTTATACACCATACTCTTGCCCTCACCAAGCGCATGTGGTACAATACTCAGACACATGCGCATCCAGACATGCGTGAAGTGTCTTGGGGCCAGATTGCTCAAACGACCACAAGGGAAGTGAGCTTTTGCATTATAGCTTATATAGCCACCAATTAACCTCACAGAGTGCTCAACAACACAAGTGAGGGATCATATATAGTCAAATCTGCAGACATGCATGTTTCGCCGTTCAACGGCTCGTCAGTGCAGCTTGTAACACAGTCTAGATGCGAGTGACTTCATATTTATACACCATACTCTTGCCCTCACCAAGCGCATGTGGTACAATACTCAGACACATGCGCATCCAGACATGCGTGAAGTGTCTTGGGGCCAGAGTGCTCAAACGACCACAAGGGAAGTGAGCTTTTGCATTATATCTTATATAGCCACCAATTAACCTCACAGAGTGCTCAACAACACAACAATCGGCTTATTGCTGTCGAGCCTCAGCGAGACAGCACACTATTCTTGACGTGCTAAGGTTTCTCCAGAGTTCACTTGCCCCAGTCTTTTACCCGACCTATATATTGTCAAGATTTAGATTTGGCGTCGGTTTGTTGGATGGATGGATGGATGTTTATCGTAATTCCGGGGCAAAAGGTCGAGCTTGAAGTCATTTTTGAAATTAGGGGGAGTGAACGAGATATTGTAAATTTTGTATGCGCACGCATGCAGGTTTCTTTCCATGTGTTCGATCGAGATTTTGAAAACTTTATATACGGATGAGAATTTAAGATCGACATTTTTCAGAAAATCTTAGGTAAGTATGGCTCTGTTTCTTTCTACTGACATACATCAAGGCGATGAACTATTTAGCGTTCAAGCTAGAGGGAAGAAATGTGCTTTCATGAGTTTATCGGCTATTTTAACAGCCCAAAATAACCGCTGATCGATTGGTCAACAACAACATTAAATAATGTCTTACTGCAAGGAGACAAAATGTACTTAAAAGCACTAGATAATGGCTTAATTATCCTAGACCCAGGTGTACAATTTTTGTCTATAGATAACTTACAAACAGTTGTTAGTGTTTCATGTAGTAAGAACATGTTTTCTTACGAGATCTGTGGATCTGTAATATCGCCTGTACAGGCAAAAACATGCAGCTGCATTATCTGTGATGGCAACAAATAGTGATCTACCTGTTGTTGTAGAGTCGGCTGAGGCACTAAAAGGCATCGACCTGCCCGTTGAGGCACAAAATAACATTGATCTGCCCATTGTGTCGGAAAGTAACAACATTGATCTGCCCATTGTGGTGGAAAGTAACATTGATCTGTCCATTGTGGCGGAAAGTACTGTGACATTGATCTGCCCATTGTGGTAGAGCCTAAGAGCCCAAAGGCCCATTATTTATTTTTTGTTATATAGTTTGGGGGGTTGGAATTCTTACTGAGCTTAATGTTAATCATTACACTGACGGGTACCATCTGAACAGCTGGATTACACAGAAATTTATATTTTTATTTTATTTCAACAAAATGGTTGTTTCAAAATAATATGGATATATTACATCATCTCTTATTGGGTGCAATTTGCTATGAGGAATTATGTATTTCCAACAGGTCATGTGGGTGTGGATCCTGTGTAATGTGTATCAAAGTTGTTTTGGAGAGAGACACCATTGTGCTGGTTTGCTGTATAATTATGTATTTCGACAATTCACTGGGCAGTACAAGATGAACACTGATGAAACCAAATGTTGATTAAATACATGTATGAAACATCTACAGATGGGAACAAAGAGTCAAAGACTGTTCTGACAGACTGCACATGGCAAATGCATTATCAATATCCTATGAACACAGACAACCAGCTAATTGCACCACAAAAATATTAAAAGACATTGCCTCTATAATTTCAAAGTAGTTATTCAAGATGCCATTGACAACTTTGAAGTAAACAACAACTTCTATTAACATTTGATGTTGGTACCAAGAGTTCCATTAACAATAGCACACTCAGATATCTTGCTTAATACTGTACAGTATATACCATTTACAATGGTATAGTGTTGTAGTCACAATGTTGTAATCTCAACATTTTGACAACAAAATAAATCAATACATACAGTGTATTGTTAGCAATTTCAATAAGTTCAATATTTAACACTAATTATGTTCAGGAATTTTCCATGCAGTTTGTGCGTCAAGACAGCACTTTCCTTGCGATAGTAACTCCTAGTATAGCCACCAATTAACCTCACAGAGTGCTCAACAACACAACACAGAGTGCTCTACTACTACAATCACTGTGTTGTGATTGTAGTAGATAAGAGTGCTCAACACAAAATCATTTGTAGAGCAATATTTATTATAATCTTAAAACAGTTTTTGTTGCTACTTTAAGTTTCATGCAGTTATGCAATCATCAGGCAACTGTTCTTCATAGTTCAATTTCGTGTTTGCACACGCTACTCATTTAACGGTTCGCTGATGCGCGTGTGGTTTTGAATTTTGCAGCGCTGAACTTTATTGCGTGCCGGCATTTCGCAAAAAGTTCCGATCTTCGGTTTAAAGTTCTGTTCTTTTCAGCTTTTAGTAGACAAAGCTTCTCTTCAGTGCAAAGGTTGCAATATTTCCACCAGCGGAATACGATGGAGCGCGCGTCACGATAGTCCATTTAATTTTATAGTCTTTATCTATATACACGCTTCAATTTCCACACGTACTTGGAAAGTTCCGTTTCATTCTCATACCGCGGGTCGTTAAACGATTTCTTGTGGTTCCCATACCTCTCTTTGAACGTATTCGCCGTCATCCCGATATACTCTTTTGTATCGTTATTATTCTTAGTTCTTATCTCAGCCTTGTAAACAATACTCTTGGTCTGACATCTCCGATCGAGTGGGCATTCGCTGGGGACTCTACAATTACAGCTTTCACTTGAGCTTTCGGGAGACTGGACTTTGGTCAGAACGCGCTTGTTGTGTCGAGAAATGGCACTTTTTACATTTTCCATGCAGCTGTACGAGACTTTGATAGTGTTGCGGTTAAAGATCTTATGTAGCGGGTCTGTTTTCGGGAAATGCTTATCAACTAGTCGTAGAAAGTCCCGGGCAATGTTTGAACGGACATTTTTACTAAATGGTGGGTTAAACCAGATTATGTTCCTTTGTCGTTTTCGTTTTTTGTTGCTCTGGATCGGAGGGTTGTCAGGAGAATATTCAAGCTTGCTGTTGTAATTACTATGGTGGAGAGCAGTTTCATAGATACCTGCCACAGAGTCGAAAGCTACTTTACTAGATGATAAGGAGGGGTGTTTTGAGCGGTTATCAATGTATAATGGGTCGTTGTTTGGTTTCCTATATGGTATGTAACTCTCGTCTCGCAGGTTTAAAGTGATATCGAGAAAGTTTACAATTTGATGATTAACTTCGGCCGTGATCTTTAAACCGAATTGAAGAAATAGGGCACAGAGATCTTTTCTTGCTTTATGTGCCAACCTACCGCTAGTGCCTTTTATTAGCGCCAAACCATCATCACGGTACAAACCAATATTTTCTTTGCCAAATTTCTTAGTGAGTGTATTTAATGCAAATAAACCAACAAGTTCACACACTTCTGCTCCGTCGTAGCTTCCCATGGTAACGTCAAACATTGAGTTGTTGTTTCTTTTCACCCATGGTTTATTTGCATTAAATAGTAAAGACTTTCGTGCATGCTTGATAACTGAAACGTGTTCGTCAGGTATATCAACAAGAGATTTTGCCCACAAAATTGCTTTGTCGAATTAACAGATCTTCGGTAATGGAGGGATAAAATTCGACAACATCGAACGAAACAAACGTATGGCCAGGCTTGTTGGGGATGTTCTTAAACCACTCGATAACTGATTGGGAATTTTCCCACTGGTTAACTTTGATAACAGATCTAATTTTATCGTTTATAGAATCAAGGATGACTTTGCTCACCTTTCCCAGTTCACTCTTTGCGGGGTTGATCAAACGACACTTTGGGTTTGAATCAAAGTTCTCTTTATGATCTTTTAGGGTAATAAACGCCTCTTTTTTTGCCATCACGTCGACACGATTTCCAATTGCAAGATTGTCTGTTATTTCTTTCAACTCATGATTAATATGATCAGCGATATTCTCATTTCCAAACTTATATGTTTTTGTTATGTTTTCAGTTAGTAACTTCGAATACGTAGTTTGTGGAACTTCGTAAATATTTTGCGTTTTATCAGCAAAAACAAAGATGTTATCAGATGAATTTACGTTCTTAATGTCTTCCATAACCGTGGTTAAGAAAGGATCGTATTGACAGCTCAGTATCGTTAGAATGTATGGTTTCTATTTTTTATGGTTTCTAAAGCGTTCCTTGAACGTAGTTGCTGTCATGCCAATGTATTTCATTGTTTCGTTGTCTTCCGTAGTCACCTTTGCCTGGTACACGATGCTCTTCACCATACATTTGCCTTCCAAAGGACACTCTTTCTTTTTCTGGCAATTGCACGTCTGCTCTTCTTTTCTTCTCGTTGTTTTCTTCGAATTAGTTGGTAGATTTTTCGAAAGTATGTTTGGGGCTTGAAGAGAAACGGTCGATTGTTCAAAATTACTTGGTCAATTCTAAAGCGTGCCAAGTCGTACAGATCGGGGAGTAAACAATGCAATTTGTGCACCTACGAGAAGCTCCACATCCTGAAAAGTGATAGAAGTACGCTCCTAAACAAGAGAACTGAAATTTTCTCAAAATGCTGCCATGAGAGGAAATTTTGGCGGGAAATTACGAGCGCGCGCAAATCAACACTACGCCACCAAGCTGACGAGAGCCCGCTCGCGTCAAAAATAGTTTGAACTTTAACGGTAAAAATCCTGTGTTAACCTGATGATTGCCTTGACCAGGCATGAAACTTTAAGTAGTTAACAAATGTTTGTATAATTTTGATTTATTAAATATTTTATATATATATATATATATATATACAATTTTTCGTTGTCCGTAGCAGAACGAAGAGTGCTCAATAACAGAATATGAAAGAGCAAAATGTAGTAGCTTAATCTTAAAATATATTCACCGCTACACAGTGTTTCACGCCTCTTTCAAAGCGATCTTCAGGCGATTCTACTCAAATGATAGTTTGATTGCGTAAACTAACGGTTTGCTGACGCGTTCGATTATTTGCGCGTGCGTTTAAAATTTCGCGCGCTAAACGAATTACGGTGGCGGCATTTCGCAAATAGTTCTGATCTTTTGTTCAACGTCCTGTCCTTGTCTGATTTCAGCAAGCAAGGCAAAGATTGCAACTTGTTGCACCGGCTATATACGCACGGACACACTTCAAAATTGACCACTTTATAGTATATGCTCGTTGACTTTGCTTGAGCTTCCATGCGTAGTTAGGAAGTTCCGTTTCCGTCGAATACCGAGAGTGGTTCAAGGATTTCTTGTGGTTTGCGTATCTCTTCTTAAATGTCCCTGCCGTCATTCCGATGTACTCCTTCGTCTCCCCATTGTCCGTCGTAGTGATTTCCGCTTTATAAACGACGCTTTCCGTCAAACACTTTCCATCAAGTGGACATTCATCTTTGGTACGGCAGTTACAGTCTTCCGGTGGTACATTGATTTCCCTTTTTCCAACAAGTGTCGACTGTGGTTGCAGTTAGAAACTTTTAAATCTCCTTATATTATAAGTAGTATCTAACGAGCAATTTGATTGGCTAATTCGCGTGCTTTATGACGCAATAAAGCACGGCCACCGTTTTGATTTTTTCTCCCTTTGTCCCCGCTTGTTAAATTTCCTCGGAATTGTCAATACAATATGAACAAAATTATAATAGTTTTAAATCCAAAGTCTGTCAGAAAGCAAGACCTAAACGAGATGGAAAAAGCCAGGCAACAAATAACAATGGGATCCATAAACGGCGAATAAAGATTCGTAGCTGTTTCTGAGTTTGAAATATACTTTTTTGCTTGAAAGTTCGCATTCAACAGCGACAAGAAACGCGAAAATCTGTGCTATTTTGACATTTAAAGGTACAAAAATTGTATTTAAACACAAACCAAACCAAATTTATCCACAGTTCTACAATCCTGGCCAAAAGTCCTTGGGACACCTTCACATTTTGGTATATTTTATAGCAATCACAGCATTTATTGGGCAACTGAGTTTCCTAAACACTTCCCCCCATCCCCCCGAACAATGTTGGATTTACGGGAATGTTGAAGTGAAATTTGGCAAACTTCCAACATTGAAGAGGGGTAGGGGAGGGGAGGGGAAGTTGACTTTTGAAAATTAAGTCTATAAAATGCTCAGTGTCCCAAGACTTTTGTCCAGGATTGTCTTAAAATAGTAAAAATTTTAATGTGCAAAAATTATATATTTTTATGTGACATATCACCGTCATTCTTTTGTATTCATGATCGACGTGAATTAACAATTAAACCGGATGTTGAATAACATATAAACTAACAGTTCTCACACACACGGGAGAACACTTCTCGCCTACAATTTCAACGATAAATACAATATTATTCATTTGTTACAATAAAGTTTAGTGACATTTGTCTTTATATCGTATTTCCCGTAGAAACAAACCTTAATAGTAAGGATTAAAGGATGTAATTTGCGACTTTTAACAGTTCTCGCTCTTGAGTAAATAAATTTAAAATTTATTCCACTTTTTATACTGAAAGCTAGTGAGAACTGTTGAAAATACGTTCAAGCGGCTCTTCCTAAACACAAGAAGTGAGTTTAAAAGTTGTGCAGCAGTAAATTCAATCAGATTAGAGGATCATCTTAAATATATCATAAAAATCAAGTGCGCAATTTTGAATAATAGTACTGAGAACTGTGTGTGAGTATTGTCTGTGCTATGTATTGTTTACATACGATTAAATATTTAAAATATAACCTTCGTCTTGACCTCGCTTTAAAGTAGTTTCAAAGTGACGTCGTTTACATCAGGCCTTTTTAAGAAATCATCAGTGGGGGCATCATCAAAAGGGGACGTAACAAGTAGGTGGTGTATTATATGTGTGGGAAGGCGAAGGGAGTCTAGGGTCCTCCTCCAGAAAATTTTTGTATTCTTGAGTCTCTGTGGCTTGATTTCCTGCGTTTTCAGAGACAATTTTTGATATATCCCATCTAAACGGAGCCAGGTTTTGTTGTGAGAATACAATAACTTTCCTCTAAACTCAGTTTTTTTCCATTTTTTGCCTTATACTTTGGACAAAGGACCTTCACTGGGGCAAAATAGCTTACTGGGGGGGCGAACATGGGGGCTGGGGGGGCGAACATGGGGGCTGGGGAGGCTTTTGCCCCTCCAGTACATTAGTTAAAAAAGGTCCTGGTTTACATCAATCTTTATATTTAGAGCTAACTTCACATATTTTGTAATAGGATTGTATGCTTTATCGTTATATGTTTAGCTAAAAATAGGATAAAAAGACAAAACAAAATTGCACTGCATATTTTACGAATATTTCGACCGCGAAATTACACTCGCATCTAGAAACATCCAGCTGGCTGCATAACTGCATTTGTCATTGTTTGCATTATATCATATTTCGGAAGTATTGTACAATTACTGTATGTAATGTCAATCAATGTTCCGGAATGTATGAATATTTATCTTAAAAATAATCTACGATCGTTAGAGGAAGGATTCTTTAATAATGTTAAACTTTCTATTTCGATCTTTTTCTGACCCATTTTAAGACAATCCTGGCCAAAAGTCCTTGGGACACCTTCACATTTTGGTATATTTTATAGCAATCACAGCATTTATTGGGCAACTGAGTTTCCTAAACACTTCCCCCCATCCCCCCGAACAATGTTGGATTTACTGGATTGTTGAAGTGAAATTTGGCAAACTTCCAACATTGAAGAGGGTAGGGAGGAGGGAAGTTGACTTTTGAAAATTAAGTCTATAAAATGCTCAGTGTCCCAAGACTTTTGTCCAGGATTGTCTTAAAATAGTAAAAATTTTAATGTGCAAAAATTATATATTTTTATGTGACATATCACCGTCATTCTTTTGTATTCATGATCGACGTGAATTAACAATTAAACCGGATGTTGAATAACATATAAACTAACAGTTCTCACACACACGGGAGAACACTTCTCGCCTACAATTTCAACGATAAATACAATATTATTCATTTGTTACAATAAAGTTTAGTGACATTTGTCTTTATATCGTATTTCCGTAGAAACAAACCTTAATAGTAAGGATTAAAGGATGTAATTTGCGACTTTTAACAGTTCTCGCTCTTGAGTAAATAAATTTAAAATTTATTCCACTTTTTATACTGAAAGCTAGTGAGAACTGTTGAAAATACGTTCAAGCGGCTCTTCCTAAACACAAGAAGTGAGTTTAAAAGTTGTGCAGCAGTAAATTCAATCAGATTAGAGGATCATCTTAAATATATCATAAAAATCAAGTGCGCAATTTTGAATAATAGTACTGAGAACTGTGTGTGAGTATTGTCTGTGCTATGTATTGTTTACATACGATTAAATATTTAAAATATAACCTTCGTCTTGACCTCGCTTTAAAGTAGTTTCAAAGTGACGTCGTTTACATCAGGGCCTTTTTTAAGAAATCATCAGTGGGGGGCATCATCAAAAGGGGACGTAACAAGTAGGTGGTGTATTATATGTGTGGGAAGGCGAAGGGGGGTCTAGGGGTCCTCCCCCAGAAAATTTTTGTATTCTTGAGTCTCTGTGGCTTGATTTCCTGCGTTTTCAGAGACAATTTTTGATATATCCCATCTAAACGGAGCCAGGTTTTGTTGTGAGAATACAATAACTTTCCTCTAAACTCAGTTTTTTTCCATTTTTTGCCTTATACTTTGGACAAAAGGGACCTTCACTGGGGGGGCCAAAATAGCTTACTGGGGGGCGAACATGGGGGCTGGGGGCGAACATGGGGGCTGGGAGGCTTTTGCCCTCCAGTACATTAGTTAAAAAAGGTCCTGGTTTACATCAATCTTTATATTTAGAGCTAACTTCACATATTTTGTAATAGGATTGTATGCTTTATCGTTATATGTTTAGCTAAAAATAGGATAAAAAGACAAAACAAAATTGCACTGCATATTTTACGAATATTTCGACCACGAAATTACACTCGCATCTAGAAACATCCAGCTGGCTGCATAACTGCATTTGTCATTGTTTGCATTATATCATATTTCGGAAGTATTGTACAATTACTGTATGTAATGTCAATCAATGTTCCGGAATGTATGAATATTTATCTTAAAAATAATCTACGATCGTTAGAGGAAGGATTCTTTAATAATGTTAAACTTTCTATTTCGATCTTTTTCTGACCCATTTTAAGACAATCCTGGCCAAAAGTCCTTGGGACACCTTCACATTTTGGTATATTTTATAGCAATCACAGCATTTATTGGGCAACTGAGTTTCCTAAACACTTCCATCCCCGAACAATGTTGGATTTACGGGAATGTTGAAGTGAAATTTGGCAAACTTCCAACATTGAAGAGGGGTAGGGGAGGGGAGGGGAAGTTGACTTTTGAAAATTAAGTCTATAAAATGCTCAGTGTCCCAAGACTTTTGTCCAGGATTGTCTTAAAATAGTAAAAATTTTAATGTGCAAAAATTATATATTTTTATGTGACATATCACCGTCATTCTTTTGTATTCATGATCGACGTGAATTAACAATTAAACCGGATGTTGAATAACATATAAACTAACAGTTCTCACACACACGGAGAACACTTCGCCTACAATTTCAACGATAAATACAATATTATTCATTTGTTACAATAAAGTTTAGTGACATTTGTCTTTATATCGTATTTCCCGTAGAAACAAACCTTAATAGTAAGGATTAAAGGATGTAATTTGCGACTTTTAACAGTTCTCGCTCTTGAGTAAATAAATTTAAAATTTATTCCACTTTTTATACTGAAAGCTAGTGAGAACTGTTGAAAATACGTTCAAGCGGCTCTTCCTAAACACAAGAAGTGAGTTTAAAAGTTGTGCAGCAGTAAATTCAATCAGATTAGAGGATCATCTTAAATATATCATAAAAATCAAGTGCGCAATTTTGAATAATAGTACTGAGAACTGTGTGTGAGTATTGTCTGTGCTATGTATTGTTTACATACGATTAAATATTTAAAATATAACCTTCGTCTTGACCTCGCTTTAAAGTAGTTTCAAAGTGACGTCGTTTACATCAGGGCCTTTTTTAAGAAATCATCAGTGGGGGGGCATCATCAAAAGGGGACGTAACAAGTAGGTGGTGTATTATATGTGTGGGAAGGCGAAGGGGAGTCTGGGGGTCTTCCCCCAGAAAATTTTTGTATTCTTGAGTCTCTGTGGCTTGATTTCCTGCGTTTTCAGAGACAATTTTTGATATATCCCATCTAAACGGAGCCAGGTTTTGTTGTGAGAATACAATAACTTTCCTCTAAACTCCATTTTTGGCTTATACTTTGGACAAAGGGACCTTCACTGGGGGCAAAATAGCTTACTGGGGGCGAACATGGGGGCTGGGGCGAACATGGGGGCTGGGAGGCTTTTGCCCTCCAGTACATTAGTTAAAAAGGTCCTGGTTTACATCAATCTTTATATTTAGAGCTAACTTCACATATTTTGTAATAGGATTGTATGCTTTATCGTTATATGTTTAGCTAAAAATAGGATAAAAAGACAAAACAAAATTGCACTGCATATTTTACGAATATTTCGACCGCGAAATTACACTCGCATCTAGAAACATCCAGCTGGCTGCATAACTGCATTTGTCATTGTTTGCATTATATCATATTTCGGAAGTATTGTACAATTACTGTATGTAATGTCAATCAATGTTCCGGAATGTATGAATATTTATCTTAAAAATAATCTACGATCGTTAGAGGAAGGATTCTTTAATAATGTTAAACTTTCTATTTCGATCTTTTCTGACCCATTTTAAGACAATCCTGGCCAAAAGTCCTTGGGACACCTTCACATTTTGGTATATTTTATAGCAATCACAGCATTTATTGGGCAACTGAGTTTCCTAAACACTTCCCCATCCCCGAACAATGTTGGATTTACGGAATGTTGAAGTGAAATTTGGCAAACTTCCAACATTGAAGAGGGTAGGGAGGAGGGAAGTTGACTTTTGAAAATTAAGTCTATAAAATGCTCAGTGTCCCAAGACTTTTGTCCAGGATTGTCTTAAAATAGTAAAAATTTTAATGTGCAAAAATTATATATTTTTATGTGACATATCACCGTCATTCTTTTGTATTCATGATCGACGTGAATTAACAATTAAACCGGATGTTGAATAACATATAAACTAACAGTTCTCACACACACGGGAGAACACTTCGCCTACAATTTCAACGATAAATACAATATTATTCATTTGTTACAATAAAGTTTAGTGACATTTGTCTTTATATCGTATTTCCGTAGAAACAAACCTTAATAGTAATGATTAAAGGATGTAATTTGCGACTTTTAACAGTTCTCGCTCTTGAGTAAATAAATTTAAAATTTATTCCACTTTTTATACTGAAAGCTAGTGAGAACTGTTGAAAATACGTTCAAGCGGCTCTTCCTAAACACAAGAAGTGAGTTTAAAAGTTGTGCAGCAGTAAATTCAATCAGATTAGAGGATCATCTTAAATATATCATAAAAATCAAGTGCGCAATTTTGAATAATAGTACTGAGAACTGTGTGTGAGTATTGTCTGTGCTATGTATTGTTTACATACGATTAAATATTTAAAATATAACCTTCGTCTTGACCTCGCTTTAAAGTAGTTTCAAAGTGACGTCGTTTACATCAGGCCTTTTAAGAAATCATCAGTGGGGCATCATCAAAAGGGGACGTAACAAGTAGGTGGTGTATTATATGTGTGGGAAGGCGAAGGGAGTCTAGGGTCCTCCCAGAAAATTTTTGTATTCTTGAGTCTCTGTGGCTTGATTTCCTGCGTTTTCAGAGACAATTTTTGATATATCCCATCTAAACGGAGCCAGGTTTTGTTGTGAGAATACAATAACTTTCCTCTAAACTCAGTTTTTCCATTTTTGCCTTATACTTTGGACAAAAGGACCTTCACTGGGGGCAAAATAGCTTACTGGGGCGAACATGGGGGCTGGGGGGCGAACATGGGGGCTGGGGAGGCTTTTGCCCCTCCAGTACATTAGTTAAAAAAGGTCCTGGTTTACATCAATCTTTATATTTAGAGCTAACTTCACATATTTTGTAATAGGATTGTATGCTTTATCGTTATATGTTTAGCTAAAAATAGGATAAAAAGACAAAACAAAATTGCACTGCATATTTTACGAATATTTCGACCGCGAAATTACACTCGCATCTAGAAACATCCAGCTGGCTGCATAACTGCATTTGTCATTGTTTGCATTATATCATATTTCGGAAGTATTGTACAATTACTGTATGTAATGTCAATCAATGTTCCGGAATGTATGAATATTTATCTTAAAAATAATCTACGATCGTTAGAGGAAGGATTCTTTAATAATGTTAAACTTTCTATTTCGATCTTTTTCTGACCCATTTTAAGACAATCCTGGCCAAAAGTCCTTGGGACACCTTCACATTTTGGTATATTTTATAGCAATCACAGCATTTATTGGGCAACTGAGTTTCCTAAACACTTCCCCCCATCCCCCCGAACAATGTTGGATTTACGGGAATGTTGAAGTGAAATTTGGCAAACTTCCAACATTGAAGAGGGGTAGGGGAGGGGAGGGGAAGTTGACTTTTGAAAATTAAGTCTATAAAATGCTCAGTGTCCCAAGACTTTTGTCCAGGATTGTCTTAAAATAGTAAAAATTTTAATGTGCAAAAATTATATATTTTTATGTGACATATCACCGTCATTCTTTTGTATTCATGATCGACGTGAATTAACAATTAAACCGGATGTTGAATAACATATAAACTAACAGTTCTCACACACACGGGAGAACACTTCTCGCCTACAATTTCAACGATAAATACAATATTATTCATTTGTTACAATAAAGTTTAGTGACATTTGTCTTTATATCGTATTTCCCGTAGAAACAAACCTTAATAGTAAGGATTAAAGGATGTAATTTGCGACTTTTAACAGTTCTCGCTCTTGAGTAAATAAATTTAAAATTTATTCCACTTTTTATACTGAAAGCTAGTGAGAACTGTTGAAAATACGTTCAAGCGGCTCTTCCTAAACACAAGAAGTGAGTTTAAAAGTTGTGCAGCAGTAAATTCAATCAGATTAGAGGATCATCTTAAATATATCATAAAAATCAAGTGCGCAATTTTGAATAATAGTACTGAGAACTGTGTGTGAGTATTGTCTGTGCTATGTATTGTTTACATACGATTAAATATTTAAAATATAACCTTCGTCTTGACCTCGCTTTAAAGTAGTTTCAAAGTGACGTCGTTTACATCAGGGCCTTTTTTAAGAAATCATCAGTGGGGGGGCATCATCAAAAGGGGACGTAACAAGTAGGTGGTGTATTATATGTGTGGGAAGGCGAAGGGGAGTCTAGGGGTCCTCCCCCAGAAAATTTTTGTATTCTTGAGTCTCTGTGGCTTGATTTCCTGCGTTTTCAGAGACAATTTTTGATATATCCCATCTAAACGGAGCCAGGTTTTGTTGTGAGAATACAATAACTTTCCTCTAAACTCAGTTTTTTTCCATTTTTTGCCTTATACTTTGGACAAAAGGGACCTTCACTGGGGGGGGGGCAAAATAGCTTACTGGGGGCGAACATGGGGCTGGGGCGAACATGGGGGCTGGGGAGGCTTTTGCCCCTCCAGTACATTAGTTAAAAAAGGTCCTGGTTTACATCAATCTTTATATTTAGAGCTAACTTCACATATTTTGTAATAGGATTGTATGCTTTATCGTTATATGTTTAGCTAAAAATAGGATAAAAAGACAAAACAAAATTGCACTGCATATTTTACGAATATTTCGACCGCGAAATTACACTCGCATCTAGAAACATCCAGCTGGCTGCATAACTGCATTTGTCATTGTTTGCATTATATCATATTTCGGAAGTATTGTACAATTACTGTATGTAATGTCAATCAATGTTCCGGAATGTATGAATATTTATCTTAAAAATAATCTACGATCGTTAGAGGAAGGATTCTTTAATAATGTTAAACTTTCTATTTCGATCTTTTTCTGACCCATTTTAAGACAATCCTGGCCAAAAGTCCTTGGGACACCTTCACATTTTGGTATATTTTATAGCAATCACAGCATTTATTGGGCAACTGAGTTTCCTAAACACTTCCCCCCATCCCCCCGAACAATGTTGGATTTACGGGAATGTTGAAGTGAAATTTGGCAAACTTCCAACATTGAAGAGGGGTAGGGGAGGGGAGGGGAAGTTGACTTTTGAAAATTAAGTCTATAAAATGCTCAGTGTCCCAAGACTTTTGTCCAGGATTGTCTTAAAATAGTAAAAATTTTAATGTGCAAAAATTATATATTTTTATGTGACATATCACCGTCATTCTTTTGTATTCATGATCGACGTGAATTAACAATTAAACCGGATGTTGAATAACATATAAACTAACAGTTCTCACACACACGGGAGAACACTTCTCGCCTACAATTTCAACGATAAATACAATATTATTCATTTGTTACAATAAAGTTTAGTGACATTTGTCTTTATATCGTATTTCCCGTAGAAACAAACCTTAATAGTAAGGATTAAAGGATGTAATTTGCGACTTTTAACAGTTCTCGCTCTTGAGTAAATAAATTTAAAATTTATTCCACTTTTTATACTGAAAGCTAGTGAGAACTGTTGAAAATACGTTCAAGCGGCTCTTCCTAAACACAAGAAGTGAGTTTAAAAGTTGTGCAGCAGTAAATTCAATCAGATTAGAGGATCATCTTAAATATATCATAAAAATCAAGTGCGCAATTTTGAATAATAGTACTGAGAACTGTGTGTGAGTATTGTCTGTGCTATGTATTGTTTACATACGATTAAATATTTAAAATATAACCTTCGTCTTGACCTCGCTTTAAAGTAGTTTCAAAGTGACGTCGTTTACATCAGGGCCTTTTTTAAGAAATCATCAGTGGGGGGGCATCATCAAAAGGGGACGTAACAAGTAGGTGGTGTATTATATGTGTGGGAAGGCGAAGGGGAGTCTAGGGGTCCTCCCCCAGAAAATTTTTGTATTCTTGAGTCTCTGTGGCTTGATTTCCTGCGTTTTCAGAGACAATTTTTGATATATCCCATCTAAACGGAGCCAGGTTTTGTTGTGAGAATACAATAACTTTCCTCTAAACTCAGTTTTTTTCCATTTTTTGCCTTATACTTTGGACAAAAGGGACCTTCACTGGGGGGGCCAAAATAGCTTACTGGGGGGGCGTCCATGGGGGCTGGGGGCGAACATGGGGCTGGGAGGCTTTTGCCCCTCCAGTACATTAGTTAAAAAAGGTCCTGGTTTACATCAATCTTTATATTTAGAGCTAACTTCACATATTTTGTAATAGGATTGTATGCTTTATCGTTATATGTTTAGCTAAAAATAGGATAAAAAGACAAAACAAAATTGCACTGCATATTTTACGAATATTTCGACCGCGAAATTACACTCGCATCTAGAAACATCCAGCTGGCTGCATAACTGCATTTGTCATTGTTTGCATTATATCATATTTCGGAAGTATTGTACAATTACTGTATGTAATGTCAATCAATGTTCCGGAATGTATGAATATTTATCTTAAAAATAATCTACGATCGTTAGAGGAAGGATTCTTTAATAATGTTAAACTTTCTATTTCGATCTTTTTCTGACCCATTTTAAGACAATCCTGGCCAAAAGTCCTTGGGACACCTTCACATTTTGGTATATTTTATAGCAATCACAGCATTTATTGGGCAACTGAGTTTCCTAAACACTTCCCCCCATCCCCCCGAACAATGTTGGATTTACGGGAATGTTGAAGTGAAATTTGGCAAACTTCCAACATTGAAGAGGGGTAGGGGAGGGGAGGGGAAGTTGACTTTTGAAAATTAAGTCTATAAAATGCTCAGTGTCCCAAGACTTTTGTCCAGGATTGTAGGTGCAAAAAATTAAAATTAACCATTTTGGCATTGATTTAGATAACAGTATAACACTATGTGTACAGTTTTTTAGCTATCAAGATGCAACGACAAAAACCTACACAAATACGACATGTTATGCATTTCTTGACAGTTTGTCTGAGAAAATTTTTAACCACCAACCACTGAATTAGCAAAAAAACACAAAAAATATTCAAACAGTACCTTCAAACAAAAACTGCCCGATATATTTGGTTCAAGATGAAAAATCAACTTGACAGCCAATGTTGTCAAAGCAGCTTGACAAAAACCCTTCGCTTTTATGCCGAATCCAGGACAAAAGTGAAGCAGAACAACGAAAAACCAATCTGTCTATCATTGTGCACCATATTTGAAAAATTTTCAACAGTTTTTGTGCCTTTTTAATCCCTAATTTTTGTTGAGTTGCAAGTTTTTCGCTCCTTCGCCGGCCAGAATTCAAGCGTAGTTGTTGCCAAGCAATGAAAACATTGAAAAGCTTGCGAGTGACGTCAGTGATTACATGTTAGGAGAATATCAATATTGATATTTGAACAAAATTGTTTACTTTGCTTATCTACCACTTATAATATAAAAGAATAAAAAAAACTCGTCTTGTGCTGTTAAGGTGTAATAATGCACTCGAGGGAATGTTGGGAGAATACTCGAGAAGCGTGTAAAACACTCGATTCCCCCCTCGTGCATTATTACACCATAACGGCACGCGACTCGTTTTTTAATTCTTAATAGCGTTGTCTCACGTAGCTAAAAATAGATTCCCTCAGCTAAGACCCCCCACGAGACTCAGACAAACAAACTACTATTTAATATAGAATTATACTAGCAGCGAACTATCATTGGCATATTTTTTTATTTTATCTGCACTAAAACTCATTCAAATTTACACCAAAGTTAGAACATGGTTAGTACTAAGCACTGTTGCTGGGGAACGTGTGCAAGTGATTCGAGATATCCAGAAAAATTGCCGAAATCGCTTCAGGAAATGAGGGCTTCTGGCCTTGTTCTGGGCAAAAGGTATTTATACCTTTTCCAAAACCGTCGCAAGGAATTGAAAAGTCTCGTCGCTGGGTTTCAGCATGTTCGCGGAAAAACTTTGATGTATCAATGATAAATAGGAACACATATATTTGTGCAGTTCATTGGCCAGGCGAGAAAGGGCCCACGGATAAAGGGCCAAAGTGGTAAAAGGCCTTCGGCGTTTACCACTTTGCTTCAAGCCTCTACATTTTAACCACCGCTTGAGTTGATCGACAGTATAATCTGATGGATCATGCTCAAAATATGAGCCGGGAACGCCGTCGTTTTCAGTGAGAGTTGTTAAATTTATCGGAGAAGCACTAGTTGTAGAATTCATTTTTAAACCAGACACAGTGCCAAAGGGCGGTTCTCTCTTTTACAGAACTGATATTTAAAAATAGACTATTAAATCAATAAGTTAACCGGCTTGTGAAATATTTTTTCAACATATTTTTTTATTGTCAAAGCAAAGTAGTTTTACTTATCAACGGAAGATTCCTCAGTGAAAAGAGTATATTTGAAATTATTTTACGTATAAGTGACAATTAATCTTTCATTTGAAATAAATCCGTATTTTAAATATAGAATATAGTCGATAGAATAGTAGACAATCCTAGACCTAGCTTCTTTTATAGTATTAAAACTAAAAGGTAAACAAAATAGACTATAAATAGTGGATACTAATACAGCGACAAAATAGTAAATGTTAAAAATAATGGGCACTATAAAAGCGAATATAAAACACCAAAAGAGCAAAATAATGGGCACTAAATCGACAAAAAAATGTTTTTAAGCGTCCAAACTTAGTATAAACACGAAAGCAACAATATATTAAAATAGACTATATAGGATAGTAGACATTTTTATAGCAGCGACAGAATAGTCCATACTAAAGCGATGAAATAGCCTATATTACAACTACCAAAGCAAAAATATCGACACTGGCACTTCGACTAAAGCAAAAAGTACAACGTGTGTATGATTCCGCACAAATAAATTTAAACAAACTATCAAATTATCAAAATAACTCCCAGCAAGCTCTCAATCATAATACAATTTATATTAAGAGTTGCCAATGTTTGTCTGAGTCTTGGCGGGGGGTCGGAATTCGTGACGTCACGTCGAGACAACGCTATTAATGAACGGTATATAAGATCTCTGGGATATGATATTTGTGCACCTGAAGAGAGAGGATCTGGACATCCTCTCGAAACAGAACTGTAGAGTTTTTAATATTTTTATGTTTCAATCTTAGTTTTTAACTTTCAACAGCATATATATATATATATATAGTCAAATCTGCAGACATGCATGTTTCGCCGTTCAACGGCTCGTCAGTGCAGCTTGTAACGCAGTCTAGATGCGAGTGACTTCGTATTTATACACCATACTCTTGCCCTCACCAAGCGCATGTGGTACAATACTCAGACACATGCGCATCCAGACATGCGTGAAGTGTCTTGGGGCCAGAGTGCTCAAACGACCACAAGGGAAGTGAGCTTTTGCATTATAGCTTATAGCCACCAATTAACCTCACAGAGTGCTCAACAACACAAAGTGAAGGAGCATATATAGTCAAATCTGCAGACATGCATGTTTCGCCGTTCAACGGCTCGTCAGTGCAGTTATCGTCAGTGCTCGTCAGTGCACTCGTCAGTGCATATATATATATATATATATAGACTATAGACGATATAGTAAAAACCGTTTGCAGAGTGCTCAATGGAGAACCAGAGCATATTATAGTTAAAATTCAGCGATTCAACAGTTTTGAATAGACATTTTATTACCAGTTAGTTAGTTAATCGAAGCCAACAAGAAATGTCGATTTTCTTGACGTAAACGTCAATTTGACCAGTGGAAAACACATGCCTTATACCAAGCCTAATAATATACCTTTGTATATCCACAACAAATCCAATCACCCACCTATAATTATCAAGAATATCCCAGAATCCATCAACAAACGCCTCTCCGATATTTCATCTGATGAAGCATCATTCAATCGTGCAACGCCGCTATACCAAAAAGCTATTGAGCATAGTGGGTATAATCATCAGCTGAAATTCAAACCCTCAACACCATGAAGTGTTCCCACTAGCCAAATTAAGACGCGACACAGAAACATAACATGGTATAATCCACCGTACAGCAAGAACGTTGCCACCAATATCGGCCAGACTTTCCTTAGAATCCTTGACGAGGAATTTCCCAGTAACCATGCATTGCATAAAATCTTCAACAGGAACACTGTCAAAATTAGCTACACCTGCATGACTAATATTAAACAAACTATTGACGGACATAACAAATCCATTCTCAAAATGAATGATCCACATGAAAAACCCCTCGACAATGAATGCAACTGCCGATCTCGCGACAACTGTCCTTTGCTTGGTAAATGCCTTACTAAGGCAGTTGTATACCAAGCAACAGTTACGACCATTGGCGGGAAACCAGATCAAACATACGTCGGTCTTACCGCAAACGCATTCAAAACCAGATTCGTAGGCCTATATAGTATAAAGTATAACCTTACATGCCAACGGTCAAAATTTCAAATTAACCAATAATAGCCAAGAACGATAGTATACATCGATATATAATCCTACGTGTATATACAACTTAGTCATTAGATCATTTTCTCTGAACACACGTATGTGTGTAGCACGAAACGAACTAGTAATAAAATGTCTATTCAAAACTGTTGAATCTCTGAATTTTAACTATGTATATATATATAAATATTTATTAAATCAAAATTTTACAAACATTTGTAACTACTTAAAGTTTCATGCCTGGTGAAGGCAATCTTCGGGTTACACAGGATTAACAATAATTATCGATCGAATTGATTTAGAAATTCATTTATTTGTTTATATATATATATATATATATATATATAAAATAGAAACCACAAAAAATCGTTTAGCAACGCCAGGTATGAAAAGGAAACTGCGTTATCAAAACACGTATGGCAATTAAAGCGAAGCAACAAGGACTACACTATAGGATGGTCCATTCTGAAGCGCGCATCAGCATACTCACCTGGTAGAACACGCTGCAATCTCTGCATTGAAGAAAAGTTGTGTATTATGCAGGATGATGGAAAGAAGCTACTGAACAGGAGATCAGAAATCTTCGCGAAATGCCGCCACCGCGAGAAGTTTTGGGCGGGAAAATTTAAGCGCGCGCGCGGACAGTGACAGAGCACGTCATCAAACTATCGAACATGTCATTTTAACGGACTGAACTTTATTCGCCTGAAGATTGTCACTGAAGTGGCATGAAACTCAGAGTAGCGATTTCATTATTTTAAGATAAACAAACATTTATATATATATATATATATATAGTCAAATCTGCAGACATGCATGTTTCGCCGTTCAACGGCTATATATATATATATGTACGTGTAGGTTTAGATCTACGAAACGCAAAGAGTACTCGACAACATATATATAGTTAGAGCAAATTATAGATTTTCGCTTACCTCAAAACTTGTCTGCAACAGGCTGTTTCATCTGTAAAAGAATCATCAAACTGCTCGAAAATTTTGTGGAGATCTTTTCTTGTTTTGTCTGCTAAACGTGCTGATTTACTCTTTATAATAGCCAAACCGTCATCTCTATATAGGCCAATGCTTTCTTTGCCAACGCAACGCAAACAAAATCATGCATGAGTCTTTGCCAACGCAACGCAAACAACGCAAACAAAGTCATGCATGCACACATTGTCTCCCACATACACCCACACGTTCCGGCAGGAAGCACTATATAAGCGGTCATTCCTTTCGATACTTGTCACTGCCTGATGATTCTTTTACAGATGAAACAGCCTGTTGCAGACAAGTTTTGAGGTAAGCGAAAATCTATAATTTGCTCTAACTATATGTTGTCGAGCACTCTTTGCGTTTCGTAGACCTAAACCTACACGTATATATATATATATATAAAATAAAATAATTCAAAAAATTTGAACGTATAGTCTAAAGAGTGCTCAATACCTAAAGGTAGAGCGAATTTAATTTAATTATATACTTAAAATAGTATCGTCACTACTCAGTCGCCTGAAGATTGCTTTTAAGCATGAAACTCTGAGTAGTGACGATACTATTTTAAGTATATAATTAAATTATATATATATATATATATATATATATATATATATAAGACAAACATTATATATATATATATATATATATATACAATGTTTCTTTGTTTGTAGTAGATAAAAGAGTGCTCAATACTGTAAGAGTTCAGCAGAGCAATATAAATTTGTAATAAGTGTCTTAAAACTGAAACATCGCTACTCTGAGTTTCACGCCTCGTTTGTCGAGACGATCTTCAGGCGATTGAGTAGAATTCAGTTCGTTTATGGCGTCAAAACATCAACATGTTTGCTGACGCATGTTGATCGCGCGCGCGCGTTTGAAGTTTCCCGCGCGAAATTTGTCTCGATGGCGGCACTTCGCAAATGAACTGAATTCTACTCAATCGCCTGAAGATCGTCTCGACAAACGAGGCGTGAAACTCAGAGTAGCGATGTTTCAGTTTTAAGACACTTATTACAAATTTATATATATATATATATATATACACCCGTTTACAAAAAGGTTGTCGCAAGGCAGATAGATAGATAGAAAGGAATTCTCATTATAGATGCAAATAAGCATTACTTCCGCTTACATATATTAATTGGCTCAAAATTACATATTTTAGCCGGGGGTCGACTTTAATATGCTCATATGTCGGTATCAGTATATATATATATATATATATATAGTTAAAATTCAGAGATTCAACAGTTTTGAATAGACATTTTATTACTAGTTAGTTTCGTGCTACACACGTATGTGTGGTACTCTTCAGACAAAATGATCTAATGACTAAGTTGTATATACTAAGTTGATTAGTTTTTAATCTTATATATCTTACAATAATTAAACCTTCCGGGACATGTTTTTTGTACATTATTTGACAACCACTTTAAACTTAAGTGGATATTATGTATATAGTATAAAGTATAACCTTACATGCCAACGGTCAAAATTTCAAATTAACCAATAATAGCCAAGAACGATAGTATAGATCGATATTATAATCCTACGTGTATATACAACTTAGTCATTAGATCATTTTGTCTGAAGAGTACCACACATACGTGTGTAGCACGAAACTAACTAGTAATAAAATGTCTATTCAAAACTGTTGAATCTCTGAATTTTAACTATATTATGCTCTGGTTCTCCATTGAGCACTCTGCAAACGGTTTTTACTATATCGTCTATAGTCTATATATATATATATATATATATATATATATATATATATATAATCGATATTTTATTTAAGTGTTTGTTTCACTTACCATGATCTACTAGAAAAGTTTCTACGCGGTTAATCCCGTGATTTAGGGCGGAATAGAAACGATCTAACTGGCTCACACCGTTTTCCCATGATTTGTTTTGTAGACGTAGAGTGCACTAGCCGAAGCGTGCTAATATAGTATGGTATTTAGTGTTTGTTTCACATAACATACAAACCCAAACGAAACGTAGATTATATTCCTTCCCCTCGCCTAACGTAGATATTATTCCTTCCAACTTTTAAGCCGCCTTCCAGTGTCCCAAGGGCTGGAGTCTTATTAATTTAAGATAGCTGGCGAGGGGAAGGAATATAATCTACGTTTCGTTTGGGTTTGTATGTTATGTGAAACAAACACTAAATACCATACTATATATATATATATATATATATATATATATATATATATGTGTGTCTGAGTATTGTACCACATGCGCTTGGTGAGGGCAAGAGTATGGTGTATAAATACGAAGTCACTCGCATCTAGACTGCGTTACAAGCTGCACTGACGAGCCGTTGAACGGCGAAACATGCATGTCTGCAGATTTGACTATATATATATATATATATATATATATATATATATATATATATATTTATATTTATTTAATCTTAAAACAGTATAATTGTTGCTAGTTAAAGTTTCATGCGTTATGCAATCTTCAGGCAACTGTTCTTACTAATTCAGTTCGATGTTTGCTTGCGTTACTCGTTGACGGTTGTTCTTGCGTGATACTTTCGTGACTTGCGCGCGCGTGACTTTTCCCGCGAGGAATTTATTCGCGTGACGGCATTTCGCAAACAGTTCAGATCGTTTGTTCAATGTTATATTCCTTTTTGCCTTTAGCAAGCACAATTTTTCTTCCAGACAAAGAAGACATTTCTTTCCGCCGGCCGCATATGAAGGCGTACGCTTTTTAATTGACCACTTTATATTATAATCCTTATCTTCTTGTTTCAATTTCCAAACATATTTGGACAATTCCGTCTCATTTTTGTATTTTGCATCGTTAAATGACTTTTTATGGTTTCTGTATCTCTCCTAAAAATCATTCGCCGTCATCCCAATGTACTGCCTTAGGGTGCCATCTCCCGTTCTTACTTCCGCCTTGTATACAACGCTCTTTGCCGCCAAACAATTTCGTTCCAGAGGGCATTCCGCGGGGGTATTACAATTACAGTTGTTACGTTTGCTTTCATGTGCGTCTGGTTTGGCTTTGGATAGGATACGTTTGTTGTGACTGGAAATCGCACTTTTTACGTTGTCCATGCAGCTATAGCTAACTTTGATGGTGTTTCGATTAAAGATCTTATGAAGAGCGTTTGTTTCTGGAAAATGCTTATCAACAAGTCGCAGGAAGTCTCGACCAATGTTTGAACGTACGTTTTTGCTAAATGGTGGATTAAACCAGATTATATTTCTTTGGCGTTTTCTCTTCTGGCTGGTTGTGTTGGGTGTTTGGTCAGGAGAGTATTAAATTTGGTATGGTAGTTGCTTTGAAGGAGAGCTGTTTGGTAGGTGTCTGCAACGGAGTCAAAAACTGCTTTATCGGATGATAGGGACGAAATTCGTCGATTAATCGAAGCTGGTAGTTGTTTGATGATAGAGGGAGGATGGTTGGAGCGGCTGTCGATATACAATGGATCGTTGTTTGGTTTTCTATAAGGAAGGTACTTCTCGTCGCGCAGATTGAAGGTTACATCAAGAAAGTTCACTACTTGATGATTGACCTCGGCCGTGACCTTTAAGCCGAACTGGAGGAATTGGTCGCATAGATATTTTCTTGCCTTGTCTGCTAATCTACCGCTGGTGCCTTTTATAAGTGCCAAACCATCGTCACGATATAAACCAATATTTTCTCTGCCGAATTTCTTAACAAGTGTATTCAACGCAAACAAGCCAATAAGATCACACACTTCGGCGCCGTCGTAGCTACCCATAGTCACATCAAACATGGAGTTGCTGTTTCTTTTCACCCATGGTTTATTTGCGTTGAACAACAAGGACTTTCGTGCATGTTTAATAATCGAGACGTGTTCGTCAGGGATATGAACAAAAGACTTCGCCCAGAGAATTGCTTTATCAAGCAGGTCTTCACTAATTGAGGGGTAAAACTCTACAACATCGAACGAAACAAACGTGTGCCCGGGCTTGTTTGGGATGTCATTAAACCACTTGATAACTAGCTGATTGGGAATTCTTCCACTGATTGACTTTGATTGCAGATCTTATTGTATCATTTATAGAATCAAGTATAACTTTGCTCACCTTGCCAAGTTCACTTTTCGCGGGGTTAATCAAACGACACTTTGGGTTCGACTCAAAGTTCTCTTTGTGGTCTTTTAGAGTGATAAATGCTTCTCGTTTTGCTATTGTATCAACGCGATTTCCAATTGCAAGTTTGTTAGTGATCTGTTTTAACTCTTGGTTAATGTCATCGGTAATATTTTCATTTCCAATCTTGTAAGTTTTTGTAATGTTTTCGTTGAGGAGTTTAGTATATGAACTTGGTGGAGCTTTGTAAATATTTCGCGTCTTATCTGCAAACACAAAGACATCTTTTGACGAGTTTACTTCATTGATATCTTTCTGAACCGTATTTAGGAAAGGATCGTTGACTTTACGGAAAGAAACTTTGTCAATCATTTGGACAATGTCTTCTTCAAACGCTTTCATAGCGCTAACATTCAGTGCGCACTTGTTTGATGGTAATCCACACGTATTTTTATCATTACCTCTGCTTCCATTCAGAAAAAAGGTTGCTTTCCATCTCATGCGATGAACCACGCATCTACCTTTTCAATTAAACGCCTTTGGTATTGACGGAAACGCCGACGGCAAACCAATGTTCTTCAACGAGTAGTTGAACCGAATTCTATGCATTTTAAAATCGATGTGTCTACACGTATATATATACTCTGGCCCCAAGACACTTCACGCATGTCTGGATGCGCATGTGTCTGAGTATTGTATACCACATGCGCTTGGTGAGGGCAAGAGTATGGTGTATAAATACGAAGTCACTTGCATCTATAGACTGCGTTACAAGCTGCACTGACGAGCCGTTGAACGGCGAAACATGCATGTCTGCAGATTTGATATATATATATATATATATACGTGTAGGTTTAGGTCTACGAAACGCAAAGAGTGCTCGACAACATATAGTTAGAGCAAATTATAGATTTTCGGTATATATATATAGATTTTCGCTTACCTCAAAACTTGTCTGCAACAGGCTGTTTCATCTGTAAAAGAATCATCATGAAACAGCCTGTTGCAGACAAGTTTTAAGGTAAGCGAAAATCTATAATTTGCTCTAACTATATGTTGTCGAGTACTCTTTGCGTTTCGTAGACCTAAACCTACACGTACAGACAGGAAAGACTCCAAAAATCACTGACAGGGTAGGAAATACATTTAATATATAGAAATTAGTTTAAATAAAAGTTTTCTACAGAATTAATAGCGAAAGAGCAGCGAAAAAACATGTTCATGAGAATATAAATTTTTGGAAAAGCCGCACGAAAAAACAAATAAATTTGCAGGCAGTAAGCACTTACTTTGCTACACAAAAATTATATAAAATATCTCAAACTTTTTATATCTATAGCAATACTGTACTAAAACCGATTATTTCACTTTAAGTTATGAAAAAAAGACAACAAAAACATTTAAAATTTTCAATCCGAGTTGCGACAAAGTTTGTGGGTGAATGAACTGTAAAATATTACAACAGAGAAGAGTATCAGTATTATTGCAGACTTAATTTCAAGACCTTTAACACACATCTTGAACTTGTCTCTGTCGAGAGGGATCGTTCCGGATAAAATGAAAATAGCTAAAGTTATTCCTTTGTATAAGGCTGAGGACAAATCCATTTTTAGTAACTATAGACCTGTTTCCATTTTACCTGCATTTTCAAAAATTTTAGAGAAAGTATTTTATAATAGGTTATTAAAATATTTAAACAAACATAACATTTTATGTGCTAACCAATATGGTTTTAGAAAGGGCCACTCAACGTTGTTGGCTCTTGTTGATTTGTACGATAAAATTTCTGAGGCAATCGATAAAAAAGAATTCGCTGTTGGAATTTTCCTGGACTTATCTAAAGCTTTCGATACGGTGGACCATAGCATTCTGTTTGCAAAACTGGAATGGTATGGTGTTCGTGGCATAGCGCTGAACTGGATCAAAAGCTATTTTTCTGACCGGAAGCAATTTGTTCAGGTTGATGACTCGTCTTCTACCATGAAGTCTATAACATGTGAGTACCACAGGGATCAATCCTAGGTCCGTTGTTGTTTCTGATATATATTAATGACATATGCAATGTTTCAAGTTTGGCAAAATTAATCTTATTTGCTGATGACACAAATTTATTCTTTTCCCATGCAAATCCGGTGCACTTGATTAATGTTATCAACCAAGAGCTGGAAAAAATTTCGATTTGGCTTCGAGTGAACAAATTATCTTTAAATGTAGATAAAACCAAATTTATGATTTTCAGTCCTAGACAAAAAAGGCTGCAATCGGACTTCAGGGTGGTATTAAATGATAGAGAAATTAGTCAAGTTGAAGAAGTTGTTTTCCTGGGGTTGTTTTAGATGAACACCTTTCCTGGAAATCTCACATTAACCATGTGTCAAATAAGATTTCCAAATCAATAGGAATCATGCGTAAATCTAGTTTCTTTCTTTTAAAGCATTCCTTGTTAACATTGTACTACTCAATGGTGTACCCATACTTACAATATTGTAATATTGTTTGGGCGTCCACATATTCGTCTAATTTATCTCGTTTGGTGATTCTTCAAAAACGTGTTGTTAGAATTATAAATAATAGTAGATTTGACTCCCTACAGGTTTGATCTTTAAGAATTTTCAGCTATTAAAATTTAATGATATCCATAAATTACAAACAGGACAGTTTATGTTTTCGTATGAACATAACCTGTTGCCAGGCATTTCGGAAGTATGTTTTACATTAATAAGCAAGTACATAATTATGACACTAGGAGAGCCAATGAATTTCACATTATAACACCTAGAACAAATATACGACAATTTTCAATAAAGTATCAAGGTCCATTCCTTTACAACAGTTTGGATAAGTACATTGTAAATAGTAAATCGCTTTCTTGTTTTGCAAAGAAATTAAAAACTCACTTTTGCTCACTGTATATCAATTAATTAACATATCTGTATTCATAACTTTGATAATACATATTATTTTTTTCGTAATTAAAAATTAGAAATAAGAGGAGGTTTGATATTAAATAAGCCTAATGGTTTCAAATCAAACCTCGTCACATGATACTATTTGTAAATTATACTTTATTATAACTTATCTTATATACTATTGTAATTTACTCTATAATTTAATGCTGTATATAACAATTTGGTGACAATTAAATTCATTCATTCATTCATTCAAGACTATAAAACAATTATATAGTTCGCTCTCGTCGTATGTGGCTGATAGCCGACTCGGTGCTACGCACCTCGTCGGCTATCAGCTCATATACGACTCGAGCTCTTGGTATAATTGTTAAATATACCAACACAATATATATAATTGAGTATGATCTCGCCAAGATTGAATCAATAATGATCAGCCATGTTAAACATACATCGCTACTAGAATTATATGCACGACACTGATTATTATTATGTTTCTTGCGTTTGATTTAGATTTTACCAGATAATTATTATCTGCTTACCTGCCTTAACAACCAAGACCTCTTGGACAAACCAAATGAACAAATAACCAAAGCACTCAAGTCGTTTTCGAAGGTCTGTATAAATCATTATTGTTAGATATGTATAGGAACGCGTAGCCCAAACTATTTGGTTTTGTGCGTTGCTTCTATTCCTGGAAAAGTTCAGTTGGAATTTTCTATTATTAAAAATCATGTTATATTCAAACAAACGTTTGTTCCTTCCTTTTACACTCTTTTGTTCTCATTCAATCTAAACAAAGTTAACTACTCCTGTTATAATGATATAATACAAAATATGATCCGAAGATTAACATTTTGAAACCCAAGATATGAGTTAAAACAAGACAAAATCATTATCAGACTAACTAAAGTTACAATATATACACAAGGTCTTATATACAAGCTGGTATGCTATGACATCATCAGAAAGGAATTTTCAGGCAAGAACCACGACAATAAGGTGTGCAGTGAGAAGTGTGTGATGGCATGTGGGTGCATTGAGAAATTATTATGAAAAGAGCTTAAATTCTTTGCTAGCTTTCAGACCAGTATTTAAACTAGGTGAATGGAATTCAATATAGAGTGCTTCAAGCAACAAGAGGAAGTTAGGTGTGCGAGAGTTAGTGGTGTAAAGAATTCGAGAATTGTTAGCAATTATGCTTGAAATCAAAGAAGAAAGGTCATTCAGTGAGAATTGAATTTTTGTTAATTATTGTCAAAGGCATGGTGTAGACTTACAATGTGTTGCACGTGCTCGCAGATGCAAAAATGTTGTTCTATAGCATTTTAGCCGGATTGGTATGTTCGCGTCTGTATGCATCTTTCAGTTTTTCCAATGTAAGTTTCAGAACAGTGGGATCAGTCACTTCATAAACTACATTCAACTTTGAAAGATTAGGAATTTTGTCTTTATTTGAAAGAATATATGATAACTTCTTGGTGTCATAAATAACGATAAAGTAAACCGGAACAGTTAGGCAACGTTGTATTTTCTTGAAGCATTTTTTTACTAAAGTTTTTCCTTTTCTGTCAAGGTATGGAATGCGTACCCAAATCTTTTACAATGAAGTATTGGAAACTATTTGACCCTTGCATGCTAAAGCTGTAATTGATTTCAGTAATTTGAAAGAGTAAAACCTTATGATTTACTGCACTTGCATACCCAAATACAGAACTTCAGCAGCCGGATGGTTGCAGATTCAAATCCTTCTAGGCATTGGATCAGTATAATGACTCTTATATATAGTTATTGGTGGTGCGTGAGCAGACATGGTCATGCATCTATCCAATTGCCTGTCTGCATAGCACTAAAAAGTTTGTTTCTTTTCCTATAATATAAACAATTTATAATAATACATGGGCTGTATTCATGGTCAGTTGGACTGATATGCCGAGCTTATTATTTTGAGGAATTCTTGACTTGTATGTTAATTATCACATTGTGGCCATCTCGTTGACTATTGTCTGTCAATGAATTTAGAGCCAACAAGGCGACCGTTTCATTTTCTGTTGTACCCATTATCAGCCATAATCTTTTTTCAAACATCGCAAAAACGTTTTTACAGAACTACATCTTTGTTTAAGCGGAATCAAGCCTCTAAACCACGTTGTAACAACATTTTGCGGTCGTTCATAGCATGCAACATAATTTCAACGTTGTTTTTAAAGTTCAGATGTTGTCACAACGTCATAATTCAATTAACTAATAATGAATGGCTTGTGAAGGTTATTATAAGGTTAGATCCGAACTAACCAAACTCCAACTTTCCAATATAGATATTCATCCCCGAGCCGGTGCGAAGCGCCGTGCGAGGGTACTAATTCCGCTCGGATATTTACGCCCTGGTATGTGAAAACATTGTGGAATGCAAAGTCGTCCGCCATTTTTTTTTGTCGTGGACGGGACTGGACTTTTTTTAAGTTATGTGCATGCGCAAGTTCAAGCCGAGAGAAAACTGGTAAGTAGCAACATCATGATTGGCTAAGACAACGATTTTGTTTTTATATGTATACGTCAGAAAAATAACTGCCATTTTGGCATTTTATTTTTGGCATTTATATGAAAATTTTGTCAAAATTGTACTCTGGAGAGTGGAGTCGGGACATATTAATTCAGTAAAACAAGAGAAATGAAAATGTTTTAGAGGACTTTCACTTACTAAAGTCAATAGGAAAATAAATCAGTCGAAAGGCCGAGAAAGGACAGGGTTGCCGAGTTTTAAAGCGTTTTAAACGGGTAAGTGTTTATTTTTCATACTTGCTTAGTTGCTTTTGCAGTTTTGCCGTCAATTGGCATGCACTACAGTTTATGGTTTTGAAAATGCGTAGTTCATCCTGTGTGGTCAATACAACATTGACTAATCTTAAAAATTGTTTTAGTATTAATTCAAATGCGTTGTATAGAATAAGGAACAACCTATTTTATCTCAAAAACTTCATAGTATAAAAATACTGTTCAAAAAACAGTTGAAGTTTTATGACAATTTCGAAACGTTTTGTGAGACGTCTAAGATTGAATTTTACAGTAAATCAAAGCTAAAAGAGTACAAAATAACATACCTACTTTATATAGTTGGGCAACTGGTAATTTTATAGTTAAAAGTAAAATTCTTATCACTATTTTACAAGTTTGTACAGAAAAGAAAAGAAATATACAGTATTATTGTTCGCTTGCGTGTTACCATGGTTACAGTAATCGATTTAGTACTTCATTTTACAATAACTTTTGGGGTGTTCAGGAGAATAATTGTTTGGGGTGTTCAGGAGAATAATGTCGAGGGGTTTCTGCATGAATATATTTCTAATACTAGGTTATATATGTGATAAGTAGCTTATCCGGTACATC
Organism: Trachythela sp. YZ-2020; assembly: GCA_016169945.1. Taxonomy (NCBI): domain Eukaryota; kingdom Metazoa; phylum Cnidaria; class Anthozoa; order Malacalcyonacea; family Clavulariidae; genus Trachythela; species Trachythela sp. YZ-2020. Next base: position 820,657 of record JADLSH010000070.1, on the reverse strand, counting down.
CAGGATCGGAAGTGATTAGTATTCAAAATGGCGGGATGTGCGCACGATAGTAATTAGTATTCAAAATGGCGTCGCGTGCGTCATATTGGGAAGTGACGTCATTTTGCGTACGTACGCCTTGTACGTACGTATTGTACGTACGCCTTGTACGTACGCATTGTACGTACGCATTGTACGTACGCAATGTACGTACGCATTGTACGTACGCATTGTACGTACGCATTGTACGTACCCCCTTTACGTACCCCCAGTACGTACCCCCTTGTACGTACCCCCTGTACGTACAGTACCCCTTTTACGTGAAGCTATAAATTAAATCTGGTCAACATATATTTATTAAAACTAGCCATTAATAAAAAATGGCGCTAATAAAAAAGGGGTGTGCGCACTAAGATGTGCCGTCATTTTGCGTACGTACGCGTACGTACAGAGAGAAAATAAAGAACAACAGAGAGTTTTGTGTTGGATTTTATTTAAATTACACACAACAATTTAAATGTTTCTTCTAATAAGAGTCGTTTTATAGTTTTGGCTTTATTGTTCGATAGCCATGGTTTCTTTAACAAAGGCTCGGACCGTATTAGACCGTTTGACCGAGTTTAATCATCGCTTTCTGCGTCATCGTCTTCCTCATCGAAATCGTATTCCTTTAAAAGTCTTTTTATAAGAAATTTCATCTTATCAATAGCAGTTTGTAAAGCTTCTTCTGGATCAAAGTCATCGCTTTCCACAAGCACATCCTTTGTCTTCATTATTTTTCTATGTACGGGATCTTTCTTTAGTTGTTTCATCCACAGGAGACGTTGCATATAAATATTTTCAAGTTCCTTCTGGAGTTCAGGCAGAATATTGGTGTAAGCTTTGTCGGTAGCAGATTGCTCATCAAGACCGCTGTTTATAAGGCTCTCTTTCATTTCCTCAAAAGCTGTATTACTTCTTTGCTTTGCTTTGCTTCTTCTATCATTGGTATCCAAGGATCTATTTCTTCTGCTTCTTCAGTTTCTGACTCATTATCAGACCCATGAGTTGTTGAAACCTCGTCTTCGTAATCCATTATCTGACTTTCTGTTTCTGACATCTCTTGTTCGCGTAGTGGACAGTATTCCATTTCGTGTCTGCGAAGATTGTAACCGCGGCTAAATTGTTTTCCGCAAAATTTGCAGCTCATTCCGTTACCACTGACTGTCCAGAAATGACTTGCTATTGAGCTGCACGGCACTTTTATGAGCATGTCGTCAACAGAGAGAAAATAAAGAATAGCAGAGAGTTAGTTTTATCTTTTTATTTTACTTCCTTTCCTGCCTGTTTGGTCTTTTTGGCCTGTTTGGCCTTTTTGGCCTGTTTGGCTTGTTTGGCCTGTTTGGCTTGTTTGGCCTGTTTGACCTGTGATAAAAAAACAAAAGATCAGGAGAAAACAAATCATTTGCATCTGTGCTTCGAGTTGTAAACATGGCTAAGCGAGTTTGTCGTGATTGTCCTGTTCCCGATTGCGGTGCGAAATATCTCGTACGATTGGCGAGTCATCTCGCGGATGTACATTTGCTAGATATTAACCAAAGAAGAAAGTACTTGCAAGAAGCCAAACTTCAGCCGAAAGTAAAATTTGTTGTATACAAAGCAAATGAAAACAATTTATCGCAGCAGCAAGACAGAGTGTATGAATTGTCAGAACCAAAGAGACAACACGTTCTTCAGCAAGCCCAGGTGTCATCATGGCAATATCAATCTCCATATCCGGACCCCGAAAAGCCAGGAGGAAAACGTGCAAGCCGAAGTGCACACAGCGGATGCTAAGAAACCAAAAGCTACAACCTCATCTTTAACCACCAAACCCTATCCGGATTTCAACCTCCGCCATAAATTCTCACTTTTGGTTGTGGGTCCGAGTCAAAGTGGAAAAACATATTTTGTCCAACAAATTTTGGAACACAATCGTATCGTCTACGAAGAGCAAAAAAGTATTCGCATTTTTTGGTACTACAACCAGTGTCAAGAATGTTATGACGTCTTGAAAAAGTCTCTCGGAAAAAGCATCCGGTTTGAGAGAAGTGTGCCCGAACTGTCTGAGAACATGAGCGAGATTGATACGCGGTACAACAACATCATCATCCTTGACGATTTGATGGCTGAAGCGACAGACAGTCCTGTGGTATCTCGATTGTTTACCCAAGGCCGCCATCGAAACGCGAGCGTTATCTTATTGCTGCAAAACATGTTTCCAAAGGGGAAATATAATACGGATATCAGCCGAAATGCCCAATATCTGGCTCTCTTCCGAAGTCCAAGCGATAGGAAACAAATTGGTATTGTTGGAGAACGCATGTTTGATAAGAACAGAATCCATTTTATGAACGCTTATTACAAAGAGACCGAAAAACCGTTTGGATACTTATTGGTGGATAACAAGCCTGACACACCAACCGATAAGCAAGTTCTTGGAGACCTATTTGGCGACTGCCATGTTTATCCCTTCACCACCCAAACTAAAGTGACTACACCCACACCGGTCGAAACCAAGCCGGGAAGAAAACATCATCGGTATATCACCTGGTCGGATGCAACTATCCCCGAGTGGCTAAAATACACCGACAAAGCCGATACCGTTCGTGTCATTCCCAAAGGATATGCTATCATAGAGATGTATAAATCGTCGAGCAATAGTGTTTATCCTAGCCGTCCGGGTGTCTACAGAAACGGCGAACATTATTGGCCTGTCAAAATAAGGCACCAATCTACAGGCCATATAAAATGGGTGAATCTGCACGAAGACGAGGCTACGGTCCGAGACTTTGCTAAGAAACCATGGCTATCGAACAATAAAGCCAAAACTATAAAACGACTTTTATTAGAAGAAACATTTAAATTGTTGTGTGTAATTTAAATAAAATCCAACACAAAACTCTCTGTTGTTCTTTATTTTCTCTCTGTACGTACGCGTACGTACGCAAAATGACGGCACATCTTAGTGCGCACCCCTTAAAAAACCAATTTTTTATTAATGGCTAGTTTTAATAAATATATGTTGACAACATTTAATTTATAGCTTCACGTAAAAGGGGTACTGTACGTACAATGCGTACGTACAATGCGTACGTACAATGCGTACGTACAATACGTACGTACAAGGCGTACGTACGCAAAATGACGTCACTTCCCAATATGACGCACGCGACGCCATTTTGAATACTAATTACTATCGTGCGCACATCCCGCCATTTTGAATACTAATCACTTCCGATCCTGGATGTACCGGATAAGCTACTGTGATATGCATATGATTTGGATATATAATTCTAAGACTAAGAGTTTTCAAGAAATTATCTGGATTATATATTAGACTCCTATTTTCAAATTTGGTATTTGAAGCCAGCGATTCAATGCATATGGGAGGTTTATTTAATATAACATAGTCTAATTGTGATATTCTTTTTTTTTTAAATGTTTGTATTATGTGGCGTTATTTCCGAAATGAACAGTAATTTTTTCTTACTCATTAGGTAATATGGCTTGAGCAGCAAGTTGCAGAACATTTTGAGTCCAGAATTGAATTTTCAGATCCTCTTTTTAACACACAGAATCATCTTGTAAGTATTAATCATACAGATAAATAATTTATTGTTTATGATTATTATTTAGGTGTAGTGTAGTTTTTGAACTCTATTCTATATTTAGTTCATCAGTAATAGCTCATTATTAAAAATAAATTTAAACCTTATCGGTCGAAAATGGTGAAGTTCAAAGAGAACATAATGAAAACCTTTGTCAGTAAAACTGGACTGGGCGACCATCATCTTGTCGGTGTAATTAGAAAACCAATTGCACAAAATACCCTCCGAGGGTTAAAGTTAAAGCCAATTATGAACAATCGATCTTCATGGAGAATGATCTGAACCCCAAGGACTTCTGGAAACAGATTAAAAAATGCTACCCTGTCAAGGATAAAACAACTGCAAACAAAACTTTTATGATAGCCAATGAACTTCTCTCCGACAAACAAACAACCGCAAATGCGTTCTGCAGCTACTTTACGTATGTAACTTCGCTGATAAAACCCTCAATACCGAATTTTGTGAACCCTGTTTAGCTACAAAACACCATGAATGATCTACCAGCTAAAGTGAATCCGAACAACCACAGATTTCACTTTACTGTCACGCACTACAAAGAAGTGTTGGGAATTTTAAAGTCAATCAACACCTCGAAAGCCGTTGGTCTGGATAACATCCCTGCTAAACTGGTAAAAGATGCTGCAGAGGAGCTTGCCACACCACTAACTATCCTTACAAACGGTAGCCTGACGTGTGGACTCTTTCCAAACGCTGAAAAAGCTGCCAAAATGTCACCAATTTATAAGTCCGACGATAAAACGGCACTTGACAACTATCGACCCATATCAGTGTTGCCAGTGTTTTCGAAAGTACTGGAAAGACTTGTTTACATTCGCCTGTCATACTATCTGGAGACAAACGAGCTTCTCAACGATTCCCAGTATGGATTTCGTCAAAAGCGATCAACCAAGCGACAACTCTCATGGACGACATTAGAACAAGTATGAACAGTCAGCTGCTAACAGGGACAGTGTTTCTGGATCTATGAAAAGCGTTCGACACAGTGATTCATGCTCGTCTCCTCAGTAAACTACCTGCTTACGGCATAAACGACACTGAACTGATGTGGGTATCAAGTTTCTTGTTTGCTCGATCCCAATTTGTTAACTTCGAAGGAGTGTTATCAGAGAAGAATTACATCACTTATGGAGTACCTCAGTGCTCCATCCTTGGCCCTCTTCTGTTTGAGCTACTAATCAATGACATACACACCGAACTTTCGCAATGCAAAATTATTCTCGACGCTGACGATACCGTTATCTATTACGGCAACAAGAACGCTTCGATCATTGAAAGTACATGCGAAATGGATGAGCGATAAGCATCTTACGCTTAACCTAAAGAAAGGAAAACCGAATTTATCTTGTACGGAACAGCGAAAAGAACCTTACAAGATCAACGTAAGCATTAACGGAGAGAAGGTGAATGAAGCAACACAATATAAGTACTTGGGAGTAATACTGGACCAACATCTAAATCTGCATGAGCATTTGGCCACAGTCTACAAAAAAGCATCCTCGGGGCTCAAGTTACTGAAGCTCGTCAGACCCCACTTAACTTCTGCCATAGCTGGAAAAATATACCACAGCATGATTCAGTAAATAGTTACATACTGTCCAACAGTTCACCTGGGACTACCTGAAAGAGAAACTTCAGGCAATCCAGGACCGAGGAAAACAAATCGTGTGCTCCAAACAAACGATAACCGAATGGAAACGAATTGGTTACGTCATCAACGAGCAGATCGTGATAGATGTCCATAAATCCATACAGCGTTTGAAATCCATACCCAAATTTCATAGCTACTTCAAAGTTCTCCAACGTGGAAAGAACACAAGAAGAGATGGATGCTCTCTCGTCATACCACGTGTAAAAACTGAAGTAGGAAGGAAGACCTTCAAATTTCAAGGAAGCTTGTTGTTCAACGGGCTTCCTAAAGACCTGGCTGAAAAATCCATTGTCATTTTTAAACAAAATTAAAGAGTTTATGTAAATAATTTTAACATTTTTAACGTTTTTACGTGAACGACAAATTGACTCAATTCGACTTTTTAGAGACATTTTATTGTAATATTAATTAGGTGTTTTATTTTACCTTATTTGTATACACAGGTCCCTGTAGGATGCCAGCAATTGGACTATCAAAAGCTGAACAAGTCAACCTGTATAATTATAGAATATAATAATAATGATACTATCCATGTAAACAGGCTACAAAATCTCAAAAAGGCCGAAGGCTATTTCTGTATATTTTAATATCAAGACAGCAATAGCGTAGCATTAACCAGATCTTTCCCCTCCCTTCTAGGCAGCAAGAGATTTGTTTATATTTACAGTACATGGGCCTAACCATATATTGTTAATTTATAATGATGAAATTCAATGTAGGAATTCACTGTATGACACAGCTGTATAATTAGGTTAACTTTATAGGCCTAACACAGCTTTTTAAAAAAGAATTTATATAAATACTGCTCCTAATCTATTAGAATATAGGCTTATAGCATGTTTACTAGTAAATCACGTAGCTATACTTATTGTTTACCTTCGTTTACGTATTGTGAAATCAATTGTTGCTAGTATTCTGCTGATATTCTCGATAATTTCTGTATGCAATTCTGAATATTCTCTTCAACACTGACTCTTCCAAGGCCGTAAAACGTTTCCAGAATAGCTTTCTCGATGTCATATATTCTCGTTCGCTTTTGTAACCGTCAATACGCACAATATATATATTTACAACCTTTCCGGATCTCAAGATCTTCTTAGTATTAAATCAATATGGCGAAAAATTTCATTGCAATTGATCAATGTATAGAAACAAGATTGTGATTGGTTGATGGATAATGATATGCGAAGGCGTCTCGCGCCAGGCGGCAAAAACTACAGTTTGCCAACAGCGATACCAAGATGCGATTACCCCTTGAGGTGTTTGCTAAACGGGTGGTCTCAGACAGTTTAAAGCTGAAAATAGAAATTTACACATAATGTGTTGTCTGTAAAGAAAAAAGCCCGGCGTACTCTTAAGCGGTAATGTAACAATGTCCAGAAGAAGTGCGGTTATTACAGGATTAATTGTTGATATTTTTCAATTTTGAAGAAATCAAGTACTCCTGGGCATAAAATTAGCCAGCATATAGAAGATGTTTGGGCAAAAGGTTATACTGGCAAAGGTGTTACAGTTGTTGTAATTGATGATGGAGTAAGAGGGACACACCGTGAATTGAGGAAACATTATGTATGTTATTACCTATAAATATTTGTTGTCGCTTCTTTAATATTATGGAATTATTTGTTGCACCTGTGTTTTGTTAATAGCTGCATGAATAACTAAGTGATAAGATACAATTGTGCAATATCTACTTATTAGTCTAGGACCTGTATAGGAGTTTGTATGCGTTTCATTTACCACAGGCAATCTCAACTGTTTTAGGGTAAAATGACCATGGCGGTCAACATGGCATATGTGCCAAAACCTGAATCCGGGACGAAAGTCCTGAAAATGACCCCGCCCTGAAACGGCAGTGCCGACATAGCTCTAACTTCCGAAAAGCAGAAGCGACAGCCTTTCTGAAGTGCTTATAGTGTTTAGAAGGTTGCTTTTAGGGGTAGTTATTGGAAGGAAAAATTTGTCCAAGTATAATATTTTACAAGAAAATGACCATGCACCACCCCAGGTCAACTGCTAATTATCCATGAAATAACTAATATACCTGGCAGAAATTAAATTTTCTTATTTCCCAACAATTTTTACCATGGGATGAAAAACTATGCTATTGTAGATTTCATAAGGATTGACATTGTTTTGTTTAAATATAATACATTTTATTTCACTTACCCCCCACCAAAACACGATTTCAGCCATATTTTGCCGTCTTGTTTGCTTTTTATCGCCGAGTCTCGCAAGTATCATCCAATTGTTGTACTTTTACATAATGATAGATGGCTAAAGAAGATTTCAACCAAGTTTCGTCAAGTTTTGAAGCAGTGCAGTGTATTTTATCTTCGATATTGTGTCCTTCGATATTTCGTCAAATTCACGAAACGCTGGTTCGCCACCACAGAACCCAGTAAATATATTATATTTATTGTATTTTTATGATTTATGATAAAAACATTAGAAAATACGCAAATATTTATTGTTTTTATCATAAATCATAAAAATACAATAAATATAATATATTTACTGGGTTCTGTGGTGGCGAACCAGCGTTTCGTGAAAATATTTGCCCCCCCCCCTGTCAAGTAGCCCACGAGGAGTTTTGGCGAAGATTGCGCGTGACTTTCAAATTATTTTTAAACTTGTGTCTTTGATTCTGATCCTAAATTTGTTATGGGAGGTTTTTCCTTTCAATTGGGACTATACTACTCTAGTTTTTCGATTGGGACTATTCTACAATGAAGTACTCTTGGATACTGTAATCTAAATACATATGAAGACGAAGAAGTGGCATTTATCGGGAAGAGAAGCGGCGAGGCATTGCAATGGCCGCTATTTGACGAAATATCGAAGGACACAATATCGAAGATAAAATACACTGCACTGCTTCAAAACTTGACGAAACTTGGTTGAAATCTTCTTTAGCCATCTATCATTATGTAAAAGTACAACAATTGGATGATACTTGCGAGACTCGGCGATAAAAAGCAAACAAGACGGCAAAATATGGCTGAAATCGTGTTTTGGTGGGGGGTAAGCGAAATAAAATGTATTATAATTAAACAAAACAATGTCAATCCTTATGAAATATACAATAATTATATTAAATTAAGCGTAGTTTTTTATCCCATGATAAAAATTGTTAGGAAATAAGAAAATTTAATCTCTGCCAGGTATATTAGTTATTTCATGGATAATTAGCAGTTGACCTGGGGTGGTGCATGGTCATTTTCTTGTAAAATATTATACTTAGACAAATTTTTCCTTCCAATAACTACCCCTAAAAGCAACCTTCTAAACACTATAAGCACTTCAGAAAGGCTGTCGCTTCTACTTTTCGGAAGTTAGAGCTATGTCGGCACTGCCGTTTCAGGGCGGGGTCATTTTCAGGACTTTCGTCCCGGATTCAGGTTTTGGCACATATGCCATGTTGACCGCCATGTTCATTTTACCCTAAAACAGTTGAGATTGCCTGTGGTAAATGAAAGGCATACAAACTCCTATACAGGTCCTAGACTATATAGGTTCTATATTTACAGTTTATGTTTGAAAACAAAGTATTTTTGACTTTGCTAATACTAACAGTGATCTTTTCTTCTTAATGCAAGGACACTAATGTCAGTGCTATTATAGCTCACAGCTCATCACCGACAAGGTAATTTCCATTTTCAAAGGATGTTTTTTCCGGATTGTATGTTACCTCAGTTTTTGGGCGGCTAGATTGTGTGTTAGCTACTCTTAGCGGGCTCAATCTTCCGTTTATGGGTCTTATGACAATAAATTATTTCGAATATCGCATGGAAATTCAAAACTTCACTTGAAGAAGTATTGAGTGATAAAAATAACTCATAATTGTTTGCGTTTTAATCACTAACAAACCTTTTTACTGAGCATATAAGTAACAGTGTTTGTTTGCCAAATTTGTTGCTTACTGTGGTTTATATAGTGTTGCAACTTGACTTACAAATTATTATGTAAATTTGCATAAAGCAATTTACATACGTAATTGTGCTTTTTACGACTTTTTACGAAATCATTGTTTTATGTTGCTTTAAATATTTCTTACCTCGAGGTATCGGCCAACGTCTAAATGGGTTTTACTGGCCAAAGCTTATCACTACACAAACGACAGAAGTCAAAAGCTTGAATATTCCTTTATCTAATGGGTGCCAAATCTATATCTATCGAAAATGTACCTTTTTTAAATCTTTGTTTATGCTTGAAATAAAATTGTTTCTATTTTTCATAAAAACCCGAATCAACTGACTTTTCCAGACATGCAAATTTTATAAGAAAAATGTCTCCCTACATGGCAACCTTCCGCATGCAGAACTCATCTTATAGATATGGTAGTTTTTACGTGTTTGAAACTGTTTTGAAATGTATTCATCATTTTCTTTTACAATATGATACCAACAAATCGATATGGAAATATGTTAAAGTACTATAAATACTATTCCATCGCAAGAATGGACATTGCGTTCTATTAACCCTATGCATAGTCACTGCAGAAATATATGTATAGTGTGCAAACTCAAAAGGTCCATAGACCATACGGCCATAGCCATAATTACCCAATCAAGAAAAGGGTAATAATATGCGCTGCACCGGAATCGCAGGGCCGCACGTTCAATTCCTGTTGGAGGACTTAGAGTTGCATTTTTCGCAGCCGTTCCCGTTCAGGTCTAAAATATTGTATATAATATTTCACTCGAAATATCCATCCACCTAAACCTTCTACATCAATTTCAATCGAGTGAAATGCAGAAAAAAACATCTTGTAATTTACCGCATCACGACCCGCAGTACCCGCATCTATATATACATGAACTTGTGGTTAACGCTTGGCAACTGGACTCTGCAGCTCAGTGGTCAGAGCATTGCACCGGAATCGCAGGGCCGCAGGTTTAATTCCTGTCGGAGGACTTAGAGTTGCATTTTTCGCACCCATTCCCGTTCAGGTCTAAAATATTGTATATAATATTTCACTCGAAATATCCATCCCCCTAAACCTTCTACTATAATAATATGCCTGACTTTATATATCATTGTGGACTGTATTTCATCATACAGTTGTCGCACTTTCAACCTGTGTTTACCCTAGTAATGTTTATGTTTCGTAATAAATGATACGTGTATTATTAATTTAATTGTGATTTAAAACATAGGAACGTGTGTTGAGAACCCGAACTTTTTAAGAAAATATACAAAAACCCATACCTTAGTTCATTATAACCCTAGTTTAGATTTCGCCGATACAAATCTATAAGTGCTATTTTATCTCTACAGCGGTCATGGTACACAATGCGCTGGAGTCATTGCTGCAGAAGCAAATAACAGTTTATGTGGAGTTGGGGTGGCATACGGCTGTAACATTGCAGGTAAGGAAACACTTTTTATATAACCTGATATCGAAGAGCGCATAAATAATTACAACCGTAGAATCCATATTTTACTATCCTTAAGGCGCAAAATTGAGCTGGACGTATTTCTAATATGCCGTGCTTGCCACTGACCAAATAATAATGTGTGTGTAAGTTAACACGTCGGCTGTTCTAAATAAATTTTAGAATTTGAGACGTTTAAATTTGGAGAAAATTTTACAAGAATTTGAGAAAGAACATTTCAATCCATTTAGGGAGATAAATTTACAACATTTTTGTAACTATTATCAGAGAACTTGGATAGTGTAAATAAACACCGAATAATTGATAAAAACTCCTCTTATTTATCCATACTCAACCCTTTTTTTATTTCTGATGGCCTGCATGGTGTATTCTATTTTCGGAGTGCATGATTTTAGTACATATTTTGTGTTTAAAAACGTTCAATTGAGATATTAAGTTCTGAAAATAATTAGCCACCACAGTGACGTTGCTAAGAATAAAGATTGATGGGGATTAACTTCGACAATAACAACTTTGGCCCAGTTACAATTTCTGAAAGTCCAAAGCCTTTGCACGAAATGAATGGTATTGAAGAAGTTTAACAACATGGTAAACCTGAAAAAACGACAATCAGAAATTTAAATGTTAAGATCGAGTACAGGAGAAAATATAAGCTCTCAGGCAGGCATATTGTACTGCTGTGATCACTTGCACAGGATTGAGTGGAAGTTTGGGTTGGCGAAGTAAGTCGGAGAAGCAATTGTCAGCGAGGCAAAGGGACATGGTTCATATGGGTGCAGCAAAGAAAGAAATTGAGTTGAAGACTAGTAATGCCGAGGCATCGTGCGCACTATGACCGCAAAGCACTATCACCGCAAAGCATCATCCCCGAGCCGGCGCGAAGCGCCGTGCGAGTGTACTAATTCCGCTCGGATATTTACACCCGGGTATGTGAAAACATAGCGGAATCCAAAGTCGTCCGCCGCGATGCCATGGACGGTTCAGGGTTTTCTACGTTATACGCATGCGCGAGTCAGGTCGAGAGAAACATACGGATAAACATTTAAAGATTTACGGATAAATATTTTGTTAATATATGCATCAAAAATGATTTTTAATACTCGGGCTATTGGAAAAACATACCGATGAATAGAGTCTTCAAAAGAAGATAAACGAGAAACAGTCGAATGGCTGAAAAAAGCACACTTTTGAAGTGTTTTAAACGGGTAAGTGTCTATTTTGCATATTTTAGTTTGTGGATTTGCAAAAGCGTATGTCACTCTGTGAGGTTATTAATATAATATCGATTAAACCTAAAAGGTATTTTAGCAAGTTTAAATTTGAATTTTGAGGAAACAACGTAATGTCAGAAACTATTTTAAAGATAAATTTAAAAAATTATACTGTCAAAAAACAGTTGAAGTTTTCTGAAAATTTTTGACGTTTTTATGAAATGTCTAAGGTTAAATTTTACAGCAAACCAAAGCTAAAAGAATACGTAATAACATATCTACTTTATATAGTGAGGCAATTCATAAGTTTATAGCTAAAAGTACAAATATTATATTACTATTTTATCATTTTGTACCAAAACAGTCCAAAAGTAAAAAAATTGTGTCTTGCTATGGTTACAATGATTGACCGAATACTTCATGTTACAATAAATTTTGGGAAGTATAATTCCTGAGTTCGAATAGGCGAGGGGATTCTGCATGAGTGTATTTCTAGTATGTAATAGAAAATTCACTTATTTGTGTTCTGGTCGTCGAGGTGGAAGGAGCTAGCAAGGTGGAATATTCATTGAACATTGACTTAATGAACAGAGGGAATAAACACTCTTGCCGTTCCTGAAGGAAGCAACCGTCACAGTAAATTCATAGGAATATTTTGGCCAAATTTGTGGAGTAAATGCATCGTGCTAGCTTCACAAAGAATTCGGCGATGATCGCAGGTATGTACATTCGGGTGCTTAATGTGTATTAATATTGATAGCTTAATTTGTGCAGTATTTTCGTCGCTAAACTTGTAAATTTGAGCAATCTGCTTACAACTATACTATTATAACAAGACGCTAATGATAAATGATAATGATAATGAATTACATTTATATAGCGCATTTTTCATATGGATATGTTCAAGTGCGCTTCTTACAGCAGTAGATAATATAAAAATTATAAATGTTAGATAAAATATATTACAATAATGTTAAGATTATATAAAAATATGTTACAGCGATAACTACAAGTAAAAGTGGAACATGCACATGCATTAATTAAAAGCATCTAAGAATAGAAATGTCTTTAGTAACTTTTTAAATGTAGCTGTTGAGGATGCAATCCTGATGGCATTGGGAAGAGCGTTCCATAAAGTTGGGGCAGCGAGAGAGAATGATCGATCACCCGAGATCAGCGAGAGAGAATGATCGGTCTTAAGAGTTTTAAGTCTGGGGCGTTCTAGTAGACAACGATCAGAGTGGGATCTAAGGTTGTAACTGGTGGGTTTTTTACTTGAGAGAAGCTCTTTAATGTACGTTGGAGCTTGATTGTTTAAGGCCTTGCATGTAATAAGGAGGATTTTAAAGTCGATGCGAGACTTAATCGGGAGCCCGTGAAGATCATATAAAACAGGAGTGATATGATCGAACCGAGGAGTATTGCAGATAAGCCGAGCTGCCGCGTTTTGAACAGCTTGTAATTTCCTCAATTGGGTTGAAGGAAGACCATAAAAAAGCCTGCACAAGAATATGAGTTGTATGTTGATCGAGGAACTTCCTAATACGTCTAATATTATAAAGGTGAAAGAAGGCAGCTTTGCAGCATTTAGTAACATGGGTGTCCATTTTCGTCTGCGAGTCAAACCAGCAGCCGAGGTTCTTGGCGTTCTCAACACAAGTGACGACATTGCTACCAACACGAATATCGTTGAAGTCGCTGCCAAGCGAGTTGCTGCCAAGTACCAATTAAAATGACGTCGGTTTTCCCCTCGTTGAGTTTCAGTCTATTAACGAGCATCCATCGTTTGATGTCATCAATGCACATCTCAACAGTTCGGACTGCAGTTTCTTGGTCGATACGAGAATCTGCACGAAACGAGATATAAAGTTGGGTGTCATCGGCATAAGCATGTGCATCTGGTAGGTGACGTTCTATTAACTCAAATAGTTCGCTTGCATAAAGAACGAATAGAAGTGGACCTAGACATGATCCCTGAGGAACACCACAATCAACATTAAATTTCTCGGAAGACACACCGCCAACTGTAACTCTTTGTGTTCGCTGAGAAAGATAAGATGTAAACCATTTGAGAACAGTTCCGGATAGGCCGAATTTCAATTGGAGGCGCTGAAGTAGGAGAACATGATCGACGGTATTAAACGCGGCACTGAGGTCGAGTAGTATCAGCAAAGTGACGTGTTGCCTATTCATGTTCATAAGTATATCGTTCTTCACACGCAGTAATGCTGTCTCGGTGCTGTGGAATTCTCGATATGCCGATTGATTTCAAGGGTACAAATTATGAACTGATAGATGATTATGAGATTGATTACAAACTGTTCTTTCAACTGGTTTTGAAACGTATGGGGCTAGTAAAATAATTATCGATAAATTTAAATTGTCTATCTACTATGTCTATGGCATAGAAAGTTCAGTATACAGCAACTCGAATACTGGTTTATAGAATGAGACTTTATTCAGAAGATAAGTTTGTTTGATTTCTGATTCATACAATAAACGCAGGCTGCTGTATACAATGCGACCAGTACAACGCTAAATAGATACAACCCACCGCCTACACACACGCCAACATATATACCTGAACACTTTGCACAGCCGCCGTTTATTGTTAAAATCCTGCACAGGCGAAGCTCACATATAGCTCGTTTTAAAACCTTGGAAATATTCTAATAGTGCCCTATAATATAGGCTAATCATAATGTATATGCACTTTATATACATGATGCGTCACTTCGTTTCATTATTAGTCGCTGGGGCACTGTGCCTTTTTGTCGAATCTTGAATCTCAGATGTTCGTTAGCCACAAAATGAACATTGCGTCATTATAAATCTGGACCGTCGAATATCGTAGGATGACGACTTTGAGCGCTCGTATCTTTGGCGCCCCTCATCCAAAACGGACGAAAATACCACCAATCGATTCAGCAAAAAAAATTTGTTGGCTAATGCCAAACAAATCGCTAAACACATTGGTTTACAGATCTCCGTGAGTTTTAACCTTAGTAATCTGGTATATTTATTATATCGGTAAACTAATTATATATTCAGTACCTTTGGTCGATTATAACTTCTGTTTTAAAAACTGTGTGATTTTCGCTAATACACCGTTTCATAGAGTTACGAAGTTTTGACAAAGTTACGGCGAAATTTGAAATCTTAGCGTGCGGCCAAACTGGACTTTCAGACAAAAACAACCGGAAGAGGCCCAAAGACCATGTTGCTATGGTTTTTTAAGTGGTCGGAATGAATTCCCCAAGGTAAAATACCCTATATAAGATATTTTTGTCGTGACTGAAGCGCTTAATTAGGCAAACCACAAACTGTGGGCAAACCACAGCCTCGTAATAATAATAATTGCTGCCGCAGGCAGCACTCCTAATTTTGACATGCTCCAGAGTTCACTCGACCCAGTCTTTCGAGCCGAGTTATGTATTGTCGAGATTTCGATCTCGCGTCTGTCCATATTTAAGATGTCAGAATTCCGGGGGGGCACCGGGGGGAGTGTAAAATATTTAATAGGCAATTCCAGCTATCGCATCTGACTTGATGCAAAATATACGAATTTTACGAACACTTCGCGAAGAAACCAGGTTAGTATGACTTTATTTCTTTCTGCTAATATCCACCAAGGCGATGAACTGTTTAGCGTTCATTATAGAGGCAAACAATGTGCTTTTATGAGTTTATCGGCGCTTCTTACAGCCCGAAATATCCCATTGTCCGCATGGTCGTTTACAACATTTAATAGTGTCTTAATACAAGGAGACAAGATGTACTTAAGAGCTCTGAATAATGGCCTATTAGTCCTAGCTAGACACTGGCGTAGAATTTTTGTCTATAGATAACTTACCAACAATTGTTACTGTTAATAATTCATGTACGAATACATGTAGTACGATGACAAATAGTGGTATAAATCTACCCGTGGAGGTAGCACAAAATATAAACAATCTACACGTGGAGGTAGCACAAAATATAAACAATCTACCCGTGGAGGTAGCTCAAAATATAAACAATCTGCCCGTGGAGGTAGCTCAAAATATAAACAATCTACCCGTGGACGTAGCTCAAAATATAAACAATCTACCCATGGAGGTTGCTCAAAATATAAACAATCTGCCCGTGGAGGTAGCTCAAAATATAAACAATCTACCCGTGGACGTAGCTCAAAATATAAACAATCTACCCGTGGAGGTTGCTCAAAATATAAACAATCTATGCATGGAGGTAGGTCAAAATATAAGCAATCTACCCGTGGAGGTAGGTCAAAATATAAACAATCTACCCATGGAGGTTGCTCAAAATATAAACAATCTACCCATGGAGGTAGGTCAAAATATAAACAATCTACCCGTGGAGGTAGGTCAAAATATAAACAATCTACCCGTGGAGGTAGGTCAAAATATAAACAATCTACCCGTGGAGGTAGCTCAAAATATAAACAATCTACCCGTGGAGGTAGCTCAAAATATAAACAATCTACCCGTGGAGGTAGCTCAAAATATGGAGCCCATTGAGGCACAAAATAACATTGATCTACCCATTGTGTTAGAAGAACAAATTGGCAAAAATGAAAACCAAATTTGGTTTATGACTTATGGAAAGGAGCTTCAAGGGCTTGTTATAACTGATCGGGAAATTGAATTTCCTTACTATGATATTCATACAGCACTTTTGAATATTTTCTTGAATGACAGTCATGCTATTTTAATATTAGAGGGCTATATGATGGCCTTAATAAAGCAAATGAATGATTTCTTTCTCTTTGACTCGCATGCCCGACACTCTAGTGGCATGCCTGATCGCATAATTTGACAATTACATGCCGCTGATCGATAGGCGCAAGTAGCTCAAATTACTAATATCCCTCAACATCCCTCATGCCTATAAAATTATTGCGAGTGCAGCCACAATTCTAGCCCTCCGGTTGTGTGAAGTACTTCATATAAATTAAAGATTATTTCTATTCTTTCTCGTACAGTATATTTACTCATGCACTAATAGTTAACTATGATCACTATGCTATGATTTACTGTTCACAGACATAAACCTTTGTGGCTTTGTTGGACCCCTGTGTTGTTATATGACTGTCTTTTTCCTGTGACTTCCACCTAAATCCTTTTCCCCGTTAGGAAAAAATTCCAGGAAATTTTTTTCATTAGATTTTTTCACGCCGAAGTTTTGTCTACATTTATACAGTGATAATATATACGTTGCAATTGCCAAAATTTGTTATTGCGCCACGCGAACATAACATAATTATTTAGTACGTTTAATACTACAATACATGCTTAGGCAGCACTTTCCTTGCGATAGTAACTACTAGTAATAATAATATAATTCATTTTTATAGCGTTATTTCCCAAAGCTCAATAGCGCTTAACATTAAAAGTTAAATATATACAAAAAGTTAGGATATATATATATATATATATATATATATATAGTCAAATCTGCAGACAATATATATAACATATATTAACTACAAACATTTAAATCACTATATATGTTTTTTAAGATCATAAAATAGTTTTGCATAATATATTACGAATATAAAACACTGAATATTTAAAATGTTGTAAAATTACTAATACTGTGTATGTTAGTCATAATACTGTTTAAAAAGATATGTCTTTAGCCTTGTCTTGAAACAATGTAGTTGTTTCATTAAAAGAGTGATGTGATCATATTTCCTGCTCCCTGTCACTAAGCGAACAGCACAGTTTTGTACGTTCTGTAGCCGATCAATAAGAACTTTTGGCAATCCATACAATAGAGAGTTACAATGATCTAATTTCGATGTAATAAAAGCATGAACTAATGTTTGGATGTCTGAAGTAGATAAATACTCTTTTATTCTTGCTATTTTCCTCAGATGGTAAAAACAAGTCTTGCAAATGTTGGTAATATGTTTATCCATAGACATGTATTGATCAAAAGTTACACTAATGTTGCATACTGAAGTACTTGGTTGAATTCTTGAATTAGATGCTTCTATATGTTCAATAGCAGGACATAAACAATTTCGTGCCCTAATTACCAGTAGTTCAGTTTTTTCACCATTCAGTTTCAATTTATTTTTAACCATCCAGAGATCAATGTCTTTGACACACATTTCAATTTGTGCTAATGCACCAGATGTTTCCTCCGTGGGTGATTCAAAGGCAAGATATAATTGTGAGTCATCTGCATAAAAATGAAAATCAAGACCATGTCCTCTGATGATATCACCAAGAGGTGAAGTGTATAATAGATACAATATTGGGCCAAGAACTGATCCTTGTGGAACCCCACAGCGCAAATCCCTAGGGGTGGACTTAACACCATCAATTTCCACACTATAAGTTCTATTCTGAAGATAAGACCGAAACCATTTCAACACTTGCCCATCTATCCCAAATTTGTTAAACATTCGCTGTAATAAAAGTTCGTGATCAACAGTGTCAAATGCTGCTGACATATCTAGCAATAATAATGCAACACATTTGTGATTATCAACGGCCACAAGAATATCATTTTGTACTTTTAATAAAGCTGTTTCCGTACTATGTAGGCGTTTGTAAGCTGATTGTAAAGGTTCTTCTAGATTGTTATTAACCAAATGTTCCAGAAGTTGACCAGCAGCTGACCAGCAGCAGCCTTCTCGATAACTTTTGATAAAAATTTTAGATTTGAAATGGGTCGAAAACTTCCATATTCTTCACACTCCAGCGAGTCTTTCTTTAACTTTGGTTTCAACACGGCTTCTTTTAATTTCTCAGGCATGTGACCTAACTGGAGTGATTTATTAGTGATCTTAATAATTACAGGTAGAAGGGTATTCTTACAGCCTAGGAGAATCGTTGCGGGAACTGGATCAAGTCCACAGGATTTTTTTACCAATTTTTCCAATAAAATCCTTAATCTCTTGTTCCGTAACTTCTTGAAAGTTACTAAATTTAGCGCACGGCACATATTGTTCTTCTTGATCTTGCTGATTGTAACAGGAAGAACCAATGACTAGTTTTTCCTTTATAATAGTTATCTTATTGCTGAAAAAATCTGCGAACCTATTCACAAGTTCAGTCGTTGAAGGCGCAGTTGGATAGCGCTTTTCTGGCTTCCGGTGAAGTAATTTATCAACCGTATTAAACAGCACTTTTTGATCATGTGCATTATTAGAGATAACCGATGAATAATACGTTGTCTTAGCATTCTTTATCATGGCGTTTACTGTTTCACATTGTTTAACATATAATTGTCTATCAATGCATAGTCTAGACGTGCGCCAACGGCGCTCTAATTTCCTACGTGTTCTTTTCTCTTTAGCAATCTCTTCATTATACCATGGTGATATAGGACGAAGGGTTTTAATTCTTCGTCTTAGCGGGGCATGTTGCTGTAATGTACTTTCCAACACACTTTCATACTTCTCAACAAGAGCTGGGAGATCATAATTGTCACCTAAATCAAGTATTTTTAGATCTTCATTAAAACTGTCCATATTTATGTTGTTTAATTGTCGAACGTAGGTTTCAATTTGTTCCAATGGTGGTTTCTCTAACTGTAATGTACAATGTATAGAAAAATGATCTGATATCACTGGATCATGTATTCTAATATCAGTCACTCTCGTACCCAGGCGCTTTAATGTGCTAAGCGGTTGCGTGACGCACGCGTGGAAACTTGTAGTGCGTAGCAACAACGGGACGGGTTTCCCGCGCGCTCGTGACGTAACCGTGTAGCAAGCCAAAGCGCCTGGGTACGAGGTTGGGCAAACCATATGTAGTCAAACTACGGCAAGCACATGCGTGCTGGAAAATACCCGATAATTAAATAAAAATAAATCAAAATAAATACTTCTACTCGTCGTATCGAAGCAAAACTTTCTACAAGAAATACACACATAAAAAGCTAAATTTTCGAATGGAGAAGTCTATTGTCAAATCCAATTAAAGATTGTTTGAGTTGAACTGGAGGTATTTTTGGGATTAAACTTTTAGTATTTTTAATTCTGTAATGTTTAGTCGGCAACATAACCCACTGTTAAAAAGCTTATTTTGTAAGGATTCCAATGGTGTTAGTTTCATTTACGGAATCTACATTGAAAAAGCGACTCTCGCAAACGTACTCAGGTCGTAATTTCTAAATTATCTTTACGTGAAAGAAAAAAGTACCTTCAGCGCGAAGATGTCTACGGTAAGTACATGTTTTATTTGAAAATACGCTCACCTCGCATGAACATATGCATATTCGTGGTGAGGCCTACACTAAAGATGCTGAGCGATTTCGAACGGAGGATTAGGGTTACGTTTGGGTTAGGTTCGGGGTAGATTTGATGTAAGGGTTAGAGTCGGGCTATGCGGGCAATTCCTCAACAAACAGTAGTAGTTGTCTTGGCCTTTTTCAGAGCTCACGTCAACTGTTCCAGTAGCCTGCACGGCTACGGTTCCAGCTAATAGCATTATGCTGGGAACATACTAGATACAGTATCAAATATATTAATTCATCAGAGAAATTGTGATTTTTGTCATGAAGGATTATCGACAATTTTACCAAGATAAACTTATCAGATATTTTGTCCAACAGACATTAATACAGTACTCATTGTTGTTTTTTATTCTGTTTTGTTTACTGTGAACAACTATATTTTGGGTTTTCATCATGTATATAACATGTTTACTTACATAGGTTGAGTAACGTCCCCGAGCTTGATAAACTCATGTTTCGTCCGACTTTCCTCCCTCACTATCGATCACTAAAAATTAAACCTTAGGGATTAACCTTAACTAACTAACCCTCGGAACCTTTGTGAATTGGGTTGCTAGACTGGTTAACGCTTTCCCTTCATCTCAGAGTAGTAAACACTATAAACTATACTAAGAAGTAACTATTTTAAAATCGTTATGAGATATAGGATGACCAGTTTCAGAATGATGATCATGCAGAGATGGCTGTATGAAATGGACTTTTTTGTTTCTTACCAAGAATTGGAATAAGTCCCATGGGTGTCATGTGGTATAGAAAGTGAATAAAAAGGACCACACCTAGCAGAAATTGCACCACTTAGCGTGAATTCCGTCGGAGACACAATTTTCCACACAAAGTTCCGTGCTGTTGATTGGTCTCTTATCGGCTTGAGGGAGTTGAGATAACTGTATACAATGTTGTGTACGTCACACTATCGCTATTTGTGTGTTGTGTTGTAAATGAGCAAAAACTGAAATTTGACCGAGGCTTGTGACGCTAGCATATATATACGCCGTTCATTGCATATCCTTTGTTTTGTAATTATTGCATGCACGCACACTAATTGTATGATTGGGCGTTATAAATAACAGCCTTGGACTATGTTATTGTGTTTATCAGACTTCGATAGAACTAATGTACGGTATTCTGATTAATATTGAGATAATGAGTCACGGTTGGTTTCATGATAGCAGTCTGTGGTATATCTTTTGTACGTTTTATCTTAGGTGAAACGTGTTAAATATGACGAACTGAAAAGATCAATGGACATCCTTAAGGCTAGTTTTCAGATGTCGCAAGAATCGGCGATGTATGGACATCGCCGATTCTTGCGACATCTGAAAACTATGGTGGTCATTGGTGTGTAGAATGCTTTGTCTGTCGGCAGAGAATACAATAGATCGCCGACCATCGGCGACATATGAGAACTAGAATTAACCAGTGCGTTGGTGCCTTCCTTATTAGAGACCTTACGATGTAGGACAGCAACGCGAACGACGACGGCCAAAATAAACTCGTTCAAATAAATCAATTAAAAAAAACTTGTCGTGTATTATCAATCGTATGAATTCACTTCAGTTTGAAGAAGTTGAGATAAGGGCTTTTTGGTTTAGAAGATTTCTACTTCAGTACTGAGCCAATTTGCTGAATACCACTTCTCGCGGCTTGAAATGCAGACGTTGCACACAAGACGTAAACATCTAACGCATTTTGCATGTTCAACAGATGCATTCAGGTAATTAAGTTGCCTCTGGGTGCAGAAAAGTTTCCAACGAGAGAGATAGGTCTGATATTGCTTTCCAGTCCTTGCGCTGCTGTGCTTAGGTTTATATTGTTTAGATGGTCCCTGATAAATGGCATACGAGAAGAGAGAGCTTCTTGTGTAGGGGGTGTTTGTCCAACGGTTGGTTGTGTAGTTGCAGTAGGGTTGCAGTCCTTTGTTTTGCCATTTCCATTGCTTTTGGAAACCATGCTTGTGTTGGCCAGTTTGACAGGACACAAATTATGCATGCTTTGTCGGCTTGTATTTTCTTTAGTACAAGCGGAATCAAACTAAAGGTTGCATTGCTTGTTAAGCCTTGAAGCAAAAATGTCGATTTCTGGTGTGAAATTAAGTGTTTTGAGTGCCTCGGATTTTAAGCATCCATTCAGTTTCTGTTCGGTTTTTCCTAGATTCGAGATCAGCTTCAGTATTACCTTTCCCTGCTATATGGGCAGCACTTATCGACAAATTTTGCAAGATACACCATTCCCAAATTTGTTTGCTTAATGTGTTTAGGTCGGTTGAATGGCTAGTGCCCACATGATTAATAACTGCTACTGACGTGCTATTGTCTATCATTAATCGTACATGTGTATCATGGTGATCTTGATAGAATGCTTGTAGTCCTAGAAAGACAGCTAGGAGTTCTAAATAGTTGATGTGGTGCAGCTTTTCTTGTGCCGACCACAATCCCCCAGTGGAGGAGTGCTGCACAGCTGCCCCCCAACCTTCATTAGAGGCATCCATAGTAAGGATGTGAGAGGGTTTTTCCCTGGACATGACATTACTTGAATTTAATACATGAGAGATCCAACATGTGAACTCTGCCCTAGCTGGAGATGATAGGCTCATATGCTTCTCAAAATTCTAGTGGTTATTATGCAATGCTGTGGTTTTATGTTCTAGTTGACGATAGTACAGTGGCCCATACATGACACCTGGGAATGCCTAAACAATCTTACCAATCACACGAGCTACCTCGCTAATGGTGGGTAATGGGTGGCCTAGCAAGGCCTTGCATGAATCGTGCAATTTTTGAGCTTTATCCCGAGTTAAAGTTATAGTCATTTCAACAGAATTTAGAGCAAAGCCTAGAATCTCCATCTGTTGGGTAGGATTAAAAACTGACTTCCCAGGATGAGCTATTAGACCCAGGGAATCGAATTGGGTGACGGTGTCAATGACGTTGGTTACACATTTTTGATATGTCTTATCCTGCAAGTAGATGTCATCAATATAGCCACTGGATATATGGCCCTGCAAGTGCAACTTACTAATTGCCGGTTTTAAAAGTTTAGTAAATTTTCGAGGAGCGCAGGAGAGGCCATTGGGCAGGCACGTCTACTGATAAAGTTGGCCTCTCCAAATGAAGCGAAGATATATCCTATGTTTCTTCGCAATCGGGACAGAGTAATAGACATCTTTTAGATCTAAACATGCCATGAAGCAATCTCTTTCCACTAGCCTTACAATCGTAGTTAATGTGTCTATTTTAAAATGGTGTTTGGTGGTAAACTGATCCAGTTTTTTTACGTTAAGTATCATACGAAAGCTTCCATACTTTTTCTCACGCACAAAAATATCTGAAATAACCTCATTGTTGCTATGCCGGTGGGCTCAATAACATTCTTAGAAAGAAACTTCTGTATTTCTGAATCGATTATCAGAGCTTTCTTATTTGTTCGTGTGGAACTCGGAAGGTAGTGCTGAGTAGGGTTACAATCAAAACTGATTTGCATAATCTGCTAAAATACATATCCCATTAATCACAAGTTCGGTTGCATTGGAAAAAATTTTTTGGCCAGAATTTGTATACTGTAAGCCATGGCAACAAAAAGTAGATAAGAGACAAAATACATTGCAGAAAAATAAAGAGACCCTAGTGGGAAACTATACAACTCTAGTATAATGGAGAATGTAATTCCAGAACGTATCTCGTCTAGAAGATGTAAAACGTCTAGACAAAGACCCCTCTACTCTTATAGAAATCTAAGTCGTGTAAATGTTACTAGACAAGGACCCAGTAAACCAAAACAAATTCCACAATGCTTGGTGTTGAATGCCAGATCAATAGTGAAGCCTGATGCCTATCCCGCGTTATACGCGGAACTCAAGAGCAATAATATTGATGTTTGCTGTATTTCAGAAACATGGCTAAATCCAACTATAGCCAGTTCTCTAATTTGCCCACCTGAGTTCTGCATCAACAGAAAAGATAGGTTAGGTGCCCGTGGCGGCGGAGTGGCAATCCTTTGTAGAAAAGATTGGAGAATGCAAAAAATATCAAATATGGATAACCCGTTTGAATGCCTATGGGTAAAAATTACAACTGAAAACTCCAGTTTTAATGTCGCAGCTGTATACCATCCTCCTGACCATAATTATAATGCAGACGATCTAATAGAATTCCTAATGGACTCATGCGAGCACTTATTATCAGAAAACCCTAATACGAAGATAATTATTACTGGAGATATAAACAGATTGAATATTCGCGACTTACTTAATCAATTATCTTTTACACAGTTGGTTAAATCATCTACAAGAGGTAACAATATCTTAGATGTTTTTGTCACAAATGCTCCTCATTACTGGAAGCAAACAAAAGTTAAGAAAAGCTTGGTAAGAACTGATCATAATATGATTATTGCATACTCGAGAAACACTATAAAGGCAAAAAGAACAAACTCATTCTTTAGAGATGTGAGAGAACATAGAAAATTAAATATGCTAAGAGAACTAGAGAATGTGGACTGGTCCAAGATAACAAAATATGACCAAGACCCTGATGAGATGATTAAACAACTTTATGAAAGTCTCTTGCCGAGATTCGAGAACAATTTTCCACTGATAAAAGTCCGAACATCGTCTCGCGATCCACTATTCATGTCCCCTCTTGTAAAAATTTGTTAAAGAAAAGGAAGAAAGCTGTAGGCGTAGGTGATGAAGAATCTACTTTTCGTCTACAAAATCAAATTAACACACTAATTCGTGCCAGTCAACTTAATGCTGTCCAAAAAGAGAACCAAAAACATAAAACTGGAACAAAGAAATGGTGGAATAATGTTAACAACATTACTGGCAGGAAAGAGAAAAATTCTACACCTGTTAGCTCTCTGATTGATCCGAATGTTATAAATGCCTACTTTCAAACTATTAATACTGACCCTAACTATTCAACTCCTCAGTTATTAGAAATTCCAGAAGGAACTAGAATTCCGTTTCTTTCTATTGATACTGTCTATAACTTCCTATGAAAACAGAAGCGTTCGTCATCTGGCCCGGACGATCTACCATATTGGTTCTGGAAAACATACGCAGCTGAATTAGCTCCAGCTATAACAGAAATATTTAACGTATCTCTGAAAGTCGGAAAAGTCCCTGAAGTATGGAAGAGAGCAAATGTAGTTCCAATACCAAAAGAAAATGTAACCAACTCAAGTTCTCAACTGAGACCTATCTCACTAACAGACATCATAATGAGACTATTTGAGAGATGTATATATAAAAATGAGATTGCAGATGTTATATATTATTCAATCGCATATAAAATGCATATAAAATCATATGCATATAAAGTAGGACACAACTCAACGATGGCTCTAATCAAATGTCAACATACGTGGTTGAAAGGGTTGGATAATGGTGCCAAATACGTGAGAGTACTATCATTTGACTTTAGCAAGGCTTTTGACAGTGTTCCACATGACATACTATTTGAAAAAGTTAAGAAATTGCCTTTTAACCCATACATCATAAATTGGATGATTGACTTCTTAAAAGATCGTAAACAGAGAGTAACAGTTGATGGCATTACAACCGAGTTCTTGAAAATTAATCGTGGCGTGCCTCAGGGAACTGTTCTAGGCCCGATATTATTTTCAATAATGGTAAATGACATTAAATCAGTCAATCCAATCAATGAACTCTGTAAATTCGCTTATGATATAACAATAGAAGTCCCGGGCTATGATGAGGATGATACAAGTACAGAAGAGGTAGAAAATATGAAATCATGGTCAGATGAAAACCGAATGGTGCTGAATATGAACAAAACATATGAAATGATTGTTCGTGGAGAACATCGATACCTCTACCCAGTTGCATTCCGTCCATTAAACGGAAAACATGGCTCAAGATACTTGGAGTTACCCTTGAGGAAATACCAGAAAATTGGGATAGACACTTCGAAGAGATGCTCAAGAAAGCGAGTGGAAGAATGTACATTTTACGAGTGTGTAAATATTATGGTTTTACAACAAAGCAGTTAGAACTTCTCTTTCAGAGTTTAATAATGTCATTATTCACTTTTGGAATTGAACTTTGGGGAGGAGCATCCTATACTAAATACATCAGTCAGATTGATAAGTTTGTAAATCGTGCATACCGTAATAGGTACGTAACAGAGAAATCTAATTTTAGAGAAATAATAAATAAGAGAGACAAGAGGTTGTGGAATAAAATATTAGATGATGGAAATAATGCATTAAGAGAACTTTTACCCAACAAATTAAATCGAACTTTAAGGCAAAGGGGACATGACTTTGAGCTGCCTTTAGTGAAAACTGAAAGATTTAAAAAATATTTTGTAAATAGATGTCTTTTCAATTTTATCTAGTGTAT
Organism: Trachythela sp. YZ-2020; assembly: GCA_016169945.1. NCBI lineage: Eukaryota > Metazoa > Cnidaria > Anthozoa > Malacalcyonacea > Clavulariidae > Trachythela > Trachythela sp. YZ-2020. The sequence goes on along the minus strand of JADLSH010000070.1, from coordinate 794,153 downwards.
GATATTTTAATAATTATTAACAATATTGTAGAATTTTTACTAATTTTATTAATTATTGATGTAAATAACTAATGAAAAATAGACTATATACCTTATTTTTACAATTCCATGTAAACTCGGACGTGTGTTTCGAGTATTGATTAATAAAGACTATTATTATTATTATTATAACCATTACGGTAGGAATAATTTCAGTATTGCTTGTTATATTTTGCCAGACTGGTAAGCAATGAGCGTTGTGTCCGGCCTGGAATGTGTCACAGCGATTGTTAAGATAAGTTTTTAAAATTGATTCTATAAACTCTGAGAATTTACCTACCGTTTATTTCATATTCGCGAGAAGCTGAATTATTTCTTCCCGTGTTCGATTGATGGACGGTTCGTTTGCTTTTTGCGCTTGGGTGTGCGATAGCCCTTCCGAAAAGGAACCTGTCGCCAGCTAGACTAGCTGTTCTTGTAATTGTCCTGTTTGTTTTGCCAGGAATGTGAAGGTTGTTGCCCGCGAGAGTCGCGTTTCATTGGCATTGATGTAACCGTATGCCCGATCCGGTTAGTTTCGTTTTTATCAGGAATTTGTTTTGCTAGATCGTCCCCAAACAGCAACTTTGATTCTGAAGGAACGACATCCGAGCAGAGGCCGTTTGGGTTTTTCCCACCTTAACTGCATGCGATAGCTCAGAGGCGGCATGACCCAAAAGTGCAATTGTATCGACACAGTTTGCCAACATTTTGTTTGTGTTGGCGGCGGTTGTTGTATCCTTCGTTTTTAATGGCAGGAGTTTATCCGCAGTGGACAAGGTGCCAAATGTGGCTTTCTCTTGTTGCAGGTTTCCCATGCGAAGATCTGCCTTCTTTTGGAAGGCATTCAGAGAGCCCCAGATTTCTGAATTTACTCGAGTTACATTCACGAAGGTGTATTTTGCTGGTTGAGCGTATGTAATTTTATCCTGGGCTAGTTTGATCCCCCATCATCTGTTAACAATATTAGCTAATTGTTGGTTAATATTGGGGCCCGTCTCGCCTCGTCTTTCAATGCGGCATCAAGTTGTTTGAGTAATTCGTCCTCGCTTTCAGCATTGGCGACGTTATTGTCGTCGCTTGTTTTACCCGGTGGGTCTTGTAAAAGTTGGCGGACATCATCATCTGAAGCCGCAACGCTTATACTGTCGCCATCTATACATCCGGTGGCTCGCTGGATGCAATATTTTCGTCCGACGAGGTAGCATGGTCGCTAGAGTAGCTGGTGGACGCTGGTTTTCCACCTGAACGTTCTCGCCAAGAGGCAAATGATCGCATAGTTTGCCGAGAAATTCGTGCAGCTGTCGTAATATTAAAGGTTCATCTGTTTGTTTTTCACCCGGTGGGTTATCAGACTTATCATTGTAGCCCGGTGGGCTCGTCTCTGTATTTATATCATCCTGTGAATTTCTGCCAGTGGCATTCACCTTGTCTCGCACTCGCCATTTTGTACCGAAATAGTTTGAGGCATAAATAAATAAGGAACCTGTAGAATGTCAATGACAATGAGTTATAAAGTTAAAATACTAAGGAGTACAGTACTTACGTTGTTCCTTTCTTTTTATAGCTTTTGTAGTTTATATTTCCTCGGAAAGCCGTAAAACTCGTGGCGATCGACTGAAACGCAATCATGCAATTGACTGACTACGCATGTGCATGCTTCTCATGTAACTCCAGTGCCATGCACATGATATTGTATGCCTACTATTTAGTGACTATTCTGTTGCATTTTCCATTAACACTGTTTCATGTTAGATGTGTCATATAAATAAATAGTTTTGTTTATATTTAGCTCTTACCTTGCAGTTATAGTTAAGCTTGTACAAAAAAGAACTATGACTAGATAATACTAAGTTATACAGGGACACTACTAGATATAGTATTTACGTATTGATTTGTCTGTTGCTAACAATAACCCATTCATTTCCCAAAATTTTTAATTTACCTAATTAATATGACGCTTAAAGTGCACCTCACCCCAAAATTCTTTTTTGGCTATATCAAATCTTGGCATCATTTCTAGTGTATCCGTGAAAATTTTAATTCATTTGGTCAAATCGTTCGATTTTTATGGCAGTTTAAAGTTGGCAAAAAGCACTTTTTGATGGTCCTTGGCCGTCGTTACGAGGAGTCTGGAACGAGTAAATTTCGTGACGTCACGCAAGGTACTCGTCAAAATAAACTTTCGGCGCACATGTAAATTCCCTATATACTGTCGGCTATCTACATATACTGCGTACGTTTTTCTAATATTAAAAAGGATGGTTAATAGTTGTATAGCTGCCAATTGCACGAATAAATCGTGTCTTAGTTCGGGTATAAGTCTTCATACTATTCCGTATTACGACGACGATCGACCTGAAGCAAAGACAAGAAGGAAAATCTGGGTTGACTTCGTGAAGGCAAAACGGATCTTCGAACCTTCAAAGGCTTTGACTCTATGTTCAGCGCACTTTAAGCCTGAAGATTACGAGCGGAGGTTTTTAATTTTACCTGGCCAAACGAAGTCGAATTATCCAAAGCTAAAGAGCGATGGTCTTGGTATTTGTGTATACCCAAGTATTCATGCTGTAGCGACGGAAAATTCAAGCGAACCACTCGGCGTGCAAAGTCCCAGGGATAGACGCATGGTGAGTCTGTTGACAACAAGCTATTATTTTGGATATTTTTCGCACGTAAATTCTACAGAATTGTTTCTAGCTTATATTGTATAGCACGTAGTTATATATAGCATATAAATCTTATATTCGACTGTATCTTTCGTAAAGTCGATAAAGGCTATGAAAGAAGAAAGCCCGTGCCACGGTGAAGCCGAAGGTTCAAATAAGGACGTCGTCAACATGCGAACACCAAAGTCGACTTACACAGGTAAAATTGGTTTCCCGGCCCTTAGACGTTTCGTAAAATATATTTTCTTCACGGTTTATTAGAACCAAACTTGGGTTAGGGTTGGTTAGGGTTAGGATTACCTGTAGAATTAGTTTTTGGAGGGTTAGTATATATCGTATATAAAGTATTAGTAAAATGGTTACTTTGTTTACGTTTTGTCACTTTGAGATCAGCGAAATAACCTCTTCTGACTAGGTACACAACGCAAGAAAAGGAAGCAAGAACCCAAAGTGCTGGAGATGCCTGACGAAACTCCCCTTGACGAGCCAGAAAATGTAAGATCACTTACAGGCTGTATCATACTCAACATAATTGTGTATCCAAATTTTTGTTTAGTATAGACCTCGTTATTAGTTGTTCATGCTGCAAAATCAATATTGTTTTATACTCTTAGATCCCCACAACCGATACAGATATGCCAAACTTGGCAAAAGGTGATGGTGATGGTGACGTGGAAACTCTTGTGGAGAAAAACCGGATACTGAATAACCAGATCATTACCCTGCAAACATTTGCACAAGAAAACAAAAAAAATATGAAACAAATGAAACGCAAAGGTAAAGCCCATATTTATTGTAATATCATACAAATTTATGTAGTTTTAAGATCATACAATGCGATCGAAAAGGCTATTATATGAAGCAGTGTTCTATTTTAAATCCTATCTAGTCAACAAGCTTGAACAACTGTTGGGGCAACACTCGATGTCCAGAGAAGAGAGTGAGAAGGAAGAAAGTGAAATGGAAGAAGCAACAGAGAGTGAGGATGAAGCCATGGAAGCAGAGAACGAAGCTTATGATCCTGTCTATGAGGTGGAAGTAGATAACCCTCGTCACTGAGGAAGATGAAGAAGAAAATTTACACAAAATTTTATCTTCTTGTGCTATAAAAACATAGTTTTTACACTACACTGATTTGTAATAATGTTTTAGCCACTCGAAGATAAATTCATATCTCACCACCATGACAGAATATAATTACCACAAGTCATGATCATACTTTTACTTGTGCCAGGTTATTGCAAGTCGACGGCAATCTGCGGACAGAACCAAAACACATTGTGTTTCTGTCACAGCTTCTGTTGCTCTTCAACTTTTGTCATTCATGCAAGACTGACAATCCACTGGTTGAGACAAAAGCTGTTGGAACTGAAGCAGTGGTCACCACGACATGCAACAACCCAAAGTGCCCACAGAAGACTACAGTATGGCATAGTCAACCTGTAATGCCTGGACGAAAAAAAGCAACTGCTGGGAATTTTCTTTTGTGTATGGCAGTGTTACTTGGTGGTGGTTCCTACACTAAAGTACGGCAAATATTTCTGCACATGGGTATCGGGTGTGTTTCACATAAGACATACTTCCATTATCAGAAAGTAAGTATATGCTAAACAAGTTTATTTATTTAGTGAGCTATGGTTGTCCTTTTTACTGAACCCTTTTTAGTCAACAGTTTAGCATTGTCAGAAAATTGTCCTTGAAAATTGCCCTTGAAAATTGCCCTTTTCATATTTCTAAAGAGGTTTATAAAAATACTACTTGAAAAATGTTGCCAAAAATAGAAAATCCTGATTGCAGGGAGCATTTCCCACAACTGATAGGAAACAGATTGACTATGTTTGGTTTAATAGGTGGGGCTTATTTATTAACCATTAAGGCAAAAGGGTCTTCCCTTGACAAGTAAAATCGTCTAACAATAGACAATAAAGTAACAAAGAAGGGTGCACCAGGGAGCATTGTGCCTTAATGGGTTAACTGGATGCAGTGTGACCTGCTTTAATTCCTTTACTCGGTCTAGCATCAGAAGTTTTACTCTCATCAAGGGAAGAGCCTTGTGCATTAATTTAATGAGTTACAGTATATTTGAACTAATTTGTAAATTATGTTTTAGACTGTGCTATTTCCAACCATCTATATTCACTGGAAGAAGTACCAGACTATGTTGATGGAGAAGGTGAAACAAGTGAAAGATGGTGTAGTTCTGGCAGGCGATGGTCGCCATGACAGTATGGGACATTCGGCCAAGTTTTGTGTATACACAATTTTTTGTTGCACTCTTACACAAATCATACATTTCGACCTTGTGCAGGTAAGAAGGGAAAATATATTATATCGCTCCACTCACCAGCTATTGATTTGTGTACTTATTGCAGCTTTGTTTTTTCCCTTGTAGAGAAATCAGGCAGGAAGTAGTCCAGCAATGGAGTTCATGTCTTTTAAACTATGCATGGATTATCTTATTACATATGGCCTTACCATAACGACATTCATTTCAGACAGGCATACTTCCATTGCCATACAGTACATGCATGACAAGTCCTGAAGAACATTGTCCATTATTTTGACATCTGGCACTTGAAGAAAAGTAAGAATTATTCCAATTTGCTGCCTATGACTTATTATTTGGTGCATAAGCCATAATATATTACATAATTTATACAGTAGACATTCAGTAATGTCTACATGTAACAATATCAAGTGAACAAAGCTAGTGTCCAGGCCTCTTAGAGTGTGAGCCAACTGAATTATAAACATTACTGAATGTCTAATGATGTAATATATAATGCACTATTCTGTACAGTCTTAATAAGCTCACTGCTACCTGAGAATCTCATTCTAGATGCCCCAGGAGAGATCTGTTCACAAATAAGTGCTCCAATTCTTCATAATTTTCCTGCATTTCTTATTCATGTGTTTTTTCTATTTGTATATTCTATGGCTTACAGAAATTAGGAAGGTGCTTTCCAAAATTGCCAAAGAGAAAGACTGTGAGGCAGTAAGTGAATGGATCAAACCATGCGAAAATCACCTGCACTGGAGTGCTACCTCGACATTCAGTGGCAATGGCCTTATCATATGGGCTAAATTCAGGTCCTTCTTGAGGCACATGGTACACATCCATTCAGGTCATAGTGATCCACTGTTTGACAAGTGTGCCCATGGCGAAATTGAAGCTAGAAAGTGGTTGACCATTGGTATGTTACTTAATGTGCTAAAAAATAGTTGCATTTTATATGTTTAGGTATAGTACCAACCAGTCCCAAATTCAGTTGGAGGCTCATCAGATCTACCCAAATGTTACTATCAAGGGTCACTCAACTACAATGTGTTACTATCAAGGGTCACTCAACTACAGTGTGTGCAGGAATAGAATATCGATGCAGTCCATTTTATTCTTTTTCTATAGATTCACCACTCCATAAGAAAGTGTGCACTGCACTGACAAACACAAGGCTAATGAAAGGGATCAAGAAAGCATCTCCATTAGCACAAACTAGCTGTTTGGAGGGTTTCCATAGCGTGTTAAATCACTTTGCTCCAAAGATGATTGCATACAGTTATGTTGGACAATACTGCAGGTTAGAAACTCAACTAAAATATAGAATAAATGTTAGGGCATCAATATTACCAATTACCTTGTTAACTAATATTAGAAAAATTGTTAGAGTGCAAAACCTTTTTTGGTACAGGATGAGAGTAAAGTAGCAGTCTTGTTGGGTTTTTTCAGGCATATTTTAGCTGTCATTCACTTCAATTTCAATATCCAAAGGGAGCTAAAAACAAAAGAATCTGACAATTCTGAAATGGTAAAAATCAGCTATCCAAAGTTCAAAAATGGTGAGGCCACAGTACGGAGTGTTAGAATTGCACAGAACTTTGGTAAGTTATTGTTTATCTGCAAATAGTAATCTTGTATTGCATTTATGTGTTATACATCATGCCTTTTCTTCTTGCAGCATATATACAAGAAATGTACGAGACGTTTATACTGGCTAGCAAAGATGACCTAAAAGATGCATCAGTAAAGCTGAAAGAAATGTGCCCACCTCCAATGAACACAATGCTTACTAAGCAAACAAAGAAAGATGCCCTGAAGAAGAGATCTGACAGAAGCCAAATCATCATACAGGATGTTCCACCCACTCTTCCAGGTGATAATTATGATCACTTTTTAATCAATCTTGCTAAACATTTACAAAATCAGCTCATTCCCTTTTTATTATGAATTTAAACATGGCTATCTAAATATCCATTTTGAGTCAAAGATAAATTTATTTCCCACTGATGTTGATTGTTTTTTATTTTTTAACCCATTTAGCTGCAATGTGCCCCACTTTGTTATTTTACTCTGTCTAATGCCAGGGATTTTATTTGTCCAAGGGAAAGTGTGGGGTGTCAATGGACTAATTAGATTAATTTTTTTATTATTTCTTCTACTTTTGCAGTAGCACAATATCAGGAACAACTGAGGAGAGAGAAAGAGGCAGGAAGAACTAAGGCTGTTCCTCACTGCAGATCCTGTGGACATCCAATGAAGGGGCACAAAAATGTTAAAGACTGTCCAAAAAATAAATAAAATTCAAGCTGTTCTCTTGCCCAAGAAAACCAAAAAGAAACAATAAATTGCTTGCTTCAAGCAAAACAAACAACGGCTCTTTTAAGAGCCACCAATTTCACAAAAGAAAAATACACTATCTCAAACTATTTTGCTGTCCTTGTGTTATATACATCATGATATTTCATGCTCAAACATCATTCCAGAAACAATCCATAGCTTCCTCATAGAGGAAAGTAGGAAACTTGTGCCGTCCAGGAAGGAGGGGGACAAAATCTACTTCTCACAATAATGTACTAGAACGTCCAAAGATGGGAGGGGAGGCTAACATCCATTTTCTCCTAGGGGGAGGTGTGGATGTTTTCTGGAATCCATTTACATAATTACAGGAGATGACCTGCAGATGCTGACTTTTCTGAAAGTTTATCAGTCCGAGTCATCAGAATATCCAACAAAATGTTCTTCTTTATTGGCAACAGGAAATGCCTTCCTTATTGCCATGTAGGCGCATGATGGTAGTGGGATCCTCCTGTTACCAAGGTGTCCATATATGAGTCTTGTAAACTCTCTATACGAGATGCTGCGTAGGAATCTAAAAACAAAAACAAATGGAGATTCATGTTTTGTTAGCATGCAAATCAGGGTCAATCAGTTGACTATATAAACTCATATGTATTGATCAGGTTGTGAGTTAAGTTACTATATACACCGCTAGTCCAGCTTGAAAGATCAACCCAGGACCCAGGTCCATGTAATACTAAAACATACAACTCTTTAAGACAGATACGGCAAACTTGGATTCCAATATCTATCTGTTGCTTAGCAATGAGTTGATAGGCTAACCAAGTTCAGAGACAATGTATCAAAGTTCTGGCAACAGCTAAAAATTAAAAAACATAAGTTTATTTATCTAACCTCTCCTGTGTTGCCATTTGAATATATTTGGATTTATTTTTAGTTTTATAATGGTCTGCAGCTAGCTTCAAACTCCACTTTTGCAGGCATACGGGGTTGAATCCCGGGTGTTGTGTGACACATTTGGCATTTTGTAGACCTACGGCTTCAAGGTCTCCTCTCACTTCCTCGATTTTCATTGCTTCCTCGCAGCCTTCCAGCTCACAACAGCAGTAGCATTCGTTGCCATTTGTTAGTAGTTCTATTCCACAGTTGCCGCATTTATACACCTGTGATAAAAGTGAGGAAAAAACATTAAAGTTGGGTAGATTCGCGCCTGCCTATATTCATGCAAATTAATGTCAAATATAATATATACAGATTCCGAAACAAACAAGATTTTAATCTATGTTTACTGATTACTTACCACTCGCTTACTTCCACAGAACCATCTAGTCTTTTCCCTAGCTTTTCTTCTAACTCCAACCGTTTTCTTTCTTGCCTATTGTAGTTCGCCAACCACTCTTCGTCGGCCAAAGGTTCCTCGGCATATGCATGGCCCACGTTTAATTCGTCTTTATCGCTTGAATCATCGTTCGAATTTTCGAGCTCAGTTTGTTCCATTATGTACCCCGGAATATAGTTTACGTCCGAGTCATCCGACTGGTAACTCTCTTCTGAATCTGTTTCGTGGTTTATAGACATGATAGTCGAAAAAAAAACAGTGTAATTTGCGTAAACAAGCAAAGCCGAAATGGCGAACTGAATACAAGCCGATCAAAGCTAAATGCCGACTACCTTGCGTGACGTCAGAAAATGGGCTAGACCCAGGCTCTTTGTGGGTATGAAATACGACGGCCAAGGACCATCGAAAGCTAAGTTCAAAACGCCATAAAAATCGAACGATTTGACCAAATTAAAAAAAAATTTCACGGATATACTAGAAATGATCCCAAGATTTGATAAAGCCCAAAAAAAAATTTGAGGCGAGGTGCACTTTAACAACTACACATAGAGAAACATTTTTGGAGGAATAGGTTGGTAACTATTTAGAACACCATTGTTGTTTAATAAACACAGTGTTTTACTCAACACAACGTACACTATGTCTAGCCTAAAGTGTATCAAAAGACCATGACAATGTTACGAAGTCATTCCATATACTCTTTTAGCTACGAAGTTATAGGTTGCCTTACATATGTTCCCTGTGCACTGCTGTAGCTATAAAGTTGGTCAATAACAGAATGGTGATGAAAGTTTTGCATGTATATTGTTCAATCTGACTTTGAACAATGTCATCATTAATTCCCGAGCGAACCGCACGTACGTGCAGTTTCTGGCATAAACCCAGGGCGAAGATAATAATTTCTCTCAGGTATTTACATTCTGGTGCATGAAGGAGAGCATGGCGAAGTGAAAAGTTTGCACGTCTAGTGTCATTAGGTAAGGTAGCAAAGTGTCATTGATCGTCAAGGTAGTAAAGTGTCATTGTGACTTTTCTAGGTCGTAAAGAATCCCTGACTGTATTCAGATCAAGATTCAATGTCCATTGTTAACTATAATCTTACTAAATGTAGAATGTCATTTTTAGTCATCCTTAAGGAGGCTCCCTACAGTTTCGGTAGGGCCTCCTATAGCCGAATTATTCAGACGTCATTCTCGCGCGTGGAATATTCGTGGATTTTTTTAAACAAACCGCCAGGCCTCAAGGAACGCATTGTTTAGTTTTACTTATTGACAGATAGTTCAAAGATCATTTTCATCATTGGGCATGCTTTCACGTGGGCAGCCCTTGATATTTCATGGTAACGCTTCCTACTAACAAATTGACCAATCATAACGCGCAATATAATACAAGTTAATTACCGCATAACTTGCAGGATGCTAACAAGATCATATCATTTGTACTGAGCGCTTCGCTTACTCAAGTTATTGAAATAATTTTCAAGATGAAAGTTTACCGTTTATGCACGCGAACTGCTTTGGACGGCAATTTCAGATGGTATGATGCGGCGGTGCGCGTTCTAACGATGGACATATAATCGTGTATATACAACAACAGGCAGTGTGGACAGCGACGACGCAGTTAGTCAAACAGAACTCAACGGCAACGCGAAGCAAGTACCGGCATCAATTCCTCTCATGGAAAAAGAAATATATCAGTTTAAATACGTATAAGTTAGTCCTACGCAACGGAACAGCTGCGGCGGCATTATAACAGAAAGAAACGCTACTTACTTAAGTTATGAAAATAATTTTCAAGAATGAAAGTCTACCGTTATGCACGCGAACTGCTTTGGATAGCGATTTCTGATGGTATGATGCCGCGGTGCGCAATCTAACGATGGACATATTATCGTGTATATACAACAACAGGCAGTGTGGCGAGCGACGACGCAGTTAGTCAAACAGAACTCAACGGCAACGCGGAGCAAGTACCGCCGGGCATCTATTCCTCTCATGGACAAAGAAATATGTCAGTTTAAATACGTATAAAGTTGGTCCTACGCAACGGAGTGGCTGCGGCATTATCACAGAAAGAAACGCTACGACCAGATGTGGATATCATATAACACTGGGATTAACAAAGAATCGCATGCTGGATTATACCACTGATTGATACAAAATGTTTAGTTAAGGGGGGATTTGTCGAATTCAATTGATTGCGTTATATTTCGTTTTTAAACCAACATAAAATTCATGTCCGCTATAACGAGAGTTGACTGTATATGTCTAGATATATTTAGTATGTCTCGTTTTGTTAATGCGCATGCAGCTGGTAATATATTTGATTGACGTATTTGAGTGATTGAGTAAAAAGTTCGATCATTGTTTTGAAGCCGGAAAAGCTCGGCACCTTGATCACACACTACAGTATATATACACTCTAAAATCTTATGATTATAGAAAAGAATATCATCCATCCATGATCGCTAAATTGGCTGCACCTATCTTGTTGCATGAATTATAACTAGAAATACATGCATGCAGAATCCCCTCGCCCATTTGAACCAAACAATTTACTCCCCAAAAGTTCTTTTAACATGAAGTTCGACAAATGTAACCATGGTAACACGCAACATTGTATATTTTTTATATTTTAATTTGTACAAATATTATTTTGTTTTTAACTATAAAATTATCAATTGCTCAACTATATAAAGTGGGTATGATATTATGTACTCTTTTACCTTTGATTTACTGTAACATTCAACCTTAGACGTTCACAAAACGTTTCGAAATTTTCAAAAACTTCAACTGCTTTTCGAGGAGTATTTTTATACTTCGCACTTGCTTTTGCAATGAGGTTTTTGAGATTTAATGTTTTTTTATTTTTCTGTAACATATTTGAATCAATACTAAAAAGATCAATCAATGTTGTATTGACCACACAGAATGATCTACACATTTTTAAATTCACAAACTATCCTGCATGCTATGTTAAAAAATCGGCAAAGCAAGCATGTATAAAAATAGACACTTGCCTGTTTAAAACGCTCCTTTTTCGGTCTTTCGACTGTTTTTCCTCTTGTTAATTTCTCCTCTAAATAACTTTTGGTGACTTAACATATAAACTTACTTACATAGAGACTTACTTTTAAAATGAGTGCAAAAAAAATTAAACGTTTTTGAAAAAACTTCGGCTTGAACTTGCGCATGCGCATAACTTACGAAAAGGTCGAGTCCATGACAAAAAAAAATGGCGGACGACTTTGCATTCCACAATGTTTTCACATACCCGGGTGTAAATCTCCGAGCGGAATTAGTACCCTCGCACGGCGCTTCGCGCCGGCTCGGGGATGATGATAAAGTTAGTTACTTAGTTCAAATTTCAATATATTTGTAAGATGTATACCACAGGCATAGTCCATATATCAGTATATATCGAAAACTAAAACATACCCTGACAAAAGATAAGCTAGGGAAAGTATATTTTGATTTGCTATGCTATATATATAATATTCGTAAAGACCTTCAAACAGATATAGAAGATATAATTGAAACTATTTTCATTGAAATAAGTATAGCCTACCTATGGGTAAAAATATAATTGTTTGAGTAATTTATAGACCACCAAATAATAAAGTGGAAATATTTAAAAATGCTGTAGATGAGATAATAGGAAAAATTGACAAAGAAAACAAAGTCTGCTGCATCATGGGTGATTTTTACATTGATTTGCTTAAATCGGAGTCTTGTGATTATGCGAATCGATTTACTGAGCAGTTTTTTACCTCCTCTTTTATTCCCCTTATAACAAAGCCAACAAGAATAACTTCACGTAGTGCAACATTAATTGACAACATCTTTACTAACAGTATTAATGAAATTGATCAAAGCCTTAATGGAATTATCTTTAGTGATATATCAGACCATTTACCTATTCACATATGTAATATGGATAATAATGAAGAGTATAATAAACAAACAAACAATGAATCAGATCGTACAAGAATTTTTAAAGCCAATTTATATGCAAAAATATAAATTTAAGTTAATGGAGCAATGCTCACGGTAATTGGCAAATGGCAATTTCAATGCTATATAACTCAGGGGTCTGATTACAGTTTCATGTTATCACAACTAAAATATGCGGCTGATGGTGATGAAAGGTCACCTGGTTTATATCATGTCTGAAATATCAAAGGTTACTTTGTATTCATCATTTGTGCACGTGCACGGCAGATGACACAAAATTCCTACAACCAATCAGAATGTTACCTGCTTAATTTGACATAATTGTAACCAATCATAAACCAGGAAAATGAATACAATAGATAAAGCATGCTCGCAAGAGATCACTTTGTTCTAAAGTTCCAACGAGGCACACTACAGGTTACAAAGCTGCGAAACTAAATAATTCATCGCTATGCCTCCAGTTCGACGCGTAAGAATACGAAATGCAAATGAAGGAAGTGCGTCAAGCAATAACGTTTCCAACATCAGACATAATGTAGTTAATACCATTACAAGTCTTCGAAGACAGTGCGCCGAGAAAGGACTACCAACACATGGACGTCGAAATGCGTTAGTTGCTCGCTTACAACACCACGCCACAACTAACGTGAATTTACGCGTGTCTACAAACGAAGACTCGCAACCAGCGCCTACGGAATCACTAACCTTGCCTATGGAATCGCAACAACTTCTTTCAGAAGCGCAGCAGGCACAAATTCAGTCGATAGCCTCTCGTTGTATTGAACAAGCTGCGGCCGAGATAGCGTCCAACGCAGCCCGGGCTGCCGTCCAAGCAATGTTAAACTCGACGTCTTGTGCTAGTGGAAGCAACGCGGCCAACAGCATTCCAGTCATCCTAGACGAACGCGAAGTGCGCGAAGGCAATATTCCCACACTAACTGCAAATCAGTCGACCAACGCCACAGTACAGCGAATTCCCTACGGAAATGGCTTCCACGAGGTTCCTGCGACATACGTCAAGCAAATCCAGTCGGGTGAGTTTTTTGACTTAGCTAAACTGCTACCTTAAATCATGTCGATGGGCAACCAATCCGATGAGCCCATAATCTTAACGCTTGAGAACACGGTGATTAAGGCCAAAAAGGCATCTCAGCCAACCGCTAGAATCACCGATATTGAACAGTGGACAACCGCGTACACCTCGTATATGAGCGTTATGACCCATCAGTTTCGCGGTCGGGCCCAAGAACTTATCCAATATATGAGTTTGATACGCCATGCTGCCCAAACTCACCGGGGCCTGGGTTGGTGTATATACGACCACAAATTCCGATGTAAAGCCGCACTTAACCCTAGTCTCGACTGGTCCATTCTTGATCAACAACTTTGGCTGATGATATTTACCACAGCACCGGATATGCTTGCACGACAATATCCAATTTTTGCCAATGGACCCCAAAACCGGGCTTCCTCAGGGGGCGAACGAGGAGGCTCTTGTCATGAATTCAACCGAATGGGTCTGTGTTCCCGGCAGTCATGCCAATACCGCCACCTATGTAACAGGTGCAATCAACCACACCCAGGGTATCTCTGCCCCTCCTTCAAATCCACACAAGCTGAGGATAATGAGCAAATCTCAAAACGAGGTCACAAAACTTCAAGATCAAAACGTGACTGAAGTAATACCATTACCTACCCCTGTTTCTGTTAACAACCTAGAAGAAGCTCTGTCTGGTCATCCAGACAAAAATTTTGTTTCAGAGCTTTGTAACGTTTTTACTCATGGTGTGCACATAGGTTTTCAGGGGCAACGCACCCCCAGGTTTTCAAAAAATTTGCCTACTGCTTTTGCCAATCCGGAAACTGTTTCCTCGAATTTAGCAACTGAATTTCTCTTGGCCGCCTGGCTGGCCCTTTTGACTCTCCCCCCTTTCAGAATTTTCAGGTTTCACCAATTGGCTTGGTACCTAAAAAGAATTCAAGCAAATTCCGCACAATTTTTCATTTGTCTTATCCGAAATCAGGCTCAACCAGCATAAATCATAGCATTCCGAAAGAAGATTTTAGTCTCCAGTATATCACAATAGATGATGCTATCAAGGGTATTCAGCGTTTTGGCTCAGGCTGCTTCCTGGCTAAAACCGACATTGAATCGGCTTTTAGGCTAGTCCCAATCCATCCAGATGACTATGAGCTGTTAGGCATGTGCTGGGAGGGGAAGTATTATTATGATAAGGTTCTACCATTTGGGTTACGGAGTGCCCCATCCATCTTTAACCGACTTTCAGATGCACTTGAATGGATCCTACTCCATAACTGTAACATCTCATTTGTATGTCATATTCTTGATGATTTCCTTCTCATTGAGCCCCCAGCAGTTACACCACCTTTGGACGGGGTTTGTCAACAAAGTTTAACAAAAATGTTATCTACCTTTGAAAGCATTAAGATCCCAATAGCTCCAGGAAAACACAAGGCCCCTCGCAAGTACTTGAGTTTTTAGGCATCCTATTAGACACTGTAAACATGAAAGCCAGTCTACCTCGAGACAAAATTGAGAGGCTGCATGCCATCTTTGAGCAATTTCAACATAGACGGTCCTGTACTCTAAAAGAATTGCAGTCTTTAATAGGCACCCTAAACTTTGCATGTAAAGTAGTGCCCCCTGGGCGGCCCTTCTTACAACGCATGATTGCTCTAACTAGAAACATCAAGAAACCACATCACCACATTAAGCTAAATTCTGGTTTCTTCCAAGATCTTGAAATGTGGAAGAAGTTTATTTCCAACTGGAATGGGGCAAATTTCTTTCTGTCTTCAGAGTGGCATGACTCTGATACTTTAGTGCTACATACTGATGCCTCTGGCACATTGGGGTTTGGGGGTATTTTTGGGAAGAAGTGGTTTCAGGAGCATGGAAACCAAATCAAAGACTAGGCCAGCCTGGTATAAGTATATCTTGGCAGGAGTTCTTTGCAATAGTTGTAGCATGTCATATCTGGGGTGACCTCCTTCGGGACCACCGGGTTAGGTTTCATTGCGATAATGAGGCTGTGGTGACCATTATTAATACTAAACGTTCCCGAATCCCCAGGGTTATGGACTTACTGCGTCATCTAACACTCCTAACCTTGCGGCACAATATATACATCCACGCTGTGCATATTCCTGGTAAACACAATGACATAGCCGATGCAATTTCTCGTTTTCAATTTCAGAGGTTTCGACAATTGGCTCCGGATGCAGATACCAGTCCCTGCCAAATTCCAGAAACTGTAATGACTCTCTGAATGAGGACATCCAACATTATATAAATTTATCTCTAGCATCTGCAACACAACAAACTTATAGTTCTGGAGAAAAACGCTTTATAACATTCATCCAGTTATACAAGAGAAAAATATTGACCAGTGTATACCAGCTGACGAAGTGCTGTTGACAGAATTTGTCGCATTTCTTGCAAAATCTATCAAATATCCTTCCATAAAAACATATTTAGCAGCAGTTCGTCACTACCACATTCGGCATGGTTTCCAGTTAAATTTGCACAAAATGTTACGCCTGCAACTTGTGTTACGAGGAATTAAACGCTCCCATGGCGACAAAATTAGAGTCCGCCTCCCAATCACAATCCACCATTTGCGGCTTTTTAGAATGTTACTTGGCATACCCAACACACCAAGTTTTGATTCCTGATGATCTGGGCAGCCATGACATTAGCCTTTTTTGGGTTTCTCCGTCTTGGAGAGTTAACATGCAACTGTAAATTCAATCCGAACATACATCTTACCCGAGATAGCGTCCTCTTTGCACCTAGACTTGGCACAAAGGTCCAGATTCCATGACTGTCCATATTAAGGAGTCCAAGACTGACCCATTTCGCCTGGGTCATACTATAACAGTTGGGGCCACTAATTCTGATATTTGTCCAGTACAAGCTTTACAAAACTATCTGTCACTACAACCACCCACAACTGGTCCTCTGTTTATCCATGCATCAGGTAAACCTCTCACAAAACAAAATTTAACCACTGAAACTAGGAAGCTGCTCACTAAATCTGGCTTCGAGGCTTTGAATTATGCTGGTCATAGCTATAGAATAGGTGCAGCAACGACTGCAGCGGAAGCAAAATTACCGTCATGGCTTATTAAAACCTTAGGACGGTGGTCATCTGACTGCTATGAACGTTATATCCAGACACCTACTTCTACGTTATCAGGAGTATCAGCCATGCTGGCCAAAACTTAATTCTATTGCAAAAGAGAGAATAATATTATATCTAAGTATATATGTGTGTGCGCATATATACATATATGCATATTTATATGTATACATGCCAATTTGCATATTTATGTGTGGGCTTTTTTTCGTCTATGGGAATACACTTTGTGTATTTGTGGGGTTGAAGTGCTCCCAATGATCACCTTCAGGCCCATAGACTCAGGTTACCTTAATGTACAGATAATCAGTCGAATCGTAGGGACTGGCCAAGGGGATTATGACCTCGTGGTTCAGGTTGATGTTAGAGGGGGTCGCTACCCTTCTGGCAGGGCTCTATTGGGGATTATGACCCCTATAGGGCATTCAGTCTCTCCTAGTGGGGCTTATAGATCCCCACAGGAGGAAAGCATAAGGCCTTAATGAGTCTTTTGGGATGTACACAGCTTTACAACAGTACAGTATGTTAAACCGGAGTACTTCAACCCCATGACCCATTCTCCCACACAAAAATTCGTATCACTTGTGTTTGATTTTAGTCGTAGTATTCTCCCAAGAGCAATTGAATCATTAAAGCCAATTTATATGCAAAAATATAAATTTAAGTTAATGGAGCAATGCTCACGGTAATTGGCAAATGGCAATTTCAATGCTATATAACTCAGGGGTCTGATTACAGTTTCATGTTATCACAACTAAAATATGCGGCTGATGGTGATGAAAGGTCACCTGGTTTATATCATGTCTGAAATATCAAAGGTTACTTTGTATTCATCATTTGTGCACGTGCACGGCAGATGACACAAAATTCCTACAACCAATCAGAATGTTACCTGCTTAATTTGACATAATTGTAACCAATCATAAACCAGGAAAATGAATACAATAGATAAAGCATGCTCGCAAGAGATCACTTTGTTCTAAAGTTCCAACGAGGCACACTACAGGTTACAAAGCTGCGAAACTTTTACCCACCCACCCACCTCGTCTAGTCAGAGGATATGCACTGGTACTAAAGAGAACACTGGAAGCACCTACGTCACGGTATATCCTAGAAACAATGCGAACATTGGAGGGCACTGCTATCGTACCTCAGGACATATTAAAATCTTATTTGTAAAATATGAACTGGTATTTTGTTGAATTTATTTTATGCTTTGTAGTAACAAATAAAATGGTCATGTGGGGTTGAAGTGCTCCCAATGATCACCTTCAGGCCCATAGACTCAGGTTACCTTAATGTACAGATAATCAGTCGAATCGTAGGGACTGGCCAAGGGGATTATGACCTCGTGGTTCAGGTTGATGTTAGAGGGGGTCGCTACCCTTCTGGCAGGGCTCTATTGGGGATTATGACCCCTATAGGGCATTCAGTCTCTCCTAGTGGGGCTTATAGATCCCCCACAGGAGGAAAGCATAAGGCCTTAATGAGTCTTTTGGGATGTACACAGCTTTACAACAGTACAGTATGTTAAACCGGAGTACTTCACCCCCATGACCCATTCTCCCACACAAAAATGCGTATCACTTGTGTTTGATTTTAGTCGTAGTATTCTCCCAAGAGCAATTGAATCATTAACAAAAAAAATATTAACTCTTTCACTGATGAAATCAAAAACGTATCTTGGAACAATGTACTTACTGATGTAAATCCTGAAATTGCCTTCAATGAATTTTCTGATTCATTTAGAACAATTTACGAAACAAATTTCCCCTTAACAAAAAAATCGAGAAAAAGTAATATAATCATGGATGACAAATTGCATGCTAAATTCAATAAAACGAAAAAACAAACTTTACAAAACCTATTTGACAAACCCATGCAAAAAGAATGAAAGCATATACAAAAGATCCAAAAACAAACTAAACCATACAATTAAAATTTCAAAGAAGATGTCTTATGAGGAACAATTAATAAAGTATAAACACAGCACAGAAATGGTATGCATAACTCTAAATGAAATTTTTAATAAAAAAGCAAAAATTAAAGAATTACCTAGAACATTTTTTGATACTAACACTTCTAATACATTTACCAATATTGGACCAAATTTGGCCAGGAATATAAAAAACAGCTCAGAAACAAATTTTAAAAAATTTCAAACTGGTAACTACCAAAATAGCATGTTTCTAGCGCCAATTACTGAATTTGAACTAGAAACCGTACTTAAAAACATGGATTCTAACAAAAGTCCAGGATATGATAACTTTAGCAATAAGATAATAAAATTATCTGCAACAGAAATCGCCAAACCATTAACAATAAATTTGAAAATTACAGACCAATTTCAGTTCTCTTGCTTTTCTAAATTACTTGAAAAACTCATGTACAACAGGCTAATTAATTTCATTGATAAAAACCAAATTTTATTAAAACACCAATAATGAATTTGTGGATAAAATCACAAAAGGAATAGATCAGGGAAAATATACACTTGGTATCTTCCTTGACCTATCAAAAGCATTCGATACAATTAATCACGGGATTCTGATTGAAAAACTGGAGCATTATGGAATAAGAGGAATCTGTTTAAAATGGTTTAAAAATTACTTAGAGAATAGAAAACAAATTGTCAAGTACAATACAATAAAATCTGATGAAATGATAATTACAAGTGGAGTGCTTCAATACTTGGACACTACTATTTCTGCTATATATAAACGATATACAAAATTGCAGTAAAATAGTTTTAATTTTACTTTTTGCAGATGACACAAATATATTTTATAGTCATAGGCTACTTGTCTGAAAAAATTAAAAGAAATTATGCCAACTGAAATAAATAAAATATCTGACCGGTTAAATACAAATATACTGTCTTTAAACACCACAAAAACTAAATTTATGTTATTTAGGTCATCCAAGAGAAAACAACACATAATATAACGAAATAGTTAAGCAGGTTAAAAGTACAACGTTCCTAGGTGTTGTTATTGACGAGTGCCTAACATGGAAGGATCATATTAACCTAATTTCTAAAAAATTGATGAAAGCCTCGAGCATCATTTCTAGAATACGTCACTTTACCAATTTAAATGCTTTGAAATTAATTTATTATGCATTAGTTTATCCATATCTAATTTATGGCAATCTAATTTGGGGTAACACCTATAAAACGAGAATACAGAAACTAATGAACATACAAAAGAAAATTATGCGATTAATGACATTCAAGTCATACTCGGAGCATAGCGAAACGATTTTTAAAAACCTAGAAATACTAAATATTTATCAAGTCAATTATTTTTTAACCAGTTTAGTTATGTTACGATACTTAAACTTAAAAAATCTACCTGAAATATTTGTGAGCTATTTCAAAACTAACAACAAGGTTCATCACTACAATACAAGAAAAATATCTCAGCTACATAAATCTTATAATAGAACAAACTATGTAAAACATACTCTTTCGAACAAAGGAGTTGATATTTGGAATGGCTTAGAAAAAAGTACAAGCATATTAGATCACCTCTCACTCAAAGAGAAATTAAAAAACACTTCTTACAGATTTACAATACTTTATAAGAATACACAAGAAGTTTTTTTGTTGTTTTTCTACTGTCAATTGTTTTTTACTGTCATGCAGACACTATGCTATTTTATTATTAATTTTGTGCAAATATATAATCTATATCATTAATGTTGCAGATCCCTATATATATATATCCATGTTGTACATCATAATTATTATAGCAAATATAAAAAATTAGATTTAACCTTGTACATATTTTAGTATAATTAGTATAATACCTTAATTTTGTTTCAAGTTTTGAACTGCCAAAAACTTTATATATTAATTTAATTAAATAAACTAGGGGCATTAATAAAAAGCCTGTCCGGGTTTCTAGTAGGTTCCTAGCCCTATAATAGAAATAAATCATAAAAAACAATGTAAATACTCTATTCTGTGGGCGAAATAAATTAATAATTAATAATAATAATAATATTACCATTCAAGACACTTACGTATACTGCACATGCACTTACGTTAATTTGAGGAATAGTCCGGAGGTTTGCCTTCTGTATACATATCTACTCGTGAATGATATATAATTCTGTTAATACATTATTCGTTTTCACTGAAATGGAGCTAATCTTAAGCTTCAAATTATAGATAGATATAGTTTGGCAGTATATATATTTCTATAATTATTGTGATTCATCGACTATATATCACTCAAAAACTTGCATTCCTCATAAAATGAGTTTGGCGCAAGTCTCCATCTGTTTCACTGATTGCTTTCATGGTTTAACTATATATATTTTAATTAATTAATTAATTAATATTTTTTTTCCTGCAGTGGGAAATTGGAATTGATTTGATTTGTATTCAGTTTCGACCTTATTTGACTAGAGACATAGCACATAATTTAAATTAAATGGAGTATACACCAATACCATCAAGGCAATATATTCTGCTACGCCAATTCAATTTTAGTCAATCATTAAAAACCCAATTGATAACAATAGTTCATCCTTTGAAAGCATACCAATACAAATAAGTTGTTTGTGTTTATAACATAATATTGAATCACATTCTGTATGATCTGATGTTGCTTGAATGTGGATACATTTCTATAATATATTGTTTCAGATATAGCTAGAGCTCTAGTTTGAATACACATATGGTCTATATGCCTACAGAATTTGTTTGGCACATTTTATGCATGATCCGCATTATATTTGCTTGGTTTGCATGAAACCAATTATCTAAAGCCGAGGCTCAAGCTATTTTCCAATGTCAATGCCTGCATGCATACATACAACACCATACTTAATTTTGGTTTTTATCGAGTGAACAATAAAAACAAGAAAACAAAACGATTTATAGAATACTCAAATAAACAAATAGGCCTATATAAAAAGACATATGCCTTGATCGTCGGCTCTGTTTGTCGTGTTATCAACAATCTAATCGAGAACTTGTAAGATAGAAGCTTTGTGGGGAAGCTGCTGGTTAATTATCTTGGCCCCATCCAGGTTTCCTGTATCGCAAGTTTTTCCTGGCCTCTCTGACATTCCGGGGGTTTGCCTTGTTGGGACTTCGAGTCCGTTCGTGAATCCCTTATCTAACTTGCCTTTTGTTGTTTGTAATAGCTTGTTTGTTTTAACGTAATGTTAGCGAGTTTGATTAAAGCTTATTATTATTATTATTATTATTATTATTATTATTATTATTATTATTATAATAATAATAATATTATTATAATTAATATTATTATATTATTATTAATATTATTATTATTATATATCGACATAGAGCAGAGCCATTCAGACGCGCTCTGTACATGTCTATAGTTTTATTGCTGGTTTCTTACATGAATCGCATTATAAACTGATAGCAATTATATAAAAGTGTTTAATCATGATACGTTCAAGTTTTATTTCTATGCTACTTTTGTGCGTCGTGTGTTCATTCTGTGGCTAAGATTTTGTCACGCTTGGTCGACACTCATGGCGATGTAAACAACGAGTTTATCAAGCGGAACAAACTGGTTCGGAAAATCCAACAACAAGAGAAGTACCTGTATTAAATTCACCTACAGTTGTTATTTCTAACCGCACTGTTATCAAATGTTGCTGTGGTAAAGTTTGTAAAGGGAATCGGGGTCTCAAGATGCATCAGCGGAGTTGTCGAGTCATACATGGGCTTAATAATGAGCTGTGTGCAGATCTTGAAGAACAGATTGCGGATAACAACACAGAAGAAGTTCCTGCGGTTGATGAAAGTAATACAAATTTAACTATGGCTGAAAACGAAACATCTCCAGTGCTAAAGAAGGGCATAAATCTACCCAGGAAAGACTTAGAATGGTCAACGGCTAACGATTATTTCAAATCTGCGCTATATTTAAATGGTCCAATCAAATCACAAGATTTAAATACAAGTATACAAGTATTAAATGACGTGATATATAACTATTTTGCTGATACCTTTGGACATACAGAAACGATCCCCGATAAAAACTTAGTAAACAAATATAAAGACCAAACGGTAAAAGACCTGAAAAAAGCCTTACGAAATTTAAAGTCGACAAACGCTGATCTTACGGAAATAAAGTTTGTCTCGCGTGCTTTGCGTGATAAGCTGCGTAATAATAACAATAACACTCAGACAGACCCAAACCATGACGAGTCACTCAATCACAATAGATATCTTGAACGCAATTTCTGGGGTTATGTTAAGAACGTGCTTAAAAGACAACGCACTGTCCTACCATCGTTCACCATGTCCGAATGCCTCAATTACTTCACTACTACACTTGCTGCAATTCACCCGAGAAAATTATTTCAAATTCCAAGTTGGATTCCTAAGTTATGTAATCCAAATATCCAATTTGACCTTGACCCGCCAACCTATCAACAAGTTACAGCTGTAATACGTAAAATGAAAGCATCTGGTTCTCCTTGCCCTCTCGATCAGCTCTCCGTGATATGTTTTAAACGTTGTCCTTTCCTCAGAACTTATCTTACTGAACTTATACGTGCTGTCTGGTTATCTGGAGCTATTCCAGCTGAATGGAAAAGAGCTTGTACCATCCTGATTCATAAAAAGGGCGAATCTAACGACCCCTCCAATTTCCGACCCATCACACTCGAAACCATACCCTTGAAAGTATTTACATCGTGTCTCCGTAATTCGGTGTATTCCTTCCTCATCGCAAATAATTTTATCGAACATAATATTCAAAAAGGCTTCACGCCTAATCTCTCAGGTACTTTAGAACACACTGCACAAATGGCCCATATCATCAACAAAGCTCGGATCAAGCAACGTTCCCTTGTCATAACTCTTCTTGACCTCAAGAATGCTTTTGGTGAAGTTCATCATAACCTCATCCAATCCGTACTTGATTATCACCACATTCCCGATCACATTAATGATATTATAAAAAGTTTATATACTGATTTTAAAACGTCGATCATAACATCTGAATTCCGTACTCGATTCGTAACTGTTGGTCGTGGTGTGCTACAAGGTGATTGCCTGAGCCCCCTACTGTTTAACATGTGCTTTAACACTTTCATTCAACACATAAAAGCTGATAAGTACCGTCAATTTGGTTTCTCGTTTAACTTCCTAAATCCGATTCACTGGTTTCAGTTTGCTGATGATGCGGCTGTGATCACTGGCCAAGAATCAGAAAACCAACATCTCTTAAACCGTTTCTCAATCTGGTGTCAATGGTCCAACATGGTAGTCCGAGTTGATAAGTGTAGTACCTTTGGCATCAAGAAAGTTATCACAAAATCCGTGCAATACTTACCGAAACTGTTAATTAACAATCGTCTCATACCTACAACTAGTATTGGAGAATCCTTTAAATATTTAGGACGATTTTTTGATTTTGATATGTCCGACCAAGAACATAAATCCGAACTTATGTCTCTCCTTGATGAACTAATGTCTGATATCGACCAAAAACCTCTTCACCCGAAAAACAAACTTCTTTTATATAACCGCTACGTCCTATCAAAAATATCCTGGCATTTCACTGTTGCAGCTCTGTCTAAAACCTGGGTAACTGAAACTATTGATTCTGTAGTCAATAAATACATTCGAAAATGGCTTGAAATACCAATTTCTGGAACATTAAGTAACATTTACCTAACCCGTAACAAATTTGGTCTAAGTATCCTCCCACCATCTGTCAAATTCATCCAATGCCAAACAGTCCTACGTAATGCATTAAAAACATCTCCAAACGAATCAATAAAAGAACTCTGGAAATCAACTAACAACCACACTAATGTACAATATGATATATACAATTCAACCAAGGATGTTCTCAAAGAATTTCATTCTGGACAAGAAGATAAACTTCAAAACCACTTGATCTGCCAAGGTTCATTTTTCTCGCACGTCTCAAAATTCTCCCTATCACAGTTCAACACCCTTTGGTCTGTTGCTCAATCAAAACTACCAAAGAACATTTTTAACTTTACAATCCGTTACATAAATAGCTCTCTTCCTACGCGAAAAAACCTTACAAGATGGGGTTTAGCTTCGAGTCCTGAATGTTCATTTTGCTTGTGTCCTGAAACTCTGCTACACGTGGTTGCCGGCTGTCAATCTTATCTAGAACGCTTTACATGGAGACATGATTCTGTATTGAACTTTCTCGCAAAAACATTTCAAACTATAAATACGTATAAACTATATGCTGACCTACCTGGATTTAGAAGTCCTTCAATAATAACTGGTGATATATATCGACCAGATTTACTACTAATTACTCCTAATGAATCTCTCTACACAACAACGTTGAACGCAAGAAAGCCAAATACAAATACTTAATCGAAGAACAACGCGAGCACTTTGCATCCGTTGAATTTGTAAACTTGTCAATCAGCTCTCTCGGTGTTTTCGATAAAGAATGCTTTACGTTTACAAAAATGTTAGACAATGTAGGCTTGGATAAAAAACACCAACAATATTGCATGAAAAAGATAATGTCCATCGCAATTAGAACGACATATTATGTTTTCTGCTGTAGAAACAAGGAGTGGACCAATCCTGAACTGCTTAACTTTTAATATGTATAATCATTTGTCTATAATTCTTTCTGTGATTGTAAATAGTTCATATAGTAACATATATAGTAATCTGCGATTCGTGTAGCCAATTGTAAATTACCTAATATAGTGAGATTTACAATTGTATGTAATGTTAAAAAATTTGTTTCAATAAAGTTTTCATTATTATTATTATTATTATTATTATTATTATTATTATGAGTGATGGTAATGCTCAAATCAGCCACTGTAACAATAAGGCTAAATACATAGCAATTCTTATTTTAGAAAAAACTGGGGAGAGGGTCTTTTCGTCTATGGGGAATACACATTCTGTGTATTTGTGGGGTTGAAGTCTCCAAAATGTCAACTTCAGGTCCATAGACTCAATATACGTCACACATATACCATATAATTAAGGACTGTCCATATAGGGGTTTATCGCCCCTTGGTCAGGTTAAGGACTGCCCATATGGGTCTAGCGCCCTGGGTCAGGTTATTAAGGACTGTCCATAGGGGTTTCATTCCCCTTGGTCAGGTTAAGGACTGTCCAAGGGTTTCTTGGTTCAGGGTCGTCAGGGAATAGCTACCCCTGGCAAGGCTCTGCTCTATGGTCAGAGCATTCAGTTCAGTCAATCCGTTCAGCTTAGGGTGTGACGTGAGTAGGGATGATGTTTGTCATAATATGAGTCTTCACACCCCAGAACTCCTCCCACAAAATATGTTTTGTTTGAATTGTGTTTCTATGAATATGGTTTTATATCAACAGCTTGGGTCATTAATCTGAATAAAAGCTATTTTAAATTGTACCGTGTTGGATATATTTCCCATTTAGTATTTTAATAGTACAACAAAAACCTGCACGTATCTCTCTTCCATTGTTGTGCTCGAAATGCAAGCGGGACCTCACGCGATATTCCATTCATTTGGAGAAAAGGAGTAAAGAATATGTGTTAAAATTACTCTTTGGTATACAGAGAATCGAATTCTTATGCGAAAAATCGAGTTATCTTAGCTTATAACCATTTAAAGAGCTTTTAGTTCAAAACGCTGATACATAATGGAAACTGTAGGGAGCCTGCTTAAGTTTTTTTTCTATTATTCCCAGTACTTAAGTACGTATTACGTACGTGTGCACTTAGTAACTTATCCCCAGCATAAAGACGTCCTGAAAGGGTTTATCTAGTGTCTTCTTGTTCAAGCAACTTTTCGTCTTGTAGCATTCAGTCTTCCCATCAAACGATTGGCATCAAAGATAGCTGAAAGAGCTCTTTGTTCATTCTGCCGCCTTGTATTTATGACAATAGCGCAAGCGGAATAATATGTGCTGTTTCGGCGGGCATAATTCCGTTAGTATTCAATTTTTTCCAGTTAGTTCCAAATATTTGTAATTCCTGCCGTAATATATTCAAAGTGCTTTTCCAGGTTTTGATGTGAACAGAAGCCATTTTTTCTGGGACAATTAGTTGCCCGGGGACAGAATTTGTCCCAGGTTCATGTGAACAGGCCTTTGGACTGGTTGTAGTTATCTACATCAATTTTGACAATTTTGCGCCCCGATCAATAATTTTCCCTGATATTAAGATACAAACTGAATCAACTTCAACATTCTAGAATAAACTTGAATGCAAAAATTTTGTTTCATGGCCACATAAGTAGTACAAGTTATATATGCCATGACAAAAGTGTTATACGAAATATCAACCGATTGTCCCTAAGCGTTGAGGTTGGTATTTTATAAATATTGAGGTTTGGGGTTACCGGCTGGTAGAGCTTATCGTTTTCCCGCTTTCATGTAGGAATAAAACTTTTTGCTGACAATAGTGCAACAGATGCGGAGCAAGCACAAGCTTTCTACCGTGACCATATTAATCCCTCCATGGCTGACATCTTCTCTAACAGTTGGGGACCTTCAGATAATGGTTACACTATTGGTGGTCCTGGACATTTAGCTGCAGAAGCATTTAAACACGGAATTCAAAAGGCAAGTCCGTTTAACACGTTTTTACATAACTATATGTTCGCAATTTGTTACCTTGTTTATTTTACCCACATTAATGGAAGACTATTTTACTCTGTCAAATTCTTGACTAGTATACACATTTCATTTGTCACATCTAACGATCATGTGCAATACTCCTGCATGAAAAATATTGAGAAAAAAATTCTTCTGTAGATGTCCTAAAATAACAACACAAAATACAGTAGCCAAAGATGTTCTCAATGCATCATTGTTATGTATAGTGTTAAAGGTAGTTTTCTCAAAACGAGAAAGTTAATTATTGGACGTAAGGAATATATATAAGTAGGAGGTGTTCCTCTTCTTAAATTGGAAAAATTGATGTCTTAATAGGGGTGGACAATTAAGGATTAAAGCACTCTGTGAGTGCATTATCGGGATTTACAAGCACGAGTTCACTAACAAGGAACGAGAGTTTCATACTGCACGACGCAGTCGAGTGCAGTATTAAACTTCGAGTTCCTTGTTCGTGAACGAGTGCTTGTAAATCACGATAATGCACGAACAAAGAATGCTTTAAACGTTTTAATATTCAATTTGAGTAAACGCTTTGGCGGTATTTTTTTATTTATGAATTATGAGCAAAAACATTCTATAAACTTTGTTGAACTAACTGTTTACTAGTTCCTTGTTTAGTTTTGATAATATTCAAAAGTGTTTTTGGAATATTTTAAAACGACAAATAGTTTTATATAAGAAACAACATTTTCAACCGGCTTCGCCGCTTCGCCACTCATTCACAACTTATATTCCGTAAATTCGTAAAATAAACTAAATAAACAACACATGTTTACGTTTAAATACGGAATTATTTTAGAAATTTGTCCACTTCGTCGTTTTAGGATTGTCTTCGGTTTAAATAAACGAAATCTTATAAACTTTTCCATTCGTGAATTCGGGCGCCATCTTGCCGTGCTGATATAAACTATAACGGCACGGCCGTATGTTGTTGCTATATAAAATGCACACACGTGGTACAAATTGACCAATAAGAACGCGAGTTTACGAAAATTGAATATTAATACGGTATTATAGCACTAGACTTTCACCACTTTAAAGGATTAGTGTCACACGCGATGGTATTGTTGGCTCGAATTATTGCTGGCGGCCATTTTTCGGGCCGACTAGATGAGAAGATCTGCAAAACTTTTTTGGTAATCCGTCATATATTTCAACCTTCCTTTGATATCCTTGCTCCTTTTATCTGATGTTTATTGGAAATGTACCAACCAACGTATTTTTATCGTTATTCGTTGCTGTTGGGTAAGATAAAAACAGTAACAAAAGCCCGCAATGCACGACCCTGACACTAATCCTTAAAATAATTATTTTCTTGCATAAGGACTGGAGAAAATAAAATAGAAAGTTAGCATATTTCATGTACATATTATATATATAGAAGGGTATAGGTTAACGTTTTATACTCTCAAATTTAGTACTGATTATAGTGTGTTTTTAATTCGCCGTGCAGGGTCGCCATAGTTTGGGCTCAATTTACGTATTCTCTTGTGGAAACGGAGCACACTTAGAAGACAGTTGTGCATTTGATGGTTATGTAAACAGTATTTACACCATTCCTGTGGCTTCCATAACAAAAGATGGAAAGGTGACCGGGTTTTCCGAACGATGCAGTGCAATCATGACTGCTGTTTACTCCTCTGATATGGCAAGTATATGTTCAAATGCTGGTTTTCAATGTGAAGGCTTCTGCGGACTTTATTTGCTGCTTCCTTCATTATGCTAAGAGAACAATATGTTTAGTGAGCGTGAAGGTGCACAAACATGAACAAAAACATAGAACAAAAGGTTTAGATGCGTTTCCAGATACTGTGTTATAGGACTATTATGATAGCATACATCCGTTTGAATTTTCCAATAATTTCATTTATAGATTAACAAATCTTGGTATAAAATATACACGAAATCCTTCATATTTCGTCCTCTACTCCTCCTGAAATACTCATAACTCCAAAATTGGAGTTACATTTGATTAACTCTCCCCGAAAAAGAGTTAATCATGCATACTAATTAGTTCGCCAATACAAGTAACTCCTCCAACGAGTTATTTTAATTCCAAATAATGGAGTTAAATAGCCCTAAAATTTTAACTCCACCAAAAAGGAGTAATAAGGGAGTTAAATTAACTCATTGAAAATAACAGTGCATGTCAAAAGTATACAGTTTGCTATAGTGCAAACTGTCAAATTGGAGCATACAATATATATTGTTTACTTCCCTACACTCTCGCTCATACTAAGGCCCGTATTCTAAAAGCTCACTCACACTCAATGAGTGGACGCTCATTCTCAATGAGTGCAACTCACCACTCAATGAGTGTCCACTCACACTCACATAGTATAATGCTACACTCACACTCCAACTATTCAAAGACACCACTCACACTCAAGTGAAGCTCAGATTTTGAGTGAAGTGTGAGTGAGAGGTATACGTCCCTTGAGCAGCACTCAACTTTACATAATCATACCAACATGGCGGATAGGTGGCTAAATAGGTTAGAATGTTTGAATAATATTGTACCCAACAACAGAAATAGACGGAACCCATATCTCTTTGATTATGGGAAATATGACGAGGAGCAATTTCGGAACAGATACCGATTGACTAAGGCAGCATTTCGCGAGTTAATGGAAATAATCAGGCCAGACATATCTGCACACAACGACAGAGGAAAACCCATTCCAGCTGATATTCAACTTTTATTAACGCTACGGTTTTACGCCACGGAACATTTCAGCTTGCATGCGGAGACCTGTGCGAAATTTCGCAGCCATCAGCAAGTCGGATTATAAAACGTGTATCCGAGGCAATCGCACGCTTAAAGAATATTTACATTACATTTCCTGATGGTGACATGCTGCAGCAACTCAAACTGGATTTCTGGAGAATCTGTGCATTTCCCAGTGTTGTGGGTGCAATTGATTGTACACACATCAAAATACAAAGCCCTGGGGGCGAGAATGCTGAACTCTTTCGAAATCGGAAAGGATATTTTTCAATAAACGTTCAAGCTGTTTGCGGACCAAATTTAAAAATTTTAAACATGGTTGCTCGGTGGCATGGTAGCGTCCATGACGCCAGAATTTTCGATAACAGTCGACTATGTGCACAGTTCGAACGTGGTGATATCCCTGGCATGTTACTTGGTGATAGTGGTTACCCATGCCGCCAATATCTCATGACGCCAATACGTGATCCGCAGACCCGAGCACAACGCAATTATAATGTGGCTCAAATACGAACACGAAATACCGTGGAGAGGATGTTTGGCACATGGAAGAGGTTGTTCCCATGCTTAGCAACGACCATTCGCACAAAACTGCAAACGACGCTAACTATCATTGTCGCTACAGCTGTGTTGTTCAACTTTATAAGAAGCCGAAATGACCCTATGGATGAAGCAGAACATTTGCCGGCTGACGAGGAAGAAGTGAATGATATTCATGCTGGTGAACGGGTTTTGGGAAATGCTGTTCGCGAAGCGCTGATAATGCAACATTTCACATAAATTATGAATAATTATTCAATTTCACAACACAATAAATATATTATATATATTCTCATATTAAACAACTTTATATTGACAAGAACATGCAAACAAAATAAAATACACTCGTATATTCATTGTGTATTTTATTGACAGAGGTTATTAATGTGATTAGTTTCGCTTCCCAGCGCGTGTGTTTGGTCTCGGTTGTTGCTCCTGTGTGTTTTTTATGGACTTCTTCATTGTTTCCCAATATGCAAGTTCCGCGTCTAGCACTTCCATTTTCCTTTTGTGTTCTATTATTGTATTTTCTTTCTTTACAATCAGGAGCTCCATTTCCGCTTCATGCTGTTGGGTTTGTAAATCTAAACATCGTGCTTGGGCCTCGGATAGTTGTGATTTCTTCGTAAATGACGAGGATAAGGCAGCCTCGACGACAGATGGCTGCATTTCGCTTTTGTTTGGTGCACTGTCTGTAGTTGTCGCCAATGACTCAGTTTCATCATCTTCGATTTCTATACAATAACCACCACATAAAATAATTCACATGTTATGTACGGGATATTGATTTAGCATGACTTGTGTTGATGTGCAGAATAGGAAAACTATTTGATCCAATTATTGCATTATAAATCACCTAAATAGTATTTAGCAACTACCATTGTCGTACCTATTTCACAATTATCGTCATCAAAAGGGTTATTGGAGTAATTGTACGTGACAAGTTGACATGGGACACTCATATTCACGGAATCGTTGCGAAGGCAAACAAATTACTTGGTCTACTAAAACGAACATGCGTATATATTACAGACAGAACCGTACGAAGGACACTTTACATGACTCTAGTTAAATCGCAGTTAAACTATGCCACCGAAGTATGGTCTCCATCAAGCTCAGTGTTGAAACAAAAGGTTGAAAAAATCCAGAGACGTGCTACTCGGTGGATCTTACGCTTAAAACCTGGTGAATTACCTTACAAAGAGAGACTTGAAGTATTGAATATGCTCCCTCTCGCTTACGATCGTGAGGTTAAGGATTTGATTTTCCTGTATAAAGCAGTCAATGGTCACATAGACATCAACATTCATCAGTATGTACGATTCGTAAGTCATGGCCGGACTCGTCGATCGCAAGCTGCTGAGTATTTGGAAATTCCGTATTGCAGAACTAGCACGTACAAGTCATCATATTTCAATCGCGTGGTTAAATTGTGGAACATCGTGTGCGACTCAACCCCGCCTAGTACGTTTTCAAGTCCATCGTCGTTTAAAGGCTTTTTAAAGAAAAAGTACATTTATATGCTGAAAACAATTTTTGACTCGGACATGATTTGCACTTGGTCACTTAACCGTGACTGCAGTTGCCATAGGTTGCAGTAAATATGTAGCATCGGACTATGTGCGCGCGGTGGCGTTTTCGGGCGTCTTCGTATTGTTCGTCAAGGAATGAAACTTCTTCCCTTTGAATTGATAGCGGCCACAGGTGCATGCTTTTAAAAACTGTCTCATTTTGTGGTCGTTGTTGCTTCAAAGTGAAGCATTTTATATGATGAGCGTATAAAATTTTATATTATTTTAAAATAGTAATTGGTATATTAGAACACACACATATTTAATTTTAGAAAGGATTCTAATATTTTTAAAGGAGGGGCACCTTGCAAGGGTCTTAACGTCCCGTTCGTGCCTTGTCCTTTTGAGATACTCGCATAAAGTAGTCATTTATATTTATTTAACATGTAACTGCAATATGTCAAGTGAATTGTCATTTATTTGATTGTGTTGTATTAATGAGTACTCAATAAATTTCAATAAATTGTAAAAATTGTAAATTATTCAGGCTGTCAATCTGAGCTGGAATAATCGAAGAAACAGCAGCAGCTTCGTCGTCTTGTTTGGATGATGCAGGACCGCCGCCAGTTAATTTACTTTCTCTCTTCTCTTTCGCAATTTGTTTCTTCGCACGGGACTTTATATTTTCCCAACACTTTTTTAATTGCCGAGAATCTCTCTTCGTCACACCTGACTGGGAATTAAACTCTTCTGATAGAGCTGTCCACACACGGTTTTTTTGGTGTATCGTTCTGTAATCATTCCTTTTATTTTCCAAAATATCTTTGTGCTTTCGCACTAATTCTGTAATAATCGACTTTTCCAATGTTGAAAAATATTGTCTACTTTCAGTCATCTTGTCCCTGCGGCAACGACGTACGAATGCAATTGATGATTCCACAACATGTTTATGTTACATACTTCAAAACCTCATCAATATTCAACGTTAAACTAGCACTCCAGCAAGTCACACTCGAGCGAGCTCTTTGAATACAAATCTGCCTAATATTTTCAAGGGTGAGTGCTCCCTCGTTGAGTGGACACTCACACTCATACTCCACTCTCACTCACACTTCAGTTCCACTTGAGTGCATCTCACTTGAGTCCCACTCAAGTGTGAGTGTGAGTGAGCTTTTAGAATACAGGCGTAAGTCTCTTACATTCCACTCTATATGTCTAGCTGTCAATCAAGGGGTGTGTCTAGTGTCTACAACACTACATCCCTCCCATCTTTTAAAACGTAAATTTAACTTGTCCAAATCAACAATATTTAACTGTTTATAGCACAAAATGTATGTTCCATAATCTAATGAATTATCAAGTCCGGATTTATAGGATTTCCGTATTGTTCTGTTTGAATGCGGTTTCTAGTCGATCTTCGCAGTGCTGGTGGTTGTCCCTGGTTATTTATTAGTTCTTGCACTTTGTTGTTCATTTCTGTTGTCGTCGTTGCTCGTTCATTGAAATTTTCATCCTCATCTGGATCCCTTGCCTCACCCTTTATCTTTTTAAAGAAAGATGCATTCCTTGTGACCCTGTGCCTTCGATTTTCAGCTACTATCTTAGTTCCTTTCCGATCAATTACCGTGTATGGCTCTAGTTCAAATTTTGTTGTAAACTTATTTCTCTTTCTTTGTTTAAGCACAACTTTGTCCCCCACTTGTAATTTTGATGGTTTAGCATGTCTTCTTTCATTCGCGTATTCTCTTCCTTTTGTTTTTGTTTTTGTATCGTTCACCTTGGCTTCTTTGTGTCTATTTAACACCTTATCTTTCGGGTTTAACATTGGCAATGTTCCACGCATCGGTCGATTAAAAAGGAGTTGAGCAGGTGGAATGTTCGTTGAGCAGTGTGGTGTGGTTCGATAACTTAATAAGAACCTAGAAAGTTCTTGGACTCAGTTGCGATTTTCCGTGATGTGCTGTTGATTATTTCTGCTTCTGGATATCGGGAATATTTGTCAATTAATTAGAACGATAATGTACTGTCCGGTGGGAAGTGGCCCGTAAAAATCCGCGTGAATAGTTTGCCATGGTCCCTCCGGCATTTCTGGTGTTAGCAAGGGTTCTTGTGGGTTAGGAGGTTCAAGTTAATACTTGACATGGTAAACATGTATCGATCGCCTCTTTTGTTGATTTGTCCATATTAGGAAACCAGGCATATTGGCGTAACAAAGCTTTTGTCTTTGCTAGTCCTTGGTGACCGGCATGGGCAAGTTGTATAATACGTGTTTGTAGAGCTGCTGCTATAATTATTCGTGTTCCTCTTACAATTATCCCGTTGTTTGTATCCACAGATATTTCGTCTTTGATGTTTAGGAACGGTTTGACCAGCTTATCAGTCCAATCACCGGACACAACTGCCTTTTGTACTGCAGTAAGGCTGGGATCTGTGGAAGTGTGTTCTTTTATAACTTTAAGTGGTATTGCAGCTTGAGCTGCATTGACGGTCAGAAAGTTCATGTATTCTTCAGCCATACTACACTTTGGTACCTTTGGTTGTGGATGTCGAGAGAGAAAATCTGCCGGGTTGTCGCTACCTTTCTTGTAGATCACATGAAAGTCATATTGTTGAAGCCTTAGGAACCATCTTTCAATTCTGGCAGGGGGTCGAGACAGAGGGTTGTTATAGATTAGCTGTAGTGGCTTTGTGATCTGTTATTAAGGTGAAAGGAGCCCCAAACAGATAGAGGTGAAAATGCTCGATACCCCACACAATTGCAAGGGCCTCCTTCTCCGTCTGTGAGTAACGCTTTTCAACAGGAGAGAGGGCGCGACTAGCATAGGCAATAATATTGGATGCATTTTGTTGTGGATCCTTCTGGGTCGGTATTGCAGATAAGCCTACAGGACTGGCATCAACTAGAATGGAAGTTTCTTTAGATGTGTCAAAATGGCTCATGACTGGACTGTTCAGAAGAGCATGCTTCAGTTTGTCATAAGCTGCTTGATGTTTATGTGTCCATGTAAAACGTGTACCCTTTCGTGTTAATTCACGCAGGGGCTCAGTAATGGTTGAATAGTTTTTTTATGAATTTGGAGCTGTAATTCGCCATTCCTAACAAGCTTCTTACTTCGCTGACTGTTGTAGGTTGTTGTGTGGTAGCAAATGCTTCAACTTTCTGAGGATCTGGACTGACACCCTGTTCTGTAAAAACAAGTCCAAAGAATTCAAGGTTCTTCTTAAGGAACTTACGTTTCTCGAGGTTAAGGGTAAGGTTATGTTCTTGCAGTCGGGTAAGGCATTCCTCCAAAGCGCGATCATGGTCTTCCCTGGTGTTACCAAATATAATGATGTCATCCGCAATGTTCTTTATTCCTTTGATGCCCTGTAATGTCTCCTGTAGAGTGTGTTGGAAGAGTTCAGCAGCCGCGTTAGTACCATAGTTTAATCGCTTGTAGCGAAATAGTCCAATGTGAGTGCAAAATGTTGTGATGTTTCGTGATTCAGGACTAAGTTCTAGTTGATGGTAAGCTTGGCATAGGTCCAGCTTGGAGAAAATAGATGCTCCATTAAGTTCCATGGAGACAGATTCAAGTGTTGGTATGTCTTGTTCGCTTGATGGCCGTGCACGCATATCAATGCATAATCGAATGTTATTGTTTTGCTTAGGAACAATGACCACTGGGGACACCCATTCTGTTGGTGTGTTTTTTGGTATCTTCTCGATGATGTCATCATTCTCTAACTTATTGATTTCATTTTCAACTTTTTGACGTAGGTGGAAGGGTATCCTTCGCTGGGGCTGTGCAACAGGGGTAACCGTCTCATCTATTGCTAGTTCAACCTGTTTATTTCTTAGTTTCCCCAGTCCGCTGAAAACAGGGGCGTGGTTATCCAAAATACTTTGAAGGTTCTTGTCATTTGTATGTGATTTGACTTGTAGTGGTTTGACTTGAGAACTAGTTGCTGTTGTGTTGTTATTTATCTGATTAAGGTGTAGGCTGACAAGTCCGAGTTCCTGTGCTGTTTCAGAGCTCAATAAACAACCACCGTCCTCAGAGGTTACGTATATTGTTGCAACCGTGAACTTATTCTTCGATTCAGCTAGAACGCGAAATTTGCCTTCCATCTTAACCGGTTTATCCGAATTGAAAGGGTATGCTTTCACGGATGTCGGTTTAAGCCTAATATTTCGCAGCTTTGCAAACGTGATTTTATCCATTACATTTATGCTAGATCCGGTGTCAATTGTCATTTGTACGCGCTGTCCGTTTATTGATATGGATGTGTGTGGACGTTTTTGCTTGTTATGAATTGCATAACAATATTCTTGTAAGCTCCAAAACGAAACCTAGCTTACGTGACCAACAGAGACACGCATACACACACAAACAAATCAATACAAGTCAATAAACCAAGTAATTTTAATGCATAAACCAAGGTCCAAGTTTATCCAGAAATGTATTTACGTATCAACGTATTATATGTATGGTTCTAAACAAATAATAAAACTTCGTTACAATCGTTCCTTCATGTCCACAAGCGAAAATGTCAATAAAATATACTAAATTTACAATGTTTTTACCTCGTAATTTGGCCACTTAATCCTTGTGCAAAAAAGAATACCAGAGCACATGGAACCAAAACATCCCTACCCACATCCGGGCATTTTGCCTAAATTATAATAATTATCCTACATACCAGCCCCGAACGACCTACTATACTGTCGTTCAAAAAAAAAAAAAAAAAAGGATCGAGATTCCCAGTTCAAATAACTCTCAATGTTCACTTGCGCAAGTTATAGTTTCATACTATTTCAGTTTTCTCCTTTCTTTCACGAACTTCCAAAACAAAGTCACTACCAAGCTTGTTTGACAAAGACTCAAAGTAAGATTGCACGAATAATAAGTTTAAGAATAACATTAACATCAACAGTTTAAAGATCACGGTTCCTTCAATCAAGTTCTAGTCCGATTCAGACCTTTCCAAAAGCACAATTTCCTCACATCACGTCGATATCTACTCTGATTCGCTGTACGGATCACCACTTGTTGAGTCGGAATCCACCACGGGACAATAATTCTGAGAGCTCTTGTACTAGATTGATAGCTTCTTCCGTTGTTGATAGCGATTTCAAACAATCATCCACATAAAAGTTATGCTCTACTGTGTCAACGACTTGTTTGCTAAACTCCTGTCGATTATCTTCGGCAGTTTTCCTCAACGCATACGAACAATAACTCGGTGACGATGTGGCGCCGAACAAATGAACGGTCATTTGATGTTCAACTGGTTCCTTCGAAAGGTCTCCCCCCGGCCACCACAATAATCTGAGCGCTTCGCAATCTTCGGGCTTTACGTTGACCTGGTGGAACAGCTTTTCTATGTCCGCCATAACCGCTACTCTATCTTGCCGGAATCGCAAGAGTACGCTCACTAATGAATTTGTGTAGTCATGTCCTTGAAGTAGTTGGTCGTTCAGGGACGTATTTTGGTACTTCGCAGCACAATCAAAGACAATTCTCACTTTTTTTGGCTTCTGTGGGTGGGTTACTGGGTGATGCGGTAGGTACCAGATCGGTTTCTTAGAGGGTAATTCTTCGAAGGTGTTGCTGTCCTTCGGTTCGACTCTCTTGGCATGTCCCTTCGAAATGTATTCTTCCATGGTTGCTGTATACCTCGTGTGTAGGGTGGGATCTCTCTCTAATCTTTTCTTCAAATAAGTCAGCCTCTTTTCCGCCATGAATCTATTATTTGGTAAGGATGGCTCGTCATGCTTCCAAGGGAGGCCGATCTCGTAGTGACCGTCTTCGAGTTTAATGGAACTGTCCATCATTGTCTTTGCACGACGATCTTCAATCGAAAGACATTCTTTCAGGTCGGCTGTCGACTCGCTAAACTCGGAGTTATACAAACTTTGTAGCTGCTGCTGTATGGAACTCATACCCATCACGTCATCTTTGCAACCGAGGGCTTGATCAACTTGGATGCAATTCATCTGAGCTTCCTGGTAACTCTTCCGTTTGAGGGGTACCGTCCAGCCCAAGATCGTTCTTATTGCATGAGGTTGGTTCTTCTTACCGGAACGCACTTCGAGAGGACAAAGAGCTTCAGGGACATCACTTCCAATGAGAATGGTAACTTTCTTATCGACCAGATTAGTAATGTCAACGTCCTTAAGATGCGACCATTGTTGTACATCATTGGTTGTCGGAATGCTTTCTGGGGCAACTGGTAAGCTGTCAGTTGTCCACACTTTATTTAATCTAACACCTTTACCAGTGGCAAGTCCAACAACATCAAGAGATAATTGTTGAGCCTTTCGTTTCTCGTTTCCGCACACGGTTGATGAGGTAAACTCGACAGGTGTACAATCTGCACCGAGATCTTCAGCTAAGCTGGATAAACACATGGTTGTGTTCGACCCACTGTCTAAAAATGCATAAGTTTCTATTACGCGATTACCATAGGGTGCACTGACTTTCACGGGTACAACTTGCAAACCAACACGACCTCTGCGAGATGAGGAATTTGTTACACCGACTCCAGAGAACGGGAGTTTGCTGGACTGTGTAGAGGTTGTGTCGCTGTTTGGAGTTTAGCCATATCTGTTACTGGGAGTTGCTTGAGCAGGTTTCATTTCGTCCTTGGGTTCCACTTCTGATGAATGTAACAAGGGATGGTGTCTTCTTTGGCAACCTTCGACGCCGCTCATCCGAGCCCTTCTGCAATTCTTGACAAAGTGTCCTGGGCTTAGGCAGGCATGACAAACTCGCTTAGACTTTACTAAATCCCGTCGTTGAAGATTCTGACCTCGAAACTTGTGGCAACGTTCTAGACGGTGTGTACCGTTACAAAGAACGCATGACCAATTTCTTCCCTTTTGCTCAGGACCAACATCTTCGACGTTCTGTCCGTATGTTGCCAAGGTTGTGCTATTTCTGTTGAAAAAGGGTGTGGTTTTCTTCCCTGTATCCCATCCGCCTTTACGCGATTCTGCTTTCGTAGTGATGATTTGACCAAAATAGGTATTGGCCACTGCAGCTCGAGACTGAACAAACTCGGTTAAGTGGGAGAAATCTGGGGTGATATGGTTGTCATACAAGTGACTTGCTTTGTCCGCCCACTTTGCTCTAAGTTGAATTGGAAGGCGACTAACGACTTTTCCGAGGGTGTCAATCGAGTTGATATTGGCTCCGTTACCCAACTGAGTTGAACCAAGAAGGCATGTCTCCATGTCACGTGCCAGCTGTGACAACTTCACCGACTCGGTAACTCTAATAGGGGGGCCACTGATTACTTTATCTAATTA
Source organism: Trachythela sp. YZ-2020 (assembly GCA_016169945.1). Lineage (NCBI taxonomy): Eukaryota > Metazoa > Cnidaria > Anthozoa > Malacalcyonacea > Clavulariidae > Trachythela > Trachythela sp. YZ-2020. The sequence continues at coordinate 754,750 of JADLSH010000070.1, read as the reverse complement.
TGCTTGGGTTACTACATGATTTCGACCAAAGTTTTTTCTCAGGATTTCTTTCGCACGCTTGTAGCCTTGGTCGGGTGGCATGATGATACAATGTTCGATTGCCTGTCTTGCTGCCCCCTTACAGTATTGGATTAAGTAATTGAGTCTGTCCGCATCATTATCTTCTTTACTTTCGACATTTACTTCAAAATTTTTCATGAATAATGGAAAGTCACGTGGTTCGCCGTAGAAACTCATATATTCTCTTTGAGGCATTCGTAGCCCTTTAACAACTTCGTCCATCGTATGTTGTTGTTTCTCTAATAAATGTTGTAGCTGAGACGAGTTATTGTGCAATGTATTCTGCTGAGTTGTATCACTGGTAATTGTATCTTGAGGTCGCTGACCTCGATAACTGGTCACATGATCAAAGTTGTTCCGACTTTCTGAGACCCTACCTAGGGGCCCTGGGCTGATATCATACATTTCTTCTAACTGAAACAGTTCATTTTGTTGTCGTTCTATTTCCCGTTTTTTCATCATTATTTCATGCTCTACTTTCGATCGATTCATTTCCTTTTCTAATTCGAGCCTCGCGTCATGCATTTGTTTATCTAAAGCGTCTCTACGTGTATTTTCTAGTTCTTCCAGTTCACGTCATTTTTCAGCCCACATTGAATCAAACGGACTTGCGCCAGCCCCGTTTTCCCTATAATTCACCGTCCGAGTGGGATTTTCCCTTGCGAGATTACATTGCGTGGTTTCTTTCGTGTTTTTGTTGCGTATAATATTTAAATTTGACTCAAATACAGCAGATAAATGCGATAAAACAGAGTTATTTTTCGAATAAGAAGCAATCTGACTTAAACCCACCTCGAGCTCGTGTTGTTCTTGATTTTCCTCGCTTTGTTCTGGGCTAAAACTCGTCGTGGCATCACCAGAAGCGACAAATGTTTGGCTATGTGATTGAACACTTTCGGCTTGCTCGCTGTTGTTTCCCCCCACGGATACGGACGAATTTTGACATTCGGAAGCGTTTATTTCGTTCGACTGTTCCTCTTCCGACTCTAGTTGACTGGCAGGCGATGTAGGACTTAATTCTTTGCTTAAAGGCGACGGTAAGTGTTTCGGACTGTTTATTTTCTTGCCTCGAGGCTTTCTTTTCTTTGTCATAACGTTGGTCAGTTTATTAAATACACATTAAATGATCCACTACGAGACCAACCGAGACACGCATACACACACAAACAAATCAATACAAGTCAATAAACCAAGTAATTTTAATGCATAAACCAAGGTCCAAGTTTATCCAGAAATGTATTTACGTATGAACGTATGATATGTATGGTTCTAAACAAATAATAAGAAAACTTCGTTACAATCGTTCCTTCATGTCCACAAGCGAAAATGTCAATAAAATATACTAAATTTACAATGTTTTTACCTCGTAATTTGGCCACTTAATCCTTGTGCAAAAAAGAATACCAGAGCACATGGAACCAAAACATCTCTACCCACATCCGGGCATTTTGCATAAATTATAATAATTATCTTATGATATCCTATAATAAGATTCACTGGTCGCAAATCCTCTCGACTGTCATAAGATTTTTGGCTCCTTCGTGTGTTTCGACCGCCGCTTCGACATTGCTTAGCAAAATGGTTTGTTTCCCACATTTTGCGCACGTTTCGTTCTTGGCGGGACATGGTCGGTCTTTGTGAGGAAACTCGCCGCCGCAATTAAAACATGTTTTGTTGTTTTTCCCAGACGGTGTCTTAGTATTAAACGTATTTAAGGCTTGTCCATTCAAATTTCCTTCGATATCCTCCGCTTGTGCTTTGCTTGTTTCTTCACGCCTGGCGGCGAGCAACAAATCTTTCAACGAATACTTTGGGTCGCGTAAAGCTTGTTTGCGTACACGGCTAGACTTTCCGCCGATGACAATTTGCACCAATAGAGAGACCTTAAGATTGAGGTTTAAAATTTTTACTTCAAACGTCAAACTGCAGTTTGAGGTTAGACGTCAGAGGTAATAAATTTTGAGGAGATTAAGATTGAAGTACAAACTCTGAGATGTCTTTGAGTATAACTCTGCCATCTTGTCTTGAAAGCTGTGCTTTATAGTTTTTTCCAAGCTTAGTTTATTGTTGTTTGTTTCAAAATAAGTGCAATATGAAGCTAAGATGATGTTTTAAACATTTATTCTAGTAAAACTAAAATATAGGTTGATATTTTCGAAAAATATCCTGAGGGATTATTCATACGCGAAAACAATTTCCACACGTTGAAAACCTGAAAATTTACCGCAAATTTGACCGCGGGAGTCTAGTCACGTGATCGCTAGCGGTTTGCGGTTTGAGGTATTCGTAAAAATACGTCAATCTTAAGGTCTCTAAAAGTCAACGTCAGAAAATTCGCAGTTCTTTGATAAGGACCGTAATCTTGTATGAAATTGATCAATTGTCTCAGACACACCTTGTTTTGCTTGTCGAACTTTATATACCTCGTATAAACGATTCTGCTGTGGCTCGAAATACGCCGTAAGTAGTTCCTCTGCTTTAGCTATATCATCGTCTGTTCCAGAGTCGGGAAATTGTGTAAATATTTCCCTTACGCGCGGCCCTGCCTGATATAAAAGTAATGCCCGTTGGCGTGTTTTGTTTGAAATATTACTCGCAGCGAGAAACATTTTGAAATCCGCCAGCCATGTTCGCCAACGGAGCGCTTGATTTCCTCCGACTTCTTCGTCCGGATTAAACGGTGGCATGGGAGCCACAAACGAAGCCATGGTCGTTGTTTTAAGTTTTTACCTCGTCGCCATTGTCAAATTGGAGCATAAAATATATATTGTTTACTTCCCTACACTCTCGCTCATACTAAGTCTCTTACATTCCACTCTATATATCTAACTGTCTATCAAGGGGTGTGTCTAGTGTCTACAACACTACACAAACTAAACAGTAACATTGCGACCTTAAAGCAATGGTTTATTTCAGAAAGTTATGTGTCTTGTGGGGTCACCCCACTTTATTTTAACTAAAGACATCTCAGTTCATGGTTGCAATTAAACTGGTTACCTCTATTCAATTTTCTCTATCCAAATACAATTTGATAAAGTTTGTAAAAGTGCCAATTGTTTGGAAAGTCTGATTAACACTATCGGAGATTCCTTTGAAAAAATCAATTTTCATTGAAGCAAATCTCTTTTGAAGAATAATTTAACCCAATCTCGCCTGAGCCGATTCACGTAAAATTCGTCATAGAAATTGAATTGAGTTGAATTACATTGAATTGAATTTAATCACCACATACAAAAATAAACATTACAAATCGACTAAAATTGAAGATAACACGTGGTGGGGAAGAAACCTTTAGGCTAATAATGAATTTGACTTCCTTCTTAAATTACTTAATACAGAGTAATGATCATATGATCGCGTAGTACAATAAGACTAATTACAACAATATGGCGAAAATGTATATGTAAATGTATACAAAGTGCAAGATCAATTAGCAAGCAATTGACTAATATTTGTTATAAAGAAATAATTCAACTTCATTTGTAAATGAATTGAAGGTAGTACAGTGTGCAATTTCATTGGGTAAAGAATTAGAGTACATCGGGACTTGGTATGTCGCAACCTTTAAAATTCTACTTTCTTTAAACAAGGGGCTACGCGCACTGGCTACGCGCTGCAAACTCACATTTATTAATTACTCGAACTATACGTTTTTGAAGTATTTCAACCCGACGGAGATTATGTTTATATGTTGAAGCCCACACTATACTACAATAATTTAAACATGGGTAAATGAGTGAATAGTAAAGTGTATGCAAACAAGATTTAAAAAGATAGTAACTTAGGGGCCAATTACATGGACCGGGCTAGCCCGTTAAACCGGGCTTACATAAACTCATTAACACTAATTTTTTCAACTGTTGAATAATCGTTGCTATATATTAATTGAATATTGTGTATATGCTGCATTTAAGGGCTTCCTCGCGTATCGATTGATGTTTGTTGGTCTGATTTCATTCAGTATTAGCGTAAGCAGGTTTCTTCGCTTGTACGTTCATAAAATGCAGCCGCTTTGCTGTCTGAAATTTTTATGCGTCTATTGAAACTAGAGGTGTGCAAATCCGATCCGAATCCGATCCGATCGGATTTCGTTCGGATTCGGAGGGATAAATAAAATTTCGGATCGGATTAGAAAACTTGTCCCACCAGTTGGATCGGATCGGACTAGGAAACCTGTATGGCAGTCGGATCCTATCGGATTTCGAATGACGAACATGTATTTCTGTGAAGCGTTTCACTACAACTGGGTTCTAACTCCTATTGGCAGTATTGCAATTTTCAAGAATTTTTCAATGCGACTATGCGACCCCTAGTACGCGAACATATTATGCTCGCGCGAGAAATAGATTTATAAAAGTTTCGTTGCGGTTAAAAGGCTTCCTAATACTAAATATATTATTTACGCGAACATATTATGCTTGCGTGAGAAAATAAATTTATAAAAGTTTGGTTGCGGTTAAAAGGCTTCCAAAAATATATTATTTACGCGAGCATATTATTATGCTCGCGTGAGAAAATAGATTAATAAAAGTTTCATTGTGGTTTGATGGCTTCCTATCAATCAATCAATCAATCAATCAATCAAATCGTTTATTAAAATATACATCTTGCAGTCAACATGACTGAATTACATATATACGATAAAGATACATTTATATAAAATATGTTTGTATGTTAAAGTTAATATTAAAACCTAACTATATATTACATTTAAAACACTATATATCTATTAAGAATCATACTTATTTACATAATTTGGTATAAAAGACGTTTTGTAGCGATTAGTGTTACATTTGGTTATACGAAAAGTTCTATGAGATCGCAAATGATTACATGTGCTATCAGTCCTATCAGGTAACAAACAAGCCAGTTTGTGATCGTTGTCCTGCACCATTTTTCCAAAGAACTTCTTACAGAGAAGTTCGCGTCTGTTATATAATGTTGGAATATTAGCTTCGAGAAGTGCATCATTATAATGTACACCAGGAAATATGATACGCATTGCTCTTTTTTGGATACGCTCTAATTCCTCAGATAGATAATTTGGAAGAGCAGAATGAAATACTTGGCAGGAATATTCGAGAATCGATCTTATTATTATGGAATAGAAGCAGACCAAATCTTTTGTGTCCACATCAGCCCGCTTGAGTTGCTTGAGAAGATACATGCGTTTTGTTGCTTTTTAGTGATATCAATTATATGGTCATTCCATTTCAAGTCGTTTCTTATCGTGAGTCCCAGGATTTTCACTTTTGAACTCTTTCAACAGGTTGTTCATTAATTTGAATCACATTAAACGTTGGTTTAGATTTTCTAAAACTTATAATCATTTCCTTACATTTCTTTGGATTTAGCATAAGTTTATTGTCTTTCGACCATTTAGCAATATGATTGATTTCATGTTGTAAAGAACTTTCTTGATCCGGTAAGATGAATTCGGAAGTAGTGGTATCATCTGCAAACTTCCACATCAATGATTCATTTTCGCCAGTAAGTCCGAGATCATTAATCATGGCCAGAAAGAGCCAAGGCCCTAAGCAAGTCCCCTGCGGTACACCTGCGGGCACATATTTATAACTAGAAAGACAATGACTGTGAAGCTTAACTCTTTGTTGCCGATCTCGAAGGAAATCAATGAGCCAGTTTATAGTAGAAGATTTAACTCCAAGACTTATAAGTTTGGCAATCAATACGTTGTGGTCTATCAAGTCAAAAGCCTTTTTGAAATCCAAAAATGCAGCACGAACGGTAACCCCGTTTCCATCTGTCATATTCAACCAATGATCGATCATTGAGATGAGAGCATGGGTGGTTGATGAATTAGGAATAAAACCAAATTGTTTTTGGTCAATTGATCTTAACAGGACTGGTCTCAAGTCTTTTTCAATAACAATCTCCTCTGCTATTTTAGAAAGGCTAGAGGTGAGTGATATTGGTCTTAAATCCCGAACAAAATCTTCAATAGCGGACACTTTAGGCAGAGGTACCACATCAGCCAATTTCCACAGTTTTGGAACACAACAGGATTTAAATGACACGTTTAAAATTATGGAGATAGGTAATGCAAGGATATCTGCGTAATCTTTTAATAGCCAGTTTTCAAGACCATCAGGGCCACCAGATTTTGAGCGACTTATTTTCTTTAATTTCGCTGAAACCTCAAATTCATCGACTGTAGTAATTTGTTCATTGATATTGTTTCTAACACCTGCATCGGCTGGTAATGGAGAGTAGTCATTCATTGCATTAACTCCTTATTGTCTAGTGCTGACAAGTGCTGACTAAAGTAAGACGATATCGTCTTACTTTTGCAGTTTTCATATCTTCGGTTCAGTGCATGCTATGTAGATGAAAATACCACCGTTCGATTCAGCGTTTTACGATGTCTTTAGAGAAGTAAATTGTGTTTGTTTACAATGCTACGCGGCCAATTTAGCCCCTTTCAAACACCTCTGAACTTTGTATTGTTTACAAATTAACAATAATACAAACTAATTATATATTCATTTCGCTTTCCTACCTTTGGTTTACACGCTACAAACTCCTAAGTGTGACCATTGGATAGCTCTTGAAAATCCTGTTCGAAAGGATGTATTTAAATATCCATACTAAATAAACTAGCCATTTTATGACAATTCTCGACTTTTCTCGTGAAAATGCCGTCTTTATTGCGAAATCCCGGTTTTGTCGGCGCACGCTCTGGCAACTTCGGAAGCTAAATCTCCGCGGCTTTGCATCCTAGCGTATTGAAATTACCGGCAATCGATTCCGCGTTATGTAATTGCCTAGATGGCGGATTTTCATTGGTTTATAGCAATCAACACTGACCTTATATGGCATTTCGTAATTAATTTGCGCGTGCGGGAATCAAATTTCAACGATCTCGGCATTTTGTATGCGACTTTCAAAAAATAAAAAAAATACTTCTACTTCTTCAAATACAATGAAACTTTCCAATAATATTCCTTTTTACATGAGCTACAATTTTGGGATTAGAATTGCTAACATTTTCTCGAAAATTCTAAATCCTGTTCTGGCAATTCAGGTTTATTTCAACAATAATTGTAAAATTTTTAGATAATTTATGAACATGTATGCAAATTAATTTGGATATGTAATATGAACCGGGACAAACTAAATATAATTTTAAAGAGGAAGTCATAAGCTATCGAATGACGCGTGTCCTGTTGCCAGAGAATAAACACGTCTGGCGATATTTACATTTGAAACAACCGATTGTAATTACGGCGCAAGGCAGTGGTCGATAAAAAGATTCATTAATTTTTTCACATAACATTTCCTCATCAAAACTTAATTCCGGCGATAACATGTCTTTAATGTTCTTTGTGTATGATTTATGATTTCCACAGAGTTGTTTAACCTCCTGCCACCATTTGCTAGGTTTCACATTTTTAAGGTTTTCAACTTTAGACTTATAATACGATTTACGTATGCGCTTCCTCTCCCTGTTAACTTTATTACGAAAAACTTTGAACAGAGCATAATTTCCAGATGCAAAGGCCTTTTGTCTCCGAGAGATCAGTGATTTAAAATGACTAGTAACCCAAGGGCGGTCATTTTGATGGACCTTTATAGAATATAGGGGCATGAGAGTGTTTAATCCATAGTTAATAATATCTGTCATTATTTCCATGTCTTGCTCACATGTAAGGTCGGTGGACAACATACGTGACCATGGAACTTCAGCCAAAAACTGGCCAAGGCTTGCTTGTTTGCTTTTTCGTTTGTCTCTAACTTTGATTACTTTTGTTTGAGATCCACCAGATGAAACACGGTCTCTGGGTTTGACTTTAATTGTAATATGATCTGATAGACCAAAAGGTGGCGCACTACTGGGAGAGTTGTAAAATTTTTCTAGATTAGAAAAGATCTGATCCAAGATGTTAGTACCTCGTGTTGGGAATTTTATCATTGATTTTAATTGAAATAGTTTTGCAGTATGTTTCAATTTCAATTTATTAAAATCGCCAGCAACGATAATCGCACTGTTTGGGAAAGATGACTCAAAATATTCCAACGAGTTTCTTAAGTAGGAAATCATGCTGTCGTTGTCTTCTCCGGGTGGGTGATAAACTACTCCCACTATGAGTTGGTTGTTTCCTCTAGGTAGACGGCGGGGTTGTAAAAGGGCCCATAGCACTTCCATACTTTCACTTTGTACATCGATTAACTGTCGACAAAATATTGATGATTTTACATATAAGCAGAAACCTCCATGTAATTTATGATCCCGATCACGTCTTAGCAATTGATAGTTGGGTATACTAATTGCTTCATTAGGTATTGTTTCCCTTAACCAAGTCTCTGTAAACATGGCAATATCAATATCTGACGCCAATATAGTTTCCACAATTTCGTCAATTTTTGGTGCCAAAGACATTGTGTTGGACAACAACAGAGAAGGCACGAATTCTTTACTTATAGACACTGCAGCCACTTTGCCCATAACATTTGGTTCCTTTGAAATAGTATTTTGATTAATACTGTTTGATTTGCAACTCTTGATAAAAACTAAATTGTGAAAAGAGAGACATTCGGGCACCTGACGTTGTAAAATATATTTATTATTTATTCATTCATTATTCATATTTATTATTTATTATTTGTTCATTCTCGAATTGTTCATTCTTTGGTTGGTACGGCTCCATACATGGGGGTAATTTATTTTCTTTGCTTTTTTCCTCCAATGCCAATTCCTTCGAAAATTCTTCGGAAAAAAATTTCGAGGTTTAGAGCTTTGCGTGTGCCCATAGTCTAAGTTTGTGTGGTGGACCTGATGCCTTGCAAATCGCTCTTCGGCTGTAGTTTATGATCACGATTGTATTTAGATTTAGATTTATAAAAAGGTCTTGGTTGTTTGTCAAAAGAAGAGAGCACAGAGTTAGAATTTGTTTGAGTTGAAACATCGTTTATCTGTTTAACACTTTTAACACCATCATCAGTTGCGTTCATATTAATTCTTGATTGTGATAATACTGCTTCAGCATCTAATTCGGGGTCAATTAGTGGTTGTTTTTCACCATGATCATTAGCCGTGACGTTATCGTCTCCATAAAATTCGTCCCCATTAAACTCACCATTGTTACTTAGTGATTGTTTATCACCTTGATCATTAGCCGTGACGATTTCATTGTATGCTGATTCTTCTTCCCCGTCATTATCGCTGATGCATAAAATTGAATAATGATTCTTTGTCTGTTTAGTACTTTGGTTAATTGTTTTATGACCAAGCTGCGCGTTAATTTTCTTTGTCGTTTCTTTTGAATTGTCAACAACATTCCCTTGTTTTGGTTCAACTTGGTCTTGTTGTAAAATTTTTATTACAGTGATTAAGCTGTTTTTTTCACAGCTCAATTCCTCAACTTTTGCTTTCATGTCCGACAATATCATCTTATAGTTATTACTTTCACCTAGCAGTGTCGTATTTTCGTTCCTAAGCCTCTCGTTTTCGTTTTTAAGAAATTGTCTATATTCTCCGTCAAGCGTGCCTTCATTGTTAGAAGTAATACTTATGCTTGCAGTATCCCGGCTTACTTTCATCTCCTTAAATTCCCGCATCAATTGATCAAATTTATGTTCAAATTTCTCTTAAAGTAGCTGAACGCAATTTAAAATTGATTCATCGGTAGTAAATTCATTCGATTTCTTAATAGAACTTACACTTTCTTCCGGACATAGATTCTCAGCCAGCCCTTGTTCATCTTGACGTGTTTCAGCAGCCAATACTTCATCCAAGATAAATTGCGAATCATTAAGGCCAATTATAGTCCTTAAAAGCGATTTCATTTCATCACTACCTTCTCCATTTATCGTTAGGCTTTTATTATTGAAATACCATCGCAGAATAAGGTCATCGATTTCAAGCTTTTTACAATCGCCGCCTGAAGCAGTCCATGCCGTCTCTCGTTCGAAAATCACATTCATGAAGATTACGAGATTTTCGAAAGTACCATTCCATTTAAAGCTTCACTTTTTAAACTCAGAGAAGTATTTGATAATATTCTCATGATTACCAAGATTTCCTTGTATTATAGAGATAGACTGATTACTTAAATTAGATAATCTTGTTGAGTTAGTGTTCAACAAACCTTCCGCCATCTTTAATGTCAATGTAAAATCCTAAATCCGCCATCTTTAATGATGTAATATCCTAAATATATTACCCAATTAGGACATAGAAGCGAGGTTTTGAATAACTTGATTGAAATCGGAAAACAACAGTTTCTCAAACGACGATTGATTGTAATTTATTGTATCACATTACATGACAAGTTATTGGATTTAATCGGCAGCATTTTAACATGGCCGAAACGGAAAGCATTGCAACTTGTTCTAAACCTAAGTTATCGCGACAAAAGGTAGAAAAACTCCTACGAGAATCATCTAATCGTGCGTCGATTGAACCAGTTGGCGGCAAGAAAAGGTCGCAATGTCGGGAGAGATTTGGGTTCCCTAAGGTTAACGAAACTGTTTACGAAGACCTGGCTGCATGTTTCCAATGCAAACTGTTTGCAAGTATAGTTCGGTGAAAGGAAATGCCCAGTTAAACAAACATAATTGTCCGACATCAAAGCTTTCCAAACTCGGAGCAAGGCAAACAACACTGAAATTCTCTTCGAAAGCTGAATATTAGCCTGTGCTCCAATCCACTCTAGTGAGTGGACTGTGCATTAATCTCAAATTCTCGTTCAGCCGCTTTCCCAAATGTTGTGATAATTTATTCATAATTCATACGGATATTACGTAAATTCATAAATTACGCAAATCGAAATAAACATGCCGCCGGAGGAGTGGAGTATATGACTCGATTTCATAAAACACTTCAGGTTGATGATCTTTATGATGATCAAATCATCAAATTAGTCAGGTTGACAGAGGTTGTGATCAAATATGAAGTTGTGAGCATTTATCCAAGGCAGAGTTTGTGTTGTTTTGACGGGAAATATCAGCTGTTATTGCAGACAATATACAGACAATATACAGACAATATGGTTCATAGTTCTCGCAACGCAAGAAACAATCATGACCATAGTTTTCTCTGGCTTTATCTCAATTTAATATCTGAATAGTTTGGCTAATTATGTATGACATAGCAAGAAAAGATATTGGAATATAGGCCCATTCACGCAATAGTTCAATGGCCTTTTGCGATCACTAAGTTCGCTAATAACACGTCGCAATATGTGTGCTGAGAGAAAAGCCAGAGAAAAACAATTGGCCATTGCAAAAACCTTTATTCATTTGAATTGATCATCGTGAAAATCATTAACCTCAAACGTTATGGAATCAAACATATACTCCACTCCTCTTCGGCGGCGTGATTATTTCGATATGCGAAAATTATGAATTTACGTAATATCCGCATGAATTATAAATAAATTATCACAACATTTGTGAAAGCAGCTGGACGAGAAATTTGAGATTAATGCACAGTCCACTCACTAGAGTGGACTGGAGCACAAGCTAGCTGAAGATAAGCCGTCGGTGAAGATAACGGAAGCCGAGAAAGAATCATTGCAAACCGACGCCATTGACGCAGCTGCGTTGGATTTCAGCCCTTTGTCAAGCTTTCAAAATTATGGCATGAAAAAAGTTGTTTAAAGCGGCAGCAAGGCTTGGAGCAAAGTATGGCGAAGGCTTTGATTTGACTGAACATATTATAGACAGAACCACCCTTGCACGCAACTATCTTCCCAAACGCCACGAAGAGGTTCGAAAACAGCTGTTAGATGTTGTAAACGGCTGTTAGATGTTGTAAACGGCGACCATTTCTGCACCACGACTGATCTTTGGAAGGAAAAGTACACTGGAAAATCCTATATGTCCGTCACACTGCACCACATTTCCCCCGACTGGATCCTGCGCAACTTCATTTGGTCAACCTCAGAGTACTGCCTTGATGACCATACCGCAGCCAATTTTGGTAAATTTTACTTATAGAATGTCCCGGACGCGCTATGTCGACTTGTCGCAACGGATAACACGAATACAATGCCAGCTGCTTTTTGCAACCTTACAAATGATGATCAAATTGGTTGCATTGCCCATATTAGCTCGATAGCGAAAGCGTGTGGGACGTCCGACGACGCCCCCGAAGTGAAAAGCAACATCGAAGCCGCGAAAAGGCTTGTTGAACATGTGAAGCGAACCAACCTACAACCAGGCTTGACTAAAACTCTGAAAGAAACAGTTTCCACTCGTTTCTATACGTACAGAGAAATGATAGTGAAGTGTTGTTGAAAGTTGGGATGAACTCACAACCCTCTTGGATGCCCGAAATGAGTTAAACTACTTGGAGGATATCAACAAAATACTACTAATCCAAACATCGCGTGTTTTGAAGTCTCTTCACAGATGTGGCCTTGAGTTAGAACAAGACAAAACCTACGCTCCACAGAGTTTCGTTTTGGGAAGCGAAGCTGAAGATGGCGTGCTGCGAAAATGATCAAGATATGGCTGGTTGGAAGAAATGCGATCAACACAGAATTGAGCAGGCGTATTAGTATTTACCATGACGTCGCAGCAACCATGGATCCACGAGTTAAAGAAATCGAAGAAGAAGAGAAAAGAAACATGGTTTACCAGAAAATTCACTACCTTTACAGGCGCGTAAGTGGGCAACAACCAGAAGAACTTCTATCCTCTGATGATGATGATAATGGAAATGAGGTAAATGTAAATACACACTAATTTTTTGTCATGACAAACACACATACGATTGCCATAATGACATACATCATGGTATGTTTATTGTTTGATATAGATAAAGCCTTAAATACCTTTTTAGATTGGCATTCTGCGCGTAACATTCAGTAAATTTATGCTCTCGTTTTAGATTACAGAATCTGAGAGCGAACCCGTATGTGCGAAACGAAAAAAGAGAAATCCCTGCGACGAGATCGAAGATGTTCAGATTGATTTTTACAAGAAGAAAAACAAAACTCATCTGTGGTTGACGAAGTCCAAAAGTTTTCCCGAACTGACTTCGATGTTAATAAATACGCATCTGCTGTTGACAAGGAGTTCGACATTCTTGCATTTTGGAAGGATCACGAAGTGCTTTATCCTAAAATGGCAGTTGTCGCACATTTTATTTTAGGACGCCCTGCCAGCAGTGCGCCGGCAGAAAGGTCTTTCTCCCAAGCTGGATGGACTATCAATGTTCGACGCACACGACTCGCGCCAAAGAATGTCAACGCGCTTCCTTGTATACGAAGCTTTCTAAAACAGAAATCATGGGACACATTAAAAATGGATGATATCGATTTGGCAGAATTGTAGATGAGGTATTGAGTTTTCTAGCAAACGTTATCACTTGATATTTTCATGGCAACTACACGTTTGATTCACAATACATTGTCAGAATACATTGTTGATCACGCAGATAACAGTTCCCTGCAAGAGGTAACAGATTCTATTGTCGACTGGTCTCAAAGAAATAAATTCCAGCTTAATCCTCCAAAATGTAAAGAATTCGTTGTGTCTTTTAAACGGAATCAACCTATCTTTCCTCTCATTATTATTAATGGATCACAGATTGAACGAGTAGAGAAACTGTCGATCCTTGGTTTATCTATTAGAAGGGATTTAAAATGGAAGGAACATGTGGACAAAATAGTAAATAAGGCATCGAAGCGAATCTATTTGCTGAAACAGCTTAAAAGGTTTGGACTTGACGCTGGTGATCTAAAGTGCTTTTATGTCGCTTCAATAAGGTCGATACTTGAATACTCATGTCAGGTCTTCCACTATAGCTTACCACAATATTTGTCAGATGTAATTGAAAAGATACAAAAGAGAGCGCTATACGTATCATTTACCCTCAACTATCCTATGAAGATGCTCTAGTCATGTTGGGTCTAAAGACTTTACACGCACGAAGGGGTGATATATGTAATAAACTTTTTAATTCAATTTTAAACGATGAGGATCATAAACTTCGTAATTTACTGCCACCTAAAGTGACATCTAAATATAATCTTAATATAAACTAAATATAAACTAAATTTAATCTCCCCTCTTGTGAGGATAAATTTAATGCGCTAATGAATGAACTCTACCTCGCTATTGATACTTTCGTTCCGTTTAGAACTCTTAAGAAACATCCTACAGATAGACGATGGATAACGAAGGAAATTAAGGGTGGGATTCATAAACGCCAAATTGCTTTTATTCGACATGGGAGAGACTCGTTAATGTTTAAATATTGGAGAAATAAGGTACAACGGGAAATAAAAATGGCTAAAAACCATTATTATAATAACAAAGTTGCTAATTTAGAATTCACAAATTCCAACAAATGGTGGAGGGAAATTAAAAGGCTTTCTGGTAAGGATTCTCAGCAAGAGTGTCACCATAAATTCCTTGAAGAGTATGCGGACCCTATATCTCTGACAAACAGGATAAATGACATATTTGTTGGCCTGACAGATGGTTTTGAACCGTTGGTGCCTAGAGACCCCCCATCACACGTCCCGGACGATCTGTTAGTGTCACGACATGAAGTTCACCACGTGCTATATTCAATAAATACTACTAGGGCCGGAGGACCTGATAATATCCCAAATAAACTTTTGAAGGATTTTGCTTTTGAACTTGCCCCGGTTATACAAGATATATACAATCAGTCTCTAAAAGATGGAAATATCCCATTACTCCTTAAGTCATCTATTGTCAACCTCATTCCCAAAGTTAATCGTCCGAAAGATATAGAGAGCGATCTTAGGCCACTATCGCTTACGTGCAAAGATTATGGAAGGTTTTACATTGACAAAACTAACCCCACAGCTAGAAGGCAAGATTGACAAAAGGCAATATGCCAGAAAAGGGCACTCAACGACTGATGCCCTGCTTTATTTACTACAGGCTATTTTCGAGGCGATAGATCGTGGAAATACAGCTGCCCGAATCTTTTTTGCGGACTTTTCAAAAGGATATGATTTGATCAACCATAATATATTATTGCGTGAGTTGGAAAAGTTAAACATTTCTCCAGCGCTCCTTAGTTGGATAGCAGCATTCTTGACTAACCGACAACAAGCTGTAAAGATTGGAGAAACTACATCTGATTGGAAAACTTTAAAAGGAGGAATACCTCAGGGATCGAAGCTCGGAGTAACCTTATTCGCTGTAATGACAAACTGTTTGCTGAATGACTGGCCTTTGAGAATTAAGTTTGTTGATGACACTTCGGCTTTAGAGATCATACCAAGAAATTCTATTAGCATATTAAATCATACGGTAATGGATGTTCATCATTTTGCTAAAAGTCACGACATGAAACTCAACCCTGGAAAGTGCAAGGAAATGTTTATTAATCTTATGCATGATCATAACATCCTTCTTAGACCAATTATTATGGGAAACAAAGAAATAGAACGAGTGCCAAGCTATAAATTATTAGGAGTATATCTGGACAAAGACTTAAATTGGAATACCCATATAGACTATATTTATAAAAAAGCATGTAAAAGACTCTATGCCTTACGAGTCCTGTGTAGAGCTGGTGTCGCTCCGTCAAGTATCATGAAGGTCTACCTATCTACAGTTCGACCAATAGTAGAATATGCTGTCCCAGTGTGGCAATCGATATCAGGACAATTGTCTGACAAGATTGAAGCAATCCAGAAAAGAGCATTGAAAATTATTTTTCCATCTGCTGAAACATATTCAGAAGCGCTACAATTAGCTGGAATCGAAAAATTATCTGATAGAAGGATTACTATATGCGAAAAATACATGGATAGAATGAAAATACCAAACCATCCATTGCATGCGCTATTACCAAAAGAGATAGAGCAAAACTGTAAATACGTGCTTAGAGACAAAACTGAGTGTATCAAAATTTTAATTTCTGTAGAACAAAAAAAGTAGAAGACTTTTTTACCTTTAAATACTATTGACATTTTTAATAAACTTCCATTTTGTAATATGAATATTTTAACTTCCATTTTTTATTATAAACATTGTTGTAACATAGATCTTATATAAGATAGATCATATTCTTAAATTAAGTATTTGATAATTTTGTAAATAACTCGATAATTCAGTACTTGTACTGCGATAGAGTCTTATTAAACATCAATCAATCAATCAATCATAATTTTTTTAACATTCCAAAATACCGTACCAATAGATTTAGAGATACATTTATAATATCAAGTCTAATAAATTTGTAAATGGTCGGTATTTTAATACCGTACGTACCAATAGTTTAGTGATCATTTTATAAAATGTTTAATAATTTTGTAAATAGTTGTAAAAATGCTTTATATATAAATCATGTAATTCAGCTCTATGGCTGCTAGATGATTTCATTAAACGGATTATCTATCTATCTATCAAACAAACGTCAAAACCGTTTGAAGTAGATGATATAAAAACACCATCATTCTCATTTTGAATCTTGCAGGGATTTTGAATCTTGCAGGATTTTGAATCTAGCCTTCTAGATTATAATATATTAAAGTATTATAATATTTGAATAGGAAAATATTTGAATGCAGGTGCGAATTTAAATCAAATGTCGCTCAAGCTATAAAAGTTATAAACATGCTACTTAATAATTGACATTACTGTTATGAAATGAGGGGGGTGGGGGAATGCAAGTTCAACTCAGAATAAATGGGGTGTATGTCAGATAGTATCAGTCATACCAGAGTTAATTATTAAGGTAATTTTGAAAAAATCATACTGGGTTTAATTAGTGCTAAATAGGTCGAAAGCAAATGTTCTGCCTGTGATGTAGTATAAAATTGTGCTAAGATTCAAACGGATTACAAACCTGTTTAAAAAGAGTATGGTTGATCATAAATATGATGAAGGTGAGATAAATAATGGAATATTGATCTATTCTATTCAAGCCTTTTAAAATATTTACCCGATTAAGTCACATTGTGCTTGTTTGATATATTAGCTTGTTCAGAAGGGTAGTACGTTAAGTAACGAATGAGTTACCTTTCCATTTAGCATTGTATAATTTAAGTATTGTGCGGGTCCTTCAAGCAAAACGGAGTCTGATTAATACTCTGATATGCCTATGGCTTCAAAAAACTTTGATCAGAAAAAGCCAAAATGGTGTCGTTTATGTTGGCAACACAGCGTTGGGTTTCTACTATGAATATATGGCTTCGTTTATATTGATTTAAAAACAAGAAAATAAAACAAAAATACTTACCAAATCAGTAATAACTACGACTTCGTTAACTTTGAGGGAAAGAGGACTGCATATGCTTCATGTTTTAATACATGTTTCTTCATGTTTTATACATGAGCGAATGACGAAAGTGTCCGAGTGTCATATCGGAGATGGCTTCGAAGCTTCCGCACGTCACTGATCATACCTTACAACGCTGTTTGGTTGCGATAGTGGCCACAAAAAAGTAGACCTAAACGAAATAGAAAAGCCAGCCAACAAATAACAATGGACAAAAAAAGGCCGAAGAAAGATTCGTAGCTGTTTCTGAGTCTGAAATAAACTTTTTGCTTGAAAGTTTACATTCAACGGCGACAAAAAACGCAAAAAACTGTGCTATTTTGACATTCAAAGGTACAAAATCGTTATTTAAACTTAGACCAAATTTATCCACAGTTTTATGTGCAAAAAATAAAAATTAGCCAGATTTGCACTGATTTTGATAACACTATAATTTTTATTAGGTGTCTTAGACGACGAAAGCGTAGACAATTTGTAATATATTTTTAGTTTTTAGCAGTCAATTAAATTTTATCATTTCTAATAGCTCAACTGCGTCATTTGAACCAAACTATACATTAACAATAGAGTATAGTTTGTAAGCTGTCAAGATGCAACGTCAAAAACCTACACGAATATGACATTTTATGCATTTCTTGACAGTTTGTCTGAGAAAATATTTTACGACCAATGAGAAACAACAACAACAAAACAAATCCAGCACAAAAGTGAAGCCAAATCAACGGCAAATCATTGTGGACTATTATTGAACAGTTTTTGTGCCTTTTCATCCGTAATTTTTGTTCAGTTGCACGTTTTTCGCTCATTCGCCCGCCAGAATTCAAGATTGTAGTTGTTGCCAAGCGATGAAAACATTGAAAAGCTTGCGAGTGACGTCACTGATTACATCTAGTCAATATTCATCTTGGAACAAAATTGTTTACCGTGCTTATAATTATCTTCTTCAACACCGCGGAAAAATGTCTGAGCATTCGCCAACTTGACTGAAATTTGCCTGGTGAAAACTTGATGTCCAAGTGTTCCGGTGGGGCGAAGACTCAAAATGGCCATCGAAAGGAGTGACTTCCTCGTGTGCCTTTGTTGTAAATTGCGAGTGAAATAATAAATGTGTCAACTTGAAAACTAGAAGTAATTATAGTTTACAAGTTCAAGAAATAGTATTATGCAAGAAAATGAACCAAAGGCGACTGGCGATAAATTTAATTATCATGTAAAAAATTCTCATACGGAACCATGCAAGGATATTTTTCGTAGGTTCATTTGATACACATATTTTCCATATCTTTTTCTGCGTAGCATTAAAATTTTTGCGTAATCAATAATTAAACTTTATGATTTACTCGAAAGATTAACGACATTAAGACCCTGATATTCCTGGGAAGTTACTTATATTTTTGGTCTAAACTTACATAATTGATAATTTTGCACGTAGTGCTCGATACACCCCCTACAAAGGAACGATTTTTTATTTTATTTTTATTTCGTTTTATACGATAAAAGTTAGAAAACTATGATTAAGGTCTTGTTTACCCCTCGCCATTTTTTAGTTCGCGCGCATGCGCAGGCGTTTTTCTTATATTATAAAAGAAATAGAAAAACTCGTATCGTGCATTTATGGAGTTATAATGCACTTGGGGATGTTGGGAGAACACACTTCTCTCGTGTTCTCCCAACATTCCCCTCGCGCATTATAACACCATAAATGCACGAGACTTTCTTTCTATTTCTTAAATACGGTGTGGAAAACAGTTTATTTTTAAAATTCTGAACGTATGAATTTGATTTAAACATATTTATGTTGTTTGTTTGATGATGATGTTTGCACTTAACGCTCGGTGTATCATATATGGTTACCTATAGCCTACTTATTGGTAGAGCTCATGGGCCACAAATCGAAATAACATGCGATAACATGTGATTGCTATTTTCTAGGTGACTATTTCAGGTCGAAATGACACTGGATGTGTTTCTGATTTTGGACGTACTTCAGCGGCTGCTGCTTTTGTCTCTGGTATACTTGCACTTGCTCTCGAAGCCAAGTAAGAGTCTTCATGTTGCCAGCCAATATTAATGAAAAGTCTAGGAAGCAGTGACATCTACATCTGAACAATCTCAATGAAAACAAAAACAATGAAACAATCTCAACCACTTGACGCTCAAAATAAGTACATATACAGTACAAAGTTCCACCACTAAACTACACCACTAAACTATAAGCCCTCCTCGGGAACCAGGAAGCAAGAACGGTTTCCTATATCTACAACTGCATGGCTGAATCCTCGTATTTGTAGTACTAGATAGCTCAATAAGATAGATAGATAGATAGATAGTTTAATTTCACACATTTTGCAGTAAAATTACTGAATTACATGGTGATTACAATGTTTATATACATATAAATATAATTACAATTCAGGTTGATTATAAAAAAACTACTCACTACTTGTTGTTATTAAAATGTTTAAGACTACTTGTTCGTATTAATACTACTGGCGATTAAAAATGATTTTTTAAACCATTCTGTTTTAAACTTCGGTATTTCCACTTCCTTGACTTTTCTCAGAATGTGACAAGACATGGAATCCACTTTCGAAATAAGGTTCGCTAATTTATGATTATCATTTTCTAAAATTTGATTAAAAAACTTCTCAGATGCCTGATCCCTCCTCTCGTGGAGAGTCGAAAGTCCACTTTCAACGAGAGAGTCTTCATATTTGTATCCGGGATACACAATAGAATGAGCACGTTTTTGAATACGTTCAATGTCGTCGCTGAGATATTTTGGTAGAGAATAGTGATATACAATGGAGGCATATTCCAGAACTGGTCTTATACATGTTTGGTAAAATTGTATTATGTCACTTTTTGGAACTTTAGCTCGTTTTAACTGCACCAAGAGATATAATCGTTTCGAGCATTTAGAGACAATGTTATCCACGTGATTGTTCCATTTAAGATCGGATGTAAAAGTAAGACCAAGTAATTTTGCTTCTTGTACGACTTCTAATGGTTTCCCATTTACGAGGATGGGAGCGAAGATACTCTTCGTCTTCTTAAAATCAATTCTAAGCTCCTTGCATTTCTCGTCATGAAGCCGAAATGAATTGGTATCAGACCAACTTTCAATATTCGTTACAGTTTCTTGAATCGAGCTTTGACTAAATTTAGGTATTGTCTCCGATATCGTAAGATCGTCAACAAATTTTGCCTGGTCACTTCCTGTCAGAGTTAGGTCATTAATCATTACGATAAACAGCCATGGTCCAAGCTTTGTACCCTGAGGTACTCCAGCAGGTACGTTTCCCCACTCAGAGAAACAATCGTTGCCCAATTTAACCCGTTGTTTCCTATTACTGAGAAAATCTATAATCCAGTTTAGGGTGGTAGTTGGGAGACGCAAGAGTTTAAGTTTTGATAGCAGAATACAATGGTCAACAAAGTCAAATGCTTTTTGATAGTCAAACAAGACAACTCGAACAGACGCCCCATTTCCATCTGTGGCTTCAGTCCATTTGTGCATCATTTTTATCAGTGCTTGACTTGTTGATGAGCCAGGAATGACACCAAATTGGTTGGGATCTAAAACCTCCAGAACCGCAGGTTTTAGGTGTTCATTGACCACAAATTCTTCAGCTAATTTTGCTAGAATAGGAGTTAGGGAGATTGGGCGAAGATGTTTATTGATAATTTGTACGGGTGTAGTCTTTGGGATTGGTACCGTGTTGGACATTTTCCATATCGAAGGTAAACGTTGTTCTTCGTAGGAGCAATTCATAATCTTACTAACTGGGAACGAGTGATTCTGCAAACTCTTTAAGGAACCAAGATGGAATATTGTCTGGGCCTGATGACTTCGAAGGATTAAGTGATTTTAGGCACTTGTAGACATCTTCCTCTGACACCGTCAGAACATCTAACCTGGAGTTGTTTGTGTCATCCGAGGTGCATATAAAATTGGAGGCATCTAGTGGTTGAAAAGTTTGTAACGGTTCTAGGAATTTGTCGTTAATTTTATTCGCTATCTCGGTTTTATTCAATTGCTGAAATTCGTCTACTTGTAAATCAGAGAATAAGTCGGATTTCGAGAGAGGATCCATTCCGCTAATCTTGCGTACCGCGCTCCACCAATCTTTTGGTTTGGTATGTTTGAGATGTTTGATTTTACCATGGAAGTAGCCTTGTCTACATGTCTTCCGTTCCAAATTTACTTGATTACGATAGAATTTAAAGGTTGTTTCATTTCCATTGTTCAGTGCTTTCTGCCGGTTTTTGATTAAAGATTTAAGTTTGTTCGTCATCCAAGGAGCCTCGTTTACATGGATCTTTTTTTTCTTTATTGGCATTATGGTATCTAGTATTCAAGTATTTCACATGATTTAATATATGCTACCGGATTGATTACACGTTAAGTCTAGCTCAATGTTACTAAAATAAAACTGTTTATAAAGAGTCACACCCATCCGGTCACAAGACTAAAACGTCATGTCCGGTTACTACATTCCTTCCTTCTAAGTTTTTTTTTTAGTTTTTGTGTTTTCCAAAATTTTAAAAATTAAAACATATCATAACTATCAATAGTCACGTGACATAATCGTCTAGTTTTTGAGGTATCCTACGGACTCTTGTCGGATAACGTCTAGTAGATTCACTTGATTCCACCATGGAATGATCCGTTGACTTCGTGATACTTGAACCATATTCTGTAGCGTTAGGAGCATCAACAGTATCTTGTACAAACGCTTCAGATACGATTGGCGTCTGACGTCGGATCTGGTCGTGATGTCTCCGTACCACTCTGGTGTTTTCCATCTCAATCTTCGCAGAGACTGGTCCCGTTTCTTCCATCACCCTTCCCGTAGACCACTTCTCAGGAGCTGTATAACTTCGTACCCAAACTTCTTCTCCAGCCGAAATATTATTAGGCTTCGAATGCTGATCATGTTGCACTTTCTGTCTATTTTGAGCATATCGCACCGTTTTTCCAGTGTCAGGCTGTACCAACGTAAGATGAGAACGTAACTGTGTTCCCCAGCGTAATAACACGGGTGCTTGGCCGGTAGTGGAGTGTGGTGTAATCCGATACTTAAACAGAAATCGCGATAATCTTGTCTGCAAAGTTCCATTTTGTTTCTTCATCGCTTGTTTGAAAGTTTGCACAGCCCTTTCCACAAGACCATTGGACGCTGGGTGATATGGTGCCGATTTCACGTGACGGATTCCATTCTTCACAAGGAATTCTTCAAATTCTTTGCTCACGAACGCAGGACCATTATCAGACACCACCATCTCTGGTAACCCTTGACTAGCAAAGGTCATTCGTAGTTTCTCAACAGTCGTCTCGACATTACATGAATTGGTCATGTGTATATCCAACCATTTGGAATGTGCGCCAATAATTAACAGGAACATCTTCCCCATAAACGGTCCAGCATAATCCACGTGGATTCTAGACCATGGCTGGTGCGGCCATTCCCATGGATGCATAGGTGCTTTCGGTGGTACCTTTTGATGCATTTGACAGGTAGAACAACCTCTGGCTCGTTCTTCAATAGCTTTATCCATACCAGGCCACCAAACATATCCCCGAGCCAATCCCTTCATCCGCGACATACCAGGATGTGTTTCATGCAAGATATCCATGACCTGACTTCTTCCTTGAGGAGGTATTACCACTCTCGATCCCCATAACAGACAACCTTCTTGTACACTCAATTCGTTTCTTCGAGTATAATACGGCTTGATTCTATCATCTTGCACGGTGGTCGGCCATCCCTTCATAGTGAATTGGTATATTCGAGCTAACATCGGATCTCTCATTGTCCACTGTTTGATTTTTAATGCATCAACGGGACTTCGGGATAACTGATCCATCAAATTTATCACATCGCCGGGTATCGGCGTCGAACTTGGCTCGATCTTCAACGGCAGTCTGCTAAGGGCATCCGCGTTGCTATTCTCCTTTCCAGGTCTGAAGATTACATCATATTCGTAGGCTGACATCGTCAATGCCCATCTTTGAATTCTACTCGAGGCCATTTGTGGAATTGCTCGATCGGAACTAAATATTCCCAGGAGTGGTTTATGATCGGTATAAATTGTAAAATGCCGACCGTATAGGAATTGGTGGAACTTCTTGACTGCGAAAACCATGGCCAGACCTTCTTTATCTATCTGCGCATATTTCTTTTCTGCTGCTGTCAAAGTTCGTGAAGCAAAGGCGATCGGTTTCTCCGTTCCGTCTTCCATCTCGTGCGATAACACAGCACCAACCCCATAAGGCGAGGCATCACAAGAAACCAGCAATTTCTTTTCCGGGTTGTAATGGACCAAGACGGTAGATGATTGTAAAAGTGTCTTCGATCGCTCAAAGGATTTTGCCTGTTCTGCCCCCCATCTCCATAATTGATTCTTGCGTAACAATCTGTAAAGTGGCTCTAGAACAGTCGACAAATGAGGAAGGAACTTGCCATAAAAATTAAGTAAACCAAGGTAGGATTTCAACTCACTTACATTGGTAGGCGCTGGAGCTTCTTTCACCGCTTGCACTTTGGCTTCCACGGGGTAAATTCCTTGGGCGCTAATTCGATAACCAAGACATGTCAGGACGGGCTGCATGAAATGACACTTGACTTTTTTGAGACGTAAGCCTGCTTCGGACAGACGCTTCATTACCTCCTCGAGATTCCGTAAATGCTCTTCATCCGTCGCTCCCGAAATCAGAATGTTATCTAGGAGAGCTCCTGTGAAAGGAATTCCATTCAATAAGCTTTCGATAGTTCTCTGGAATATGCCCGGTGCGGAAGAAACACCGTAAGGTAGACGGTTATATCTGTACAAACCACGATGAGTATTAATTGTAACACATTCTTTCGAGTCGTCGTCGAGTACCATCTGCTCATACGCATGGCTCAGATCAAGTTCTGTGAATGTTTTTCCCCCTGCCAGTTTATTATGCAGTTCCTCTATCTTAGGTATTGGGTAGGCATCCAAACGAGAAGCTTGATTCACGGTCAGTTTGTAGTCCCCGCATAATCTCACACTTCCATCCGGTTTAATAATGGGAACTACTGGCGTTGCCCATTCGGAATACTGCACCGCTTCGATTGTACCTTCACCTTCTAACCTTTCCAACTCTTTTTCAATTTTTTCCGCATGGAATATGGTACACTACGAGCTCGATAGAAAGTAGATTTTGTCATCGGTTTGAGATTTATCTTTGCCTTGGCACCACGCAGCATACCCAATTCGTCTTTGAACAAATGATCGTATTTTCTCAACACATCTTCCAAATTCACATTTCCCAAACGTCGAATACTGGACCAATCGAGACGGATATTTTCGAGCCAATTGCGACCACACAGATTAGGACCCTCACCGGCTAATACCAACAGAGGTAGTTGATAGGTTTGGTTGCAGTATTCTACGGTAACTTCTACAATTCCCAATGGACTTACACGTTCGCCTGTATAGGTATGTAGGACCACTTTGCTCTCTTTCAGTACCAAGTTCTCGTTTCCTTGCCGTAAACTCTCGTACGTTTCGCGATTAATTACTGACAAAGATGCTCCAGTGTCGATTTCCATATCCAATAATGTCTACATATCCTCACTAAAGGTCCACTAAGGGTCATCCTTTAATTCGCGAGTCCCATAACATGAGGAAACTGATCCATGAGCAAATCCATGAGCTAATCATGCAAATCATGCTAATCATGAGCAAATTCATGAGCAAATCCATGAAATCCATGAGCAAATCTGCTGTGTCTGTAGTTTTAGCGTGCTTTTTCTTGTGACTAAGGTTGTTTCTTAATTTTGTTACTTCCACACTTCAAACATATTTCCTCATCAACTTCAGAAAGGCCCATTAAAGTTGTAGTTTGGGAATTTGTGATGGAGCGGCATAAAAAGTATTTCAAAAGTATGCAACGCAGCTGGCATTAAACGATGGCACGAAAGGCAGGCAGAGGGTAAATACCGCCTGCCCAAAATCTAAGTATTTTGAGTTCCGCCCACCGAATATGTTTGTTTATGAGGACCAATCAGAATACGAGTTAATAATAGTGATGTCGATGTATATAACAGGATGTCAATTTCATACTATTGTTAAAAGCACTACCAATCATTAGTAGAATCATACAAGTTGCAAATTACAGCCGAATTTGTGATATATAGTCAGCGACAAATCACGGTCAAAATTGTGAGATTTCTCAACTGCGAATAAATATTGAAGTGACAAGTGAATGAGTCTGAAATTAGATGGAGGAATAAAAATATAATATAAAAGTCGTGAACGCAATAGTAAAGAAATATTCCAGAAGCAGGTCAAATCGAAATACATTTTTTTGCCTCTTGGTTTCATTTCTAGTATAGCGTCCAACTAATACCGAACGTTTAATTTGTCGTCCAGAAATACGGCTACTATAATGGCTAATAATCCCCAATCCAGTTAATAATAGTGATGTCGATGTACATAAGAGGATGTCAATTTCATACTATTTTTACTATTTTGAATGACGCAGAAAACCCAAGCAACTTTTCAGATTATGTCATTATGGGCATTATTGCTCGTTTAAAGAAAGATTTGGGAACAATTTAACGATAAATTTAGCGATTTAGGATTATAAGATCAATGTTCAGTTACTTCCAGGGGCGGGTCTAGGATTTTGGAAACATAAGTCGAACGCCGAAGGCGTGAGACATGCTAGGGGGGTACGGGGGCATGGCCACCCGGAAAATTTTGAAATCTAGACTCCCTGAAATGCGATTTCAAGCGTTTTGGGGGTGAGATTTTGCAGAATTCCCAAGATAATGAAGTACATCAAAGACACGATTTTTTATGATCTCACAAACATACCTTCTCCCAGACATTTATCTTCGGAATTAAATGACTTGGAGAAGTCAATTGAATTGTACACATCATGTAGTTTCAATAGGCTTTGAATTAAAATGAATTTGGCTTATACTTAAAATTTAAGCACATAAAATCCTTCACAAGATAAATCGCTGCATGTGAAACAAAATTCTCAAGCAAAATAAAGAGTTATATTTCAATTATACTTTGTAAAATGCATTATCCAATTACAATTACAATTTATACTATAAATAGACTTTCATCGCAAATGATATTCATCGCAAATCTTTCATGCAATGCAAATTAGCAAAATAACATCGTTTTAACACTCCAATTGCGTTACTCTGATCCTTTATTATAAATTATAAATACAGTAGGAATTAGGAAAGCGGGAAGGTCCGAAAGAGCAATGCAAGTTGCTCGATAAAAATGTATTAAAGCGTGTTATATTTCAACTTCGCATCATTTATCATACAAAATATATTGCAGTATATTTATTTTGGATATTTTCATACGTTATAGCAGTGCAAGCTTTATCTTTGGCTTTACCACCCAAATTACCACCACGATCTTTGTGAGGCACGTAGATTTCAGCAGAGAAGTCTCTACTGAGTGCCTTCTCGTTGCTGAATAGCAAAGATAAAAGCTGCTCGCTTGATATCTTCGCTGCCCGACGACAACCTCATTCAAAGACAGTCGAAGTTTATTTAAGGCCGTTAAATCGTATCGTGCAATCGCATTTCGAACGTCCGCGTACATATCAATACTCGACATCGTAAAACAATTTTCCTACTATGAAAAACCTTGGTATAGTTTATAATATACGAGATTACAAGTAGAAAGACTGCTTTGCATGAATTTCGCAATTTTCAGGACTGATGCCCCCAGCCGCGAATCAGTCCGAATCAGTCCAAAAAAATGAACCTATAGGAATTGTCAATATTTTCAAATTGACCAATCAACATGAAAGAAATGGACTGATAAAGACTCCCTTAAGGTGCAAATCAGTCCGACCACCCCACAGATCAGTCCAGATAAGTCCAAATGACCTCTCGACCAATCAAATGAGCATAATGACCACCCGATTCTGCGAGTTTCTTGCGTTTTACCGCTGCTCTAGATAAAGCATATATTTATTCAAAACTGAACTCGTAAAGACGTAAACTGGACTATGATATGAATTTCATATTATAATTAATTATTCAAATTTCGAAATAATAAATTAATTATTTATTTGCAAAAAAATACGTCAGTCACGCGACTGATTGGACTTACCCTAGATCCGCCCCTGGTTACTTCTACTTTAGGAAATCTACGCTGCTGCTCTAAAAATGTACTCATAGTGATAAAACGAACGGAGAATATTAATAAAATTTTCATGTTTAAATACGTGATTTAAAAGCACTATCAATCATTAGACAGTACAATTTAATAACAATTTCAAGTTGCAAATTATAGCCGAATTTGTGATATATAGTCAGCGACAAATCACGGTCAAATTGTGAGATTTCTCAGCTGCGAATAAATATTGAAGTGACAAGTGCATGAGTCTGAAATTAGGCGGAGGAATAAAAATATAATATAAAGGTCGTGAACGCAATAGTAAAGAAATATTCCAGAAGCAGGTCAAATCGAAATACATTTTTTTGCCTCGTGGTTTCATTTCTAGTATAGCGTCCAACTAATACCGAACGTTTAATTTGTCGTCCAGAAATACGGCTGCTATAATGGCTAATAATCCCCAATCCAGTTGAAAAAATCTTTTGAAACTATTCGGCGAAGCGACAGGAATATAAAATAATTCAATACTTTTTCAATACATTTGCTTATTTATTTACTCTTGTCTACTACATGACAGTATCAATTTTGCTTTAGCTAATATGATATAAATGTAATTTCTAAAATCAACACTAATTTCCCGTTAATCAAAATCAATATTCTGACCAATCAGAATGCTCCCGCACCGGCAGCTGCCGTAGAATTTGGCAGAGAACTCAAAATGCTTTGTTTTCGCATAGTTAATATAGAGATAACATTTTTAGGAAACTCGTCAAATTACAAAGCAGCTAACAATTGAATGGGATTTATGTTGAACGGTACCTGACCGTGCACAAATCTTTTGTTTTACATCATTAATATTTCAGAAACACGGTTTGGAGATTAAGCCCAAACATTTCTATTGGTTGATTCATAAAACTACAATATATTCACTAACCGTGACCGAGCACAAATGCAAACAAAAACATAGAACAAAAGCGAAAGACGAGTTTCCTAACCATGTTATCTCTATATTAACTATGGTTTTTGGCAAGTGGTATTTCTCCTCTGCCCGCCTTTCGTGCCCGCTAATACCGCCTGCTACGCAGGCTAGGAATGCAATGAATCCATAACTATCAGGTTAGGGGCTGTTCATTATAATATGTTGGACCGTGTTGTCATGCTCGATTGGAGTGATAACTACTATATGTGTGAATTCGGTCACAATAAAAATATTTCAGGTTGATATTTGAGTTTAGGTTATAGTTACTTGGTGTTATTGTGGTAAATGTCATATGGTATGTTTTTATGAAAATTATCAAGCTGTAGGGATTTTGACTGTGTGTTATATGTAGATAATTACTTGAATTTTCATTCTTGTCTTACTTTAATTTAGTCGAATTATTACCTGGCGGGATATGCAGCATTTAATAGCAAGATCAAGTAATTGGAATAATGTAGATCCGACTGTTAAGCGTGTTACCAATGCCAAGAAATATACAGGTGAGAATGACATAGTAAAAGCACAAACGCTTTGAAACTAATAGAAGATGTGACAGGGAAAAATAGTGGAGGAAATAAAAATAGACAGAGAGGTGGTAGACAGAAATATGGTAGAGAAAACAGTGAAAAACAGAAGCTTGACCAAATGAAAGATAATAGACAGAAGAAATAATGATAGATAGAAAAATGGTAGATATTAGGAAGACAGACAGAATGATGATCCACAGAAAGATTACAGACCAAGGAATCAAAGGTAATCGAATGAAAGAAAATAGACAGAAGCATGATTAGCTTTCGTTGATTATAAAACCTTTTTGCTGAGTGCTCAATGGATATCCAGAGCATATTTAAATTGAAGTACAACGACTCAACAAACTCCACTGGGCATCTTTATTACTATTTAGTTTCGGACTACAAGATGTGGCACTCATCAGATAAATTTGCTTGATGACTAGTAGCTAAAACTTAGAAAATGTATGTACAAGTAGATGAGACTTTAAAAATTAATCCTATTTACGAAGCACGCAAACCAATTGACATGTTATGTGTAATATATACAAACCGCGCGAAAGGTCTTTATCTGATTTAAAACATGGAGGCGCAGCCGAGTGTTTTAGATCTGATAAAGGCCGAACTGCAAGGTTTGTATATGACTTCTAAAATGACTCGTTTTGTACGCTCACTGACGTTGGAATTTTGAAGATTGCATGGTGTTATCTACGCTGTAAAAATTGAAGGAGAAAGTTTGAGCAAGTCTATATCAAGTATATAGATCCGCTACGGGTCATGAGTTTCCTTTGTATTTTGCTTATGAATAAAAAATGAATTTTAGAAGGTAACCTTACAGAACGCGCAAATATTAACACCGCATACTATGATGCGGAAACATAGACACAGCGGGGTAAATTTAAAATTATAGTTATAGTGTTTAGCTTTTAAATGTTAATCAAAAGGAATTTTTTTTGGTTTGATTTATATATATATATAATATTGTTGTTTTCATATACTAAGTATGTATGTGATAAGTACATGTTGTAAGCTTGGATATATATTATATAGTAAGTAAAGATTGTTCTTCAAGCTTTTTGTATTCAGAAAAATCATCTGAACTCCCAACGGGAATCCAATCCGTGTCTCAGGGTCTAGTGGTAAAACAACCGAACCGGTAATCGGGAGACACGGGTATTCATTTAGGTTGTCTATTTGAAATTTGTTTTTGTGCCTACAGGTCGAAACTATTTCGAATTTTTTCTTAAGCAAAAATCGTTTATCCTCTTTCATAATACAAAGTTTTTCTTCCAAACTTAAATTACATCTTTTTGATCCCCCCGTGTAAGGAATCGCGCATTTTTTAAATCTTCCTTTATTTGGTTTTAATATCCAAATGTATTTCGAAAGTTCCGTGTCGTTTGAGTACTTTTTGTTTTGAAAAGATTTAATACGGTTTCGATATCGCTCTTTAAATGTACTTGTTGTCATGCCAACTTGTGTTTCTTGTGAAAACAGTTGCCTTGTATACCATGTTGTTTGCCAAGCATTGTTTCTTAAGTGGACATATGCCCTTATTCCTGGAGTTGCAACTGCTTGTGTCTTTGCTCTGCGGCTGTGCCTTTTCAAACACATGCAGATGTTTCGATATAACAATGCTTTATTCCTCAACAATCACCGTATACAGCTGATGAAGACTAAGTACTAAAATAAAACGTCACATCCTCTTTACACGGTTACCTAGCAACGAGCTACTTCAGTTCTTCATCAGCTCGCCGTATACGGTTGTTCTTGCGAGAGGTTGCTGCATGCATGTATTTGTAGTCATATTGAAATGATTTGCAAGAAAGTCAGCGCCAGTGAACTATAATACATGGAAGGCTGACTTCTAACTGTTACGTAATCAAAAAGTGAAGCCAACATGGCGGAAATTGAAGGAATTCTTGTGGGTCATTCTCAGTCTCCTACGCGCGCGGTCAATCCTTTTTGATGGCGGGGAGTGATGTTTTCGCGATTTTCAGATCCTGTTTCTGTTCATTTTATAAAGGACAAGAAAGAAAAAAGCCTAAACTTTATATATTTAATGTAGACCTGGTTTGTCTTCCTGCATTTTCCCACTGTATATGTGAGTAAATCTGTATTTTTCATTGCGAATCTAACAACAAATTTCAAACTTTTGTTTTTAGTAAATCTGTATTTTTCATTATGTTTACATTTTTGTTGTTGTTTTTGCTCATTTCTGAATTCATTCACTTTATTATATTGTTTATTTGTGTTTTTTTTGTCACCGCATACAACTGCTTTTCAACTAGCGTTTAGTATATTAAGAAAGTTTCTCGTGTATACAACGAAAAATTTATATGCAATTTCATATTGTTTTGTATTTTATTATTTCATAAAGTGACCTTCAATTGTGGTTTTTAGCTAGAAATATAGGTCAAATATCGCAGTCTTTTTAAACAAATTTAACATTTAAATCCCACCAAAACAAAACACAGAATTGAAACTTTACATTAAACTTTGCTGTATTTTTTAAAAACATCACTCCTTTGCCATTAAAGAGTTTGACCGCGCGCGTAGGGGACTGAAATAAATAAGTTGTAAATAAGTTGTGGGGGACTGAAACTGATGTACGAACCGCGTAGTGATACGTGAAAGGGGACTGAAACTGACGTACGGACCGCGTGAAGGACTGGGATTTAGGCTTCACTTTTTTCCGCCTGAATGATTGAATGTTATCGTTCCAGATATTAAAAATTTATGGAGTTCACTGGTTTTGCTTCACTTTTTGAGCTGGAGTCAGCCTTCCATGTATTATAATAGTTCACTGGTCAGCACTGGAATTGCAATTATTAAGACGGGTGAAACCTTTTGTGCCGCCTGTAACTTTGCAGGTTGTATATAATGCTCTAGTGCAACTTTACTTTAATTATTGGGACAACTGCTTGTGGGAAAGGGCTTAAAGAGAAGTTATAAAAATACCAATCTCGTGCAGCTAGAGTAATTACAGGAGCAACTTATGATATTCGGACGGCTGACGTATTCGAAACCCTCGCTTGGGAAACCTTAGACGCAATGCGAGATTACTTGAAATCGGTCTTTATATATAAAATCTTAAATAATCTAATTGCACCTAATTTGAATGAATCTTTTCAAAAAATTAGTAATTTTCCTATTTGATACAATCTTCGAAATAGCGACACATATTTAGTGCTACCAATGCCTGAATTTATGAAGAAAAGTTTTAAATATAATTGTGCCTTTATTTGGAATAATTTACCTAATGATAATGGTACCTTATATTGATTTCAAACATTCATTAATTATTCATAAGCAAAATACAAAAGAAATGCATCTTTAATCAATCTTTCTACCATGTACTACAGAACTCATTAATTGTGATAGAACACTTATTAATAAAACATCAGTGTCTTTAAATTTGATAGAACACTCATTCAAAATTCACTCATTAAATTTTATCAACACTTTCTTATACCTTTCAAATGCCATTTTCATTAAAAATAGCTTTAATGGCTAAAGTTTACACAATAAGTACACTGTCCTTTCCAAACTAAAGTACACTCAACTATACACACTGGAATACAGTAAACTAAACCAACAATTCAAACGTACAACTTTACTTTTTCTGCTCAATTGCCAGTCTTCAAAAATCTTGTAAGCCCATTTTGTGCAATATCTTGTGGTAGATGGAACAGCCGCTTCTACTGCTTCCTCCGCAGGCTCTTCTATATGTTAATATAGTATATAATTATATAGATCAAATATAAATATCACTAATTCATCAAAAAAAAAAAAAAAAAAAAGATAAAAAAAAATAAATAATAAAGATCAGTGGTTCGGAGTGCACGGGCACTGCAAGCCCGATAAAGACGCACGCCCGCAACTAAGGACGAGCGCGCAAAGGGAAATGGGAAGGCGAGAAAATTCTAGGGAAGAGCCTGCCAGATCCTGTGTCGAAACTGTGCAAATTTGATCAAAACTGTGCAAATGTGATCGAAACTGCGAAAATAGGGGTTTTTGAGGCGATGGAGGAGTCACTTGACGACAGTGGGCCGTTAATGAGTTCAGAAGACTTCCATTTTCATGATAGTGATGATTTAGAAGCTTCTTTCAGCAATGATTTCTTTTTGGTATCCTCATCGTCATTCTGTAATCGTTCTATAATCGATGTTCTCGCTGGAATCGAATTTTATCTTGTGAACTATTTGTCGGATTTATTTTAAATTTTCTCTGTGTACAGTGTTTTATGGTTGTAATAGTCTGTGAAAATTTGGTGTCTTCAAGTTATGGATTTTAAATAATTTGGAGTTATTCGTTGTGTCCGTGGATGTATTTTGAATATATAATTATGTCTGTTCTCTAGTGCTATTGTTACCTTTACGCGTGGATATTTCGTTTCGTATACATCGTATATTGAATTAACTATCGTTAGTGTATTTGTCTTGTCCATACGAACATTTTAATATACATTTTGTATCTTTTTGTGGATTATTTCGTGGTTTATTTGTAGGTTTGGATCCGTTGCGTACTGTCTAGTTATATATTTATTCATCACAACACGGGATTTTAGTTTTAGGTATAACTTTGGATATTGTTGTAGTACAATTCTGAAACTTCGTCATTATATAGACACTCTGGTGCGTGACGTCTCCAGTAAGTTTCAAGTTCATACTTTTAAAGAAATTCAAACTACAAGAATTTTACGTTTTTTCAACCGTCATATTCAGTCTGAGTTCGTTTGTATTATCTGGGGAACCCCCGCATTCGTTTAGAGTCATTTTACATATTTGTCAACACATTCAGTCTCTGGACAAATGACTTTCCGTGTCTGAGAAGCATCATGGAACGGCCTGTGAAAATTTTCCGAGCTATATCACCTTCGTCCGCCATTGCAGCGGACGCCATCTTGAATGCAGGATTTGCCAGTCGCTCCGCAATCCCTCCCCTTCCCATCTTTCCGCGCGCCCCTATTAATTATTCTAATTATTCGTTTTCCTCGTTAATTATTCGTTTTTTCCTCATTAGTTATTTGTTAGCAAGCGACTGGGGACGAGGCAGGCCGCTTCTACACTATCTCGTTCTTCGTCAACGGTTTTAGCCGACCTGAAGCGCTTCATCTCACAATTACACCAAAACTATGCTGCGGCACAAGCAGCAGTTCAAACGCACTGCAGCGTGTCCCTCGTTTGCATTGCTAAATAATTTCACACTACAGATAAATACTAATTAATGGAAATTTTTGAAGCCATTTACAAAACGAGTTGGAGGGCTTTATCGGTGTATAAAGCCGCTCGCCTTCGGCTCGCGTCTTTATAAGCACGCCCCCCCCCCCCCCCATGGAGTTCAACATATTGTTTTTGCCGCTAGCGTGTTGAAATACATCGCTTTGTGTTCATGTGCGCCTGCGCATGGACAATTTTTCCGCGGTAGTGTACATCAACTGCCTGGGGGGCAGAGGAGGGAGGGGGGGGGGGGTGGTGATGGGTACCCATCACTGGTACTCTCCAACCTGGCCCTAGCTCTTTGGGAGTCGGCTCTGAAACGCAAAATCTTTCTCAGTGATTTTCTCGAGATTATATGAATACACAGAAGTGAAATATAACAATCCCACCCGCCCGTCCCCTGTTACTGCGTTCTGTTTATTCATTTACTGGGTTTGCCTGAAGATGATGTACTTCAATGAAGCTTTGTTGGACTGAACATTTTGTTGCCTTTGTTACATTTAGATATAAGATTTTGTATTAGGTTATTTATAACCTTTTTACATCAGCTGATTCGAACTGAAGTAGCTCGTTGCTAGACAACCGTGTAACAGGATGTGACGTTTTATCTTTGTAATTTTAGTCTTCGTCAGCTGTATACGGTGATTGTTGAGGAATAAAGCATTGTTTTATCTCACTTCACTGTTCTTATATAATCTTGACTTTACTGCGGGCGCTTCGCGCACTTGCAAAATCTTCAATTATATGTGCATTGTGTTTCGTGATATCGGACTTATTATTGTTAATGCAACTATAGCTGGCTTGTGAATTGTGTTTCTGTTAAAAATTTTGTATGGCTTGTGTTCTGGCGGGAAATGCTGGACAATTAGATCAAGAAAATGGCGTCCTATATTGGTTCTGACATTTTTACTGAG
Source organism: Trachythela sp. YZ-2020 (assembly GCA_016169945.1). Classification (NCBI taxonomy): domain Eukaryota; kingdom Metazoa; phylum Cnidaria; class Anthozoa; order Malacalcyonacea; family Clavulariidae; genus Trachythela; species Trachythela sp. YZ-2020. Next base: position 719,699 of record JADLSH010000070.1, on the reverse strand, counting down.
TGGAGGGTTAAACCATATAATATTGCGCTGTCGATTTTTGGTTGATTGTTGTGGTGTTTGCTGCGTATACCTAAATTCGTGGTTAAAATTGCTGTGCGTTAATGCTTTTAGTAAATTGTGCAGATTCTTGAAAAGTTTGTTTGTTGGATGGAAGAAGTAAAAGCAGTTAATTATTGATGTGTTTAACTGCTTTATAATGCTTGGTGGATCGTTTGATTGCCTTTTTATGTATAATGGATCGTCATTGAGCTAACTGCATGGTTTGTATTTTCCATTATTAAGGTTACATTACATGATATACGTGCGTTATGGTAGATTGGACATTGCGCAACGAATTTTAGGTGTAGTTTTCCCAAATTTTCAGTGAAAAAAGCCAGGAAAATGCTGATTTCGAAAAACGTTGTTTAATGGGTGTTTAGGTAAAACCTTTCAAGTTTTGTCTGACTAAACAAACACGTATGTACTCCTCTCTCCTCTGCAGAGGATTTATTATTACGATTATTGTAATGACGCATTTCACTACGCTTTACATGGCGCATTACGAGGAATTTTAGCCGCTCGGCGAAGGAACGCAGGCGCAAAACGTAAGGAGGGCGCGAAGCCTCTGCCAGATTTGTATAACAAAGTGGGACAAAGTGTTACAATCATTACAATCCTTAAATATCTGGGCCATCCGAAAAAATTATGTGAAAAACGTCCCAATGTTGTATGTATTTTATGTGAGGAGTTGGCTGGTGGCGTTATTTTGGTTATTTATCGGCATTACAACAGCGCAATCGGTATACATATCGATACATACGGCAGCACTAGAATAATTCCGTTCGATCGGTTCGTTTCTTTCCGGAGATTTGCATTTGAACAGCTTGTATTCAGCAGAAGATCCCTGTTAAAAATTGAGGAGTATTTATAGATTTATCTACTTATCTACAAGTATTTCAGCAAGCGAAATTTACTTGTTTCTTCTCTTGTCTTATCGGACAAAGTCATTAAATTTGGTAGCGTTTCTTCGCTTGCATATTGACGCACCAAAGCATCGCCTTCGGCTACAACCTATTTGCTGAATACATTGCTTTTTTGCACTGTTATATAGCACTGATGCAGACCTTGGTCCTAACGATTTTCGAACTTCATTTCATTAAATAGTCTCTTTGTGGGCTTGTTGGAGTGATATTTTCCCAGCCATTTTGACTTGAAATTGCCTACTGCCTACCAGTGAATGTTGCCTATGTAAACGTATCCCCCCCCCCGGCTTACCGCCGTATTGGGTGTGGCATCTGGCAGACGCTTCGCGCCTTCCTTCTCCCCGTTCTCCGCCTGCGTTTCTCTGCCCAGCGGCGTATTAAAATGCGTCATGTAAGCGTAATAATAATCGTAATAATAAAGCCTCTGCGGAGGAGAGAGTATGTACTCCATAAAAACAAAGAAATAAGTGTACAGTTTACCCCAAAGTTTGTCTATAGATATCGCAATTTGAATCTTCATTAGTAAAGTAGCGATTGACACGCCAGGCGGAAAGCGCAATTTAAATATAAATATTAAAGCCTAGCAAATGACTTTCAAACAAGACGTTTAATATAAAAAGAGAGTGCTATATATATTACAAATTTACTAAAACAGTTACAAAATTCAAATACACAAATCAGAGAGAAGAAGAGAAAACAAGTAAACAACATGTCAGTACAGAATAGTTATAGTAACAGGTTAATGAACTAGTTATCAGTGTTATGCATGTGCGTGCCAGGTAATTAGAACAGGTCAAGAGGAGTTGACTTAATGTTAGCATTTAAGATAGGATTAATTTTAGATATTAAAAGGCTTTCACGAATAAGAAGATCAGTTTCAGAAGTACCCGTGGAAAGGATTTTAAAATCAGACGCAGAAATCCGATGTTTGGTGAAGTGCGTATGGGCGAGTACGCTGGACATTGTAGAAATGGAGCGTTCCTTTCCAGTCAAGGGAGAAACACCCATATGCTCCGAGATACGTGTGTATGTGTCAGCGCGTTTGACCAACATCCAATGCACCACAGTATTGACACATGGCTAGAAATCTCGGACAGTCAGCGTATCAGATTGCGGGCGCAGAAAATTTACACGCGTGTGCGTGACGTGCCTTATATTTTAACATAAAGAATCAACAATGTCTTTTTACAAAGAGTTGAATAACTTGAGCACAGCTGATTTTTATGAATATTCAAGAGCAAGATGTGATAAAAGAAAGGCGTCGAGTGAGTTATTCGAGGTCGAGCGGGTAATTTCGCGAAGAATTCGACGAGGAAAGGTAAATTGTTGTCATACAACTGCTCGGCATCTCTACTCATATTTCGTCAGTAATAAATATCTTGTGTTTTATCAATAACAATTGAGCATAAATTGTATTGCAGGTGGACTATTATGTAAAATGGAGGAATTACTCCAGCCTGGAAAATAGCTGGGAGCCAGAGGAAAACCTTAATGCTGCTGCAATAAGGTAATATGTCTTACATTTTATATCTAGAATTTGTTGACTTTTATATAAACAGACTGGTTTGTAGATAGCATGTCAGGCTCAATCTGTAGAAAGGATGCATTGTTAAAATGTATATTATATTTAATTCAGAGCTTTTGAAAATCCGGCCCCGACAGAGGAGATGATGCAGAATGCAAGGGATACTTTGGCATGCGGCATCCTGGAACAGCTCAGGTCTAAAAGTATGCTTCCAACAGTTGTTCCCTTTTGCCATGATGTCTTTCGTTTCTTTTTTGGTGGAAAGGGGGAGACTAGCAATTAAAGAGGTGCTGTTCTGTTGGAGAAGCCTGATTTTCAGGCATGTGACTTTCCAGGAAATTGGGACAGGATAGCTGACTCAATAGGAGATGGCCTCAAGATAAACTTCCCTGTTAAGCTTCGGCCATTTCTCTCATGGAGTCCGAAGACTCATATGCTAAAGAATGGACAAATTGTTGTGTGCCCGAGGTATCGGCCTGAGAAACTGAGCATCTCAGTTTGTAAAACTCCATTTAGTTTATAACTTTATAGCATTATAATAACCCTTTGGATAATTGTCTCATAATAAAGATGCAAGGTGATTGGCTCACGTCTCATGAGTGTGAGGCTCCCAGGCAAAAAAATGTTTATGACATAGTTATCGAAAGCGTGTATTACGGTATAATATTATCATATAAATAAATTCTTAACCCATTTCTGTAACACATTTATTTTAAATTTAGATAATGGATTATATACTGTACATGTATGTACATAGGGTATTCAGTTGTTCCTTTTTCTTTTATTTTTAATCTCAAGTTCCCAGTAATTACTATCTTTCTTGTCGTATGACCTCTTTCTCCGCTGGCTTCCGCGTAATTCCCACTGCCTAAATTCTAATTGGAGGACATCTGATGCAGGATTTTTATTGTTTGATTTATGTAGAACGACACTCCTTGCCACATCAATGTTTTTCTCGACCCCCTGGCCGGTGAAAAATTTAACGGAATGGTACTTCTTCATAAATGCAGGTACATGGTCAGTGGCGCCGTGGCCGGGGGGGGCCAGTTGTTATGTTGTCGGAATCGTAATGGTGAAGCATACCTGCAAATAAGAATGGTAAAACATGGTGATGAAATATCGGAAATCAAACTCAGTTAACGTTTTTAGAATATTAGTTATAGAATAGGTAAATTTAACAAGATTGGGGGAGATTGTCGGTATTTAGCTGTAATAACAGTACAGTCCGGGAAAATTTTTTTTGACAGGGCCTTCCCTTCCCATCTCCATTTTTCTTTTCCCACACTTCGAAACTGACACCACATGACCTTATAGTTTCCTGAAGAGCTGTGAGACGAGTGTTTGTTCTTTCACTCTTTTTTTTATTAAAATTTTCTTTTTGATCCCAGGAAATAACTTCCTGGACTATGTTATTTAACAAAACATCCATTATTCTAAGTAGCAGGTGTAACTCATCTAGATCCAAATCATCTAGATCATCAACATGATCCAAATCAATATTAATAAGTGACTTCTTGTCACAAGAAAATTTGTCCTGTAGGCCCTTTTCTTCTGCCATGTTGATTATTTCTTGCAGCGTGCGTTTTTTGGGGATAGAGTTATAATAATGAAAGGCCTTGTCCATTTTCCATCTGTCGTCCTTGTGGATCTTGCACCAAAGACATGCAAAATTGGATGTTGCTGCTTTCATGCCCATCATGATCAACAGGAATTTATAATCTCCCCCAAGGAAGAACTCAAGCAGTAATCTTGAATTATTGATGGTGATCTCACCCACCTGGATTAGATTGTTAATCTCCTAAAAAATAATTCCAAATGAGTCCTGTAGTGTTTCATAGCTTTCGGAGCCCTTCACAATTGCAAATGTATGGTTTCCACTTGCAGACATTACATCATCTTGCTTTTGGAGTAGCGAGAAAGAAAGCAAAGTAAAACTGGAATTCCGTGTCATTTGCGCCCATCGCCAGAAAGTTTTACCTGAACATTCTCTTTACTCCAGTCCACCTCATCGTGTAATTCAATGAATTCCTCAATATGGGATTTCAACATATCTGTGAATGACATTTGGGCACCATCAGCTTTTCCCGGGGTTGGCACAACATTGATCAAATGGTAGGAACATTTTATCAAAGTATCTGGCCAAAATTCGAGAAAAGCTTCCCAATGATCAAAGTTCGTACGTCAACAAGAGACCCTCCATTCATTTCTCCTTTGGTTAAACATTTACTAAAACAAAGAAAGCGGGCTATCGAGGCCAGTAATAGCGAAGCTAATACTCGTTTACAAGAACAGATAAATGATCTTATCCGGAAAAATCAGCTTAATGCCGTAAGGAATGAAAATCGAAAACATAAGTCAGGAACAAAAGATTGGTCGTCTAACGTTAATAGAATTACAGGAAGGAAAGACAACAATATTCCAGTTACAACAACTATCGATCCTAATGAAATAAATCGTTTTTTTCAAAATGTTAGCACTGATCCTCATTATACCACTCCAGAGCTACTTATAATCCCAGAGGGTACTAGAGTCCCCTCGCTTACAGTGGAAATAGTACTCAGTCATCTTCAAAAACAAAAATGTACATCATCAGGCCCAGATGACCTTCCACACTGGTTCTGGAGGGAGTTTGCATTTGAATTGGCTCCAACCATTACGCAAATATTCAATACATCACTGAGAGTTGCTGAAGTCCCTGCGATGTGGAAACAAGCCAATCTTGTGCCCATACCCAAAGAATCCACATTCAGTTCTTGTGATCAGTTAAGACCTATATCGTTGACTGACATTATCATGAGACTATTCGAAAAGTGTATATACAAAACTGAAATTGCGCACATTGTTCAAGACTCTATTGACTCAGATCAATTTGCTTATAGGGGGGGTCATAATTCGATAATGGCCTTGATTAAATGCCAACATTCGTGGCTAAAATGGTTGGAAAAAGACGCTAAATACGTGAGAGTTTTCTCATTTGATTTCAGTAAAGCTTTTGACAGCGTTCCGCACGATATTTTATGTAAAAAATTGATACTCCTCTTAACCAATATGTCATCAACTGGATTATCAGTTTTCTGAAGGATCGTCATCAGAGGGTAAAGGTAGACGGAACTATTACGGACTATGTGAAAATCAATAGGGGGGTTCCCCAAGGGACTGTTTTAGGTCCAGTATTATTTTCCATTATGGTAAATGACATCAAAACAATCCATACTCAAAATGAGCTGGTGAAATTTGCTGATGACCTGACATTGGAGGTTCCTGGGAAGGATTACGAAGATACGTCTACAACCGAAGTTGCCAACATCAGAGAATGGTCTGAGAGAAATAGGATGCAATTAAATATGTCTAAAACATATGAAATGGTCATACGTGGAAAAATTTCAACGCCTATACCAGCTGTCGTTCCAGATATTAAACGCAAAACATGGTTGAAAATTCTAGGAATAACTCTAGAGGACCTGCCTAATAAATGGGATTTACAATTTGACGAAATGATTAGAAAAGCCAGTGGAAGAATGTATATAATGCGAGTTTGTAAGCATTATGGTTTGCCCATTAAACAGCGGGACCTCTTATTCAACAGCCTGATAATGCCTTTACTTACCTACGGGTCAGAGCTTTGGGGAGGTGCCCATTATGGCAAGTATATAAACCAGATCGATAAATTTATCAGACGTGCCTATCGAAACGGATACATATCAGAAAAGCTGAATTTTATGGAAATTATTTCTAAAAGGGACATAAAGTTATGGAACAAAATAACAAAAAATAAGGACAATGCTTTATAAGAGTTGTTGCCAAATAAGTTAAATAGACCGTTGAGACAGAGAGGACACGAGTTCGAGTTGCCTATAGTAAGAACTGAGCGTTTTAAATGCTCTTTCTTAAATAGATGTCTTTTCAAGTTTATTTGACATTCTTTCGTAATCTTTAATATCTAATTACATTTTATAATAGTCTTCCATATTTTAGCAAATAAGTAGCTTTCAATTTGTAAATAGCGGATAATTTTCTTATATAGCATATATAATTCAAACCTGTAAACTCAGACGTGTGTTTTGAGTAGTGACAATAAAGACTTCTATCTATCTATCTATCTATCTATCTATCTATAACATTACTGATAATATTAAGTTGCCCTCTTCTTTGTTTCACAAGATACGATTTTGGAAGGCCATCAATAATCATTGTAAGTTCATGATAAAATGAGTCCCCAACACAAAATGTGTCTAGAAGAAACAACAATTGTTCTACTGTCTTTTGGTCATGACTGGATAAACCATTAAAACCTTTGGTACCATTACCCCGAATATCACTGTTCTCAACAGAAAGACAATGTACTATTCCTGTTTCTTCTCTAACTTTCATCTCGGTCAACTCCAGGCCAAATGATTTCATGAATCATAGTGCAAGTTTTGCCCTTGACATGAAAGTGCTTAGAGTTCTTGATTTTTTGGCAACATCAGCAACTTTTTTGCCCTGATTTTTTAAATTGTACTTCTGTTCAAGGCGGTCAATGTAATCTAACAATTCCTTGTTAACTTCAGAAAGATTTTTAATTTCCTCATCTTTTTCTTGTAACAAAGATACCATCTCAAAATAAAGTTTCTCTTTTTCCTCTTCAAGACCCTTGTAACTTTTTTTCCATTCTTCAAGTTCATTATAAATGTTCTCATTTTCCCTTTGCAACTCTTTTACAGAAATGACCATTCCCTCAAATATGTGGAACCTTCTTACACTGGCATCAAGTTCCTTCCTCTTGTGTCCTCCCTTTGCCTTGTTGTAAGCAGATTTCACCATCCCGGCAAACTTTCGCAGAGAAGCATTGACTTCACTTCTGACTGTTTTGTCTTTAGTTATTCCAAATGCACTACCTGGGATTGAAAGCTCGAAAAGGTCGACATAATCTAGACTTTGACTTGGGCTGGTATTTTTATTCTCATCAGCTGCATCTTTTTCAGCTACTTTATGCGTACCATTCTGTTTTACCATGTATTCTTGCCACAACTTCAAAAGTGGGTATGGAATACTCACAGCAAAAAGCACTGGGCGTGCATTATCTTTTGCTGCATATGCTAATGAGGGTTGCTTAATGCATAATTCCATTTAAATATAGAATCATTTAGAGGAATATCAGACATTTTGAAACACGTTTCTATATCTGGAAGTTTGTACCAGTTTCAAAATATATAAAAAAATCCTTAACACGATATTTTCTCACCTTATCAAGTTTAAAAAGTACACTTACAATTTGCATTTCCCGCGATTTTGTTTTATTTATGAGCCTGTTTCCACCACAGTTGTTGCTCAGCGGCTACATCTTCGAAAACATAGAAAATGGCGACAATAGCAGCTGGGAAATTTGTTGCGCATGCGTCAACTCTAACTTGCGTGGAGACCACGCAATTATTTTCGCGCGCGGTGGCGGGGCCTTTAAATTCGTAAACAAAAACATGTCCGGCCAATTTTTTTTCTGTGTCTTGTTTCTTTGGCTTGTTTTGAACGCTGTTTTTGCAGTTCCAAATAAAAAGAACCTTTATTGTGCCGTGTGTGGCAAATGCTGCAAACAAAAGTTAAATTCTACAAGAAATAGCCTTCCACAAAGCGCTCTTCTGGAGAGTTGCTTCGGTGTTTCGCACGAAGGGACAGGGATATTATGTTCTACTTGTCGAAGAGCTTTGTATATATACAGAACCACAGGAAAAACGTCCTTTCAGCTAATTTTTTTACAATTTTTAATAAGCCAAGTGGCAAGTAAAATTCAAATTATACTAAAAAGCACGGTGTCTAATTTGTTTTGGTTTTATTAATATGCTAGTTGGTTAAATCAAATAAAAACGATAAAGCAGGAAGACCAAAGAAAACACAACGAACTCTCCCAGCTAGAACTTCGTCGGATACCAATAACGAGGGATGGGTGGCAGAAGACACATGCTTTGGAGTGTTACGGAGAGGGGCCAATGGAGACGTGCTTATGCCAGCAGAAATGTATGATGATATTAAGACGCAGTTCAACTCCCTTTCTGGAAGTATGTACATACTGTACTGTATATTACATGCACAAAATGTAAACAGACTGTAACAATACTCCATGAGTAGGGAGGGGGTACTTGCCCTGGACTACATGCATGTTGTGAGCTCCTTGAGAGGAGGCTTTACAAATTGTGGTCAAATTGCCCCCCCCCCCCCCCCCAATGATACTATGATGCTGTTATAGAGGCCCCAGTGAAAGATTTGCCCTGGTCTCCCGAAATCTTGCCATTATCCTGGTTAACATAACATTACAAATTAACAAGTAAATAACAACAAATGACAAAGTCAATGCTTTTCTTGCAGGATGTGATCTCAAATTGGAGCTGGAGAAAATAAAACAGAGCATATATGAGAACTTTGTTCTTGGAAACCAACCAGCAATATCTCAACCAAATGAATTCATCGATTTTTGTCGTCAGGCAGGTGCTCCAAATATATTTGAACACATCTTGCAAGCAGTTTCAGAGGACCGTCATTCCCACAGGCGTCAGGATCTCAACCGAGTAAGAACAGTGTCGATAATTTATACTATGTGCTACTGCCGCAGCCAGATGTGTAATGTTATGCAAGTAGATAATGCACTCTATCTGAACTCCAATAGGATGACTCAAGAAGGCATAGATACACAATATCGGATGGGACATACATGCAGCCGTAAAACATCTGACATAATCCGCAGCCAACTGTCGCGAAATCATGAGGAAAGTTTGAAAAAATTGTTCCAACCAAGCAATCCAAAATGAATGGGTTTTGGTACTTATAATCGATGACTTCACCAAAATTCACACCTATCGAAGACCAGCCATTCTGAGAACTTGCAATCCAATGAGCATGTGTACAATTGTAGTAAAGGCATTCAAGCAATTGAGAGCAATAAAGGTACCATCAAATATTTCCAGAATCCATTGCCCAGATGGTGTTGACATACCAGCTTGTGTAGATACCAGCTTGTGTAGATGTGTTAAAGAAAGTTGACGCCCAGCAGTTTGGCACTGTTCCTGGCTCTAACACCACTCAGGCCCTCATTAGTATGTTACATTCGTGGAACAGTGCTACTGATGGAAATGGTGCGACTGCAAGAATCGTTTTGTTTGATTTTAAAAAGGCATTTGATCTTATTGATCATTATATCTTGATCCAAAAGCTTCTGTCGTATGAAATTCCAAATAACATCGTAAACTGGATAATTGATTTTTTATTAGATCGTAAACAAAGAGTTAAACTTGGTCAAGAATGCTACTCGGAGTGGGGGTCTGTTCCTTCTGGAGTCCCGCAAGGGACTAAACTGGGTCCATGGTTATTTATTGTGATGATTAATGATCTTAATGTTCCCGGTGATTTGTGGAAATTTGTAGATGATTCGACTATCTCGGAAATTATTCACAGAGATGAGGCCAGTCATATTCAAACAACCGTAGACGAATTTGCCAATCAATCTAAAAAGGACAAGTTTGAGCTCAGCGAATCTAAGTGTAAAGAACTAAGAATATGTTTTGCAACATCTATTAAGGATCTTGACCCAATAATCTTAAATAACACTCCACTTGATATTGTCAAACATGATAAAATCTTGGGTCTGAATGTTTCAGACAATTTAAAATGGAACTATCATGTCGAGGAAATTGAAAAAAAAGCATCTAAAAGAATATATTTCTTAACTCAATTGAAGCGCTCGAATGTAGGTTGTGTGGAGTTAGTCCAGTTTTATAAATCTTGTATAAGATCACTGGTCGAGTATGCTTGTCCTGTGTTTCATGACAGCCTTCCCAGATATCTATCGAAGGTTCTCGAAAGAATTCAAAGGAGAGCTATGCACATAATCTATCCTTCTAAATCATATGATGAAGCAATTTCAACTGCAGGATTGATCCCTCTACTTCAACGACGCCAACAGATCACTGATAAACTTTTTCAACAAATTTCGAATGATGACACCCATAAACTGCATAAACTATTGCCTGCTGTTAATAGTATATCGGTAAACTTAAGAAATAAATCTAAATTTACACTGCCTAAAGTTAGTACGGACCGTTTTAAGAACAGTTTTATTATATCTAATGCGTTGAAAGCAAAATTTTAACGTTTTTAACTTGTAAATACCAATCTAAGTTGTACATACCTTGTTTTATTGGCTAATTCATATTTAGATTATATATATACTCTAATTTTGTATTTTAATTCATTGTAAACTTCACTTAATTCAGCCTTTGGCTGCAATGTTTAGTAAATAAACTATCTATCTATCTATCTATCTATCTATAACCTCCCCTGAACAGGCTGCACTGTTAAGCAATAGCTACGCCTCAACTATGCCAAATTGGTTGACCACGCTGTTTTTTACACCGGATCTTGAACGACACATTCTAGAAGAACATGGCTATGGTGACGAGTCTGGAGTTCGAATGATGAGAACAATGGATGATTTGCATCTAATTGACTTTGTCGAGTTACAGTTGAAATCAAAGGATGGTTTTTCCAAAGCATATGATACAATTATGGCATCAGGTTTAGCAGCTTATTTGAAGAAGTTTGTCATAATTCAGCCTGGTGACTGGCCATGCCAATTTTATTGCAGACAACTGATATACGAATCTCTCACCCAGTATCAGCAATCATGTGCATCTCAACAAGAGCATCAGTCATCCTCCAATACTGTGGAAAATTGCAACTCCAGGAGCGGTCAAATCCCTGCCATAACATCTCTCATTCCCACTATGGGTCCATTGCACATTTCCCTAAATAGTAGAGAAGACATTTTTCATACATTTAGACCGTTCTTCGACCAAGTTTATAGTTATTTGTTCCCAAACAGTAAGCTGACAAAATCACCCAAACCCTGGAGAATAAATCTCATACTAGAAACAGTGTATGGTAGTTGGACATTAATACGAGATCAAGTGATGACCAAATTTCAAAATTCCAAGGACACTCAATATGGTACACTACTCAATTTGTTAGAAAACTATATCCCACTGGTTTTGACAATTTATACAATCACTTTCAAAAGAAACAATTTTAAAGAATACTACAATTCAATGATCCGGATATGGGTAATGTTCCTGTGCCTAAAGCGCCGTCATTACAATAAAGCTCCCCTTGTGTGGTTATCAAACACTTCCCACTGGAAAAGCAAGTACAATGAGCTTTATGAACAATTTTCCAAGTGGCCCACAATTTTTGATGAATATCCAGTGGAGAATAGACACAGCATCATCCGAGCCCAAACTCAGCCTTCCGACACTGCCGCTAAACTTCAGGAAAGGGCAAAGGGTATATTTCAATCCAAGACCAAACAAGCTAACTTTCGATTAAATTTCACCCCTCCAAAACACTTCAGTTTTTCACAGCAGCAACTTAAGTACCTAAAGGTCCGATGTGCAGAATTTTTGACAAACATTTTCATTGTGATAAATGATAACATTGGCTGTGCTTCTAGTTTTATAAGAAGGAAAACAAAATATGTCCGCTTACCACACATTTTTGGACAAGCAGAAGTTAAATACACAGCTCTTCCTCTTGGCTTCAGCGCAAAGCAGGAACCAAACCAAGACTGCATATGTGACCTCCACTCGTGCACCATTAACGACGACGATGAACCATGGAGAATTTTTCAAGGGTGTTGGCATTCATTCCATGTTAAATGTCTCAATGGCACTACTTTCTGCCCAATTTGTCATGCCTTTCTTCAAAGTAAAGTGGAGGAGCTTGGTAAAGTTGCCAAAGATGCCATTTTACATCCAAATCCAGCCAAGGAGGCCCAGCTTGATGATAATCCTGATGATGAACCAGCCAATATGGAAACTCTGCCAACTGTTGATCTACAAAGTATAGATGAAACAATAAACAAACTGAGTAACAAAATTGCAAATTTACACCCACCACCAAAGCCTTCTAATCACCATCTGCAACGAGAGCAAGCACCACCAGCTAATTATGATTCCACTCAGCATAACCGACACAAAAAGCGGAAACCTCTTCGGGAAGTTCAAAATTTAGTTAACCATGAGCAGGAACCACCTCAACAATCACAGCAAAACACAAATGGAATCATCGAATGGCTGTTCCCCACAAGTATCTGCCAAACCCAAATAGGTGGAAGACCACTGGCAAGTAATGCTTGCACAATTATTGCTTCAATGTGGCGCCGAAAGTTTCTGTTAAAAACATTGGCCATCCCATCTAATGAAAGTGATATCCGAGCTATGACAAGCAGCTACAAACAAACAATTTTGAATGGGAACTTATTGTACCAAGGTTTGAATCTACCTCATAACCAACCAAATTTGGAAGTTCGAGATGTGGTCGGCAAGATTAAGGATCTGAACTTACAAATTTTGCACGATTTGGGATTCTTCAATGTGGATGACATTAAAGAAACATTTGTTCAAATGCTTCAAGGAGGGAAAAGGCATGCTGGCGTTTGGATTATCCCACCAGCTAATTCAGTGGCCATACTTATTGATAATGGAAACCTAGCTGTGTTTGACAGTCATCAGCATGGCAATGAAGGTGGCCTAGTTCTCGTATGCAAGCTTGCACAAATAGATGAACTTTTCAATTATCTTGGAGAAAAACATAACTTGTGTGGCAGCAACTTTGCCGAACTTGCTATGAATGTATAGTGCAATTGACATCATTTGTTAGGAAATGTTCAATTGAAATAAAATATTGCAAATCAATGTATAAGGGAGTCAGTAAATATATCGTTTTCAATCATTTCAAAAATTTGTGTTGAATTGTACAATTAGTGAATAAACACGGGCATATGAAACCATCTAAAATCATTCAGTCGGTTGATTAAGTTGAAACTTAAATAAACATAGCAAGGTGATTACTGTACATGTGAAACAAACCAATGCATTTCATCAGACAAATATCAAATGAGACTCTATTTTTGAGGGGAAAAATTGTTCTCTGCTTGTGAGCTCAAGTTTTGTATGACATTCAGACATTGAAAAGTCTCTGGAATTTTAGATTTATTTATTATTAAATTTATATGACCAAGTTTGGTTTTGAAAAAACATAGTCGAAATATAAATGGTACTAAAGTTACTTCTAGCAATAAAAGAAAGCTAAAAATGCCTATTTGTAGTGGGAAAACACTTCAAACTCTTCGCGTGAATCGCGCCAAATAAGGGCACGGTATAGTAATTTCAGCCGAAAGGAATCCCAGTTGATTGGAACGTACTTAAGTCAACAGCTAGCTTGCTCACATTGCATGCTTACTAGCGCGCGTTTTAAAGGCGAAATTTGCCTTCAAGGGCAATTTTTCATTCAAAACGATTATGAATTTATTTTTTCCACACCTCTAGAGAATTCAAAAATAGGGGCATAATTTTGGAGATTTCGGTTAGATTTAAATACTGAATGAGACGAGAAAATACGACGAGATATAATTTAAAATATTTTTTGTTCTAGAAGGAGTAACGGGTTGATTTTTCTATACAAGAATTAACAAATTAGAACCAGAAACTATAACAAAAGATTAACCTAGTAGTTCAAATAGATTTGCGATCCTTTTATCCAATATACCGGGCATCAAAAGTGAACCAATATGCAATGTTTGAAATACAACCCAGGATTTCAATCGGAAGGGCGACTTTTATATCAACAAAATACTGTTTATCGAAAGCAACAAACGATGGGAATACAAAATTTAGTACAAAAATTTGGGAGATTTCGTTAAGATTTTGAGCTGTCGGAACTTGCTTGCTATACCCCTGTCCTGGACCTAGAACGTCAACAGCTGCGAAGGCATGTGAACTTTTTCCTCACCCTGTACAAACGTGAAATTATCTGGGGAAAACACAACCAGAACTGACACCTAAAGTTGTAAGGAACATCTTGCGTACCTTTTTCTGGTTTCATCACACCGACGTGTAGCAGACAGTCCTTCTTTCAGCACGCGCGTGGCAAAGTTGTGTTCATTTCATCGGTCTACCTCTTCGTGTATAAATGTGGTCATCACTCGCACAGATTTGGCTCAAACCACTTGAAAAATCGTCCTCTATCAAACCATGGGTATGAGTTCACGTACAAGTTTGTTTTACGCCATTTAAGCAATCGAGTTGCCGCACAATTCACAACTAAATACAACAGTTCGAAAGGCACAACTACAAGTCCAAACCAAGGTATCTTTGTCGCCATTATTTGAACAAAATTTACCGTTAAAAATGACACATTTAACATCTGAAGCAAAGTTGGTGTGCTAATAAAAAACTTCCCATTCTTTAAATATCTTGATCATCGGTCAGAGAAGTTCAGATCTCAACAAACTTTCTCTTTGTAGTTCTGATTCAAAATTCGAATTCCAACGAAAAAAACAGGCTGTGCCAGCAATTTTTCTGCACAGCGACAACAAATTTCCCAGCTGCTGGCGACAATAAAACAACAGTGGTAGGTTCATATTTGGAAATATTTCGTGTTCTGTTCTTGTGTAAATGGCTTTCAATGGCTTAAATGCCAGCTTTAAATTGGCTTAAAAACAGAGAATTGTAAAGCGAAGACGCCGTATCGCTACAAGCTATGGTGTTTTAAAACTAACACGGAATGATAGTTTAAACATCGAGCAAGAAAATTAGACGTGCAGATTGTCGGCAAACTCTTTGGCAGCGCTACAGCGAGCTAAAAGCACCAAGTTAGAAGGATTCGCTGGATTTGATACAAGCTTATATAGTTTGGAAATATTGGGAATTGAGTTCACTCGCGCCGGATAATGGCAAATTGTGATGGGCTGAAAACATTTATCGATATATTTCAGGTATTGTGTATTATTTGTAGACGTGTGCACGTTAAAAATTATGCTGTGATCGGTTGTGCGCATCGATTTTATAATTTTATAGTACAACTGCTTAGTATTTCCGCCATCTTGGTTTTGTAAAATTTGTTACTTGTGCACATAATTCTACTAGTCGTACGCCATCTTGTTCGAGATTTCTAGCCATGACTTATACAAATACGCAACATGTGATCTCAGAGCAGAGGGAATTAGTCCTTGAAAGGAAAGAAACTCGAGAGACGGAAAGAAGGACGGGAAACAACACGAATGGAAATATGTGGATAAGCAGAAGAGAGTATCTTATGCAATTGTGAGCGAATTTGAAGGCCATGATGACCAGTGTAGGGAAGCAAAAATATATAACCTTTTTGGAACAAGTGTGAACTTTATCCTTAGCGTTATAAATCTTGTCAAGAAATTATTTGATACAGCTATCCAGAAGTGCTAAAGGATAGCCATTACGATAAAGGATGTTTTTAAACTTTACCATTTCAGAAAGGAAAAATACATAGGAAGAGCAGATGTTAAAATAGCGAGATATAAGTGAGTAGAGTAGGCCTTTCTTGTACACCGTTGGAATAAAGCTGTCAAAGTTGGTAAGGGCAGTCAGCTAACCAAGATTTTTCATGAAAAGATAAGAATATGTTAGCGACTAGAGGACGCAATGGGGAGCCCATTGCTACACCATCAACGCGTTTATAAAGAACAAAACAGAAAATGGCAGTTTTTAGTAGGTGGTAGGGAAAAGTTGAGACCTCGTGCTAGAAGGGTCTTTTCAGCATCAGTCAAAGTCAATTTGGGAAAACTTCATTAGTAAAGTAAAAATAAGGTGTACGGTGTGCATTGTTGATATGCCGTGTTGTTTTACGGCTTCGTTAACTATCATGACAAGATCGATTAAGATCACTATAAAGAATAAACCATTAAAGAAGAGAAAGTTTCCGCACACGTTTTTTTACTTTACTTATGAAGATTCAAATTGCGATATCTAGACAAAATTTGGGGTAAACTGTACACTTATTTTTTGTATTTATGGATTACCTATATTTTTATTCAGTCAGACAAAACTAGAAAGGCAGAAAGCTTTAGTAAATCTCTTGAAGACATAGCGTCTTTTTCTGTTTTAACATACCATTAAAACTTTAAAACTTTAAAACTTTAAAACAATTCTTGAAAACATATATATAAAACCTAAAGAACTTAAGAAATAAACAAAAATGGCTACATATATATTTCGCTCATCCACAGCCTTGTCAGTATATAACGCCATAATGAATTCCAAAATACTTCATGCAAGCTCTATTTTAGATGTTCAATTATCTAATATAGTCCCTTCAGTCAAACGTAGGTTATGGAATACGAAAATAGTTCACTCAGTTTTGGAATTCATCGAAATGTTTTCTTGTGTTCTACTGATCTTCACACTTTCGGAAATCTTTCTCGACATAGCGTCATTGGAATAAACTCCGTAACATTCATTTGAAAACGTTTAACGCCACCTCCATGCCTCTGTCTGCTGTGCTTCCATAACAATGATTGCCCATCCTCCTTCTCCAACAAACTCATACGCTCAATTCCTCTCGTGTACACACTTCTTGCTCTTTCCCCAACATATATGCTGTTACATTCCGTACATTTAATTTCGTGATGTGATACCATGTCTACCGCAGGGCAGAGTTGTAGACTCGAGTCATAGGACTTGGACTCGAGTCGCAATTTTTGTGACTTGTGACTTGACTTGCTGACTTAGATAAATGACTTGGACTTGACTTGGACTCGAACACAATGACTTGTGACTTGACTTGGACTTGCAAGAAATGACTTGTTACCGACGCAAGTCAAACGTTAAGTCCTAAATATCTAGTGAAAATTAACTTTTCTAACATTTGCCCAGGAAAATCAATAGCGTTCTTGGTGCATCGGCAGATTTGTGGTTCCGACATTTTTCTGGGTTTTTTTCACGCCAAACGAGTTTTTTTTCGCGACTCTCGTATAAATTAGCGGCGCCATTTTTTGCGCCTGTTCATGTTGTAAAAACATGGCTGCTACCGAAGTTGGCAGTTCACATTTAAACTAACTAACTAAAAACTAACTAACAATATTTCTAAGTTGCTTAATGCTTATATTATATTCATATATTGTTGAATGTTGAGTTGAATTCAGAAAAATGTAAAGCCCTAAAGGTTATTAAATTCTTCTATTAAAATATTAAAACATTTCGTTTTTTAGACTGTTAGCTTCATAGCTTGTAATGTATATTTGTACAATGTACATCTATATATAATTGTCACTGACTCACTTGGTGACTCTCCCAGTATACACGAGAAAGAACTGTACAAAATGACTTGTGATTTCATGATTTGACTTGCTAGTGGCTAGTGGCTACTGGCACTGTCTGGCAGTAAATGACTTGCACTTGACTTGAGCTTGGACTAATGACTTGTGACTTGACTTGACTTGCTACTCGCAGTAAATGACTTGGACTTGACTTGAGCTTGGACTAAATGACTTGTGACTTGACTTGGACTTGAAAGGAATGACTTGTGACTTGACTTGGACTTGCAAAATGAGACTTGTTAACAACTCTGCCGCAGGGACCCCTTCCATCGGTAGTACACACTAGACAGTTATCTCTCCCACATTAGAGTAGAAAACTACGAAGGTTTTACCAGAACACCCATCAAACCAATGTTTTCGAAATCAGCATTCGGGGTTTTTTCACTGAAAATTTGGGAAAACTACACCTAAAATTCGTTGCGCAATGTCCAACCTACCATAACGCACGTCTATCATGTGATGTAACCTTAAGGTTGAAAGTAACATCTAAAACGTTTACTTCACGTAGATTTGCTTTTGCCGTGATTTTCAGGCTAAATTGCTCCAAACTTTTGTGAAGTTTCTTCTAGTAGTTATCTGGCAATTATGTGGACTTATTTTTTAGCAATGCCAATCCGTTTTGCAGTTTATACTGGCCGATGGTTTCTTTGCCAATGGTAATGTCAAATAAACTGTTGTTGATCTGCGGTTTTTTATTGTTGAAAAGGAGCGATTTTGTGGCCTGTAGGAAATTTACATGAAGTAAACTTTTTAGATGTTAGTTTCGACCTTAATAATGAAAAATACAAACCTTAAAGAAGGCCAATGACGATCCATTATACATAAACAGGCGTTAAAATCATCCACCAAGCATTATAGAACAGCTACCTACATCAAATAACAAGCGCGTTTTTTTCCTCTCATCCGCACCCTTTTCAAGAATATGCATTAATTTGCCAACATGCATTTCGACACAGCAATTTTAAGCATGAATTAAGCTATACCAAACAAATACCACAACAATCACGCAAAAATAGACACTGCAATATTATATGTTTTAACCCTCCAATTTTCTTTACCTCATTCACAAGCATTTTCCGCCAGGACACAAGCTCCATAAAAATCCCAAAAGAAACACAGTTAAAATCAGCCATGGTTGCATGACAACTTAAAGTCCATAGTCACTAAACTAGACTTATCCGCTTTCAAAAACAATGTTTCTCTTGTAGCCAAAGTGGCATATTTTTCCACCTCTCTAATGGGAAGTTGATCGTTTCAGAATAGACCACTTGATTGAAATGTCAGCCTGTTTATCCTTTAAGTCCCAACTATGATAAGTATGTTAAAAGAATGAGATACTAAATCTGATATGGAAAAATAAAGTATCTCCTTATGAATGGCCGCTTAGATAACAATTTGGAGAACAAGAATGGTTTCAAGATAAGTTTCCAAACTTTAAGCTGTTCAAAATCTCGATAAAATTTTGTCAACTGGTCACATTTCGTGACAATATTTCAGACAGAAGGATGCATGATAGACAGAAAAATGACAATCAGAAAGTTGATAGTGAGCATCACGATAGATGGATGGTAGACAGGATGATAGACAGAAAGATGACTTACAAAATGACAATAGGCAGAACAATGAAAGATAGGAGGAGGAGGGAAGGGTGGCAGACCGATGGATGATAGACAGAAAAATGAAAAACAAGTTACAGAGAAGAAAATAAATAAAAGTTTTAGATGCAAAATAATAGATAGAAAAATGAAGGGAAGACAAGTGGTAGACAAAAGGAAGATAGATGGGAATATGATAGACAGAAAGCTGATAGACGTCCAAAGGAATACTTGACCGGAGGTTGATAAGCAAAATCAAACTTTGGAATTTAGGATGATAATCAGAAAGATTATTGACAGAACGATAGACAGGGAAATGTTAGAAAGATGTTAACAGAAAAATTATCCAAAGACTGAAACCAGATAAAAGGGAAGGGTGACGACAAACCAACGAAGGATTGACAAGAGAAGAATGTAGTACATTGAATAAAAGATTTAATAGTTAAATCTATATATTGATTAGAAGTTCTCTCATTACAGTGAATGAAAATTTTGGGTTTGGAGTTTTGGATGCATCAGCTTTGATAAACAATGCAAAGAAATGGAATGTTAGTGTTCCTGATCAAGTCATGTGTGCCTTCAATATAACAGCAGAACTTGGGTAGGTTTTTGCGTTATTGAAGAAATGCATGAAATAGTGATAAATATTTTTGTTGTTTCGAAATTATCGGTTCACATTTTCAAGTACAATTCTATACCTTTGAATAAAGCAAAAATTAGGTTATTGTGTACCGTTGTAAACATGTACATTGCAGATGGGATAAAATAGAAATTACAAATTATGCAGAATCACTCGCTTCTTAATGACTGAAATATTTGCGATGCGGAAATACAGGTCTGTAGAACATTGTCATTGGAACTTTTCCTCCAATTATATTATTTCAAAAAAATCTACTGCCAGGCATCTGTTGAAAGAAATGAATATAATTTATTCATGTCCTGTATTTTCACATCACACGTATTACTCAGCATTTCACCCACTTAGGTACCAGCATCTGCAATGCAGGCTATAATCCACTGGTCCATTTAGGGATATTGGGTTATTTTTACCAAAAACATGATACTAAACTAATAACTCGAAATAGGCCCATAACGCTGGACCCATGACACTGGACCCATGATATGGGACACTTTTTAATTCCCAAATCATGACTTATGATCGCAGGCCCTAAATCATGACTCTTTACTGATTGCAAGCCCGAGACCTTGAACGCTGATGACTAGATGACCCAGAATACTGACTGATAGCAAAGATCGTATCTTACACAGAATAGGATTTCTGACTAATGACAACAATCTACAGTAACATTGTACTATAGCCAGACATGTGGATTAGTACAACATGGTGATCAGCGTGGTGTTGACGTTAAGTGAGGCTTCAAGCGCTTTTCCAGCTTAGCATAGCGCGACCAGCTAAAACTTGATATGTGAATGAAAAATATCCCCCATAGGTTGATAATTATCTAAATTGAAACGAGCGCAACGTAATTTGGTTATATGTAATCTGTGTGAACTGAACCATGTGGATTTCTTATAAATTTCATGTAAACTAAATTTTCCACCTTTTAAATAACTTTTAAGTCGTCATTTTCGTCCCGAAAATTCAAATCAAGTTTAGGCGAGCCGGCGCCATGTTGTTTTGTTTTGAGCAATTTGCACAGACCTAGCTCAAATTTGATTGGTTCTTAGTGATTACAGATTTTTGCACTGTATTACAGAAAATTGCACTGTTGTTACAGATTTTTGCACTGCTGTTTGGGATTAATTGCACTGAAATCAACCAATCACAGTCGAGTAACATTTTTATGTATATTATTAACCATGTAACATAGCATTTGTCTTTTAAAACTTTGCACTATCCTTGGATCACTAGTTAACTGTGCGCGTCAACGTGTTTTTTTTGCAAATACGGTGCATCAATATCCTTGCAAAATGAAGTACTCTTAAATTTAGTGACAGTTTAGCATTAAAAGCGTAAAAAATCACTATACACTTTATAAAAAATAGAAAAATACTCTCCCATTTCTCCAAAAAAGCACCTCCTTATTAACTCTAAGCCGTGTCGCCGCGTCAATTCTGCACAAACCCACTGACCAGAAACAGAACATATGTTTTTGGCCTAAACCTCTGTTGTATATTACTCGAATAGAACTTTCTAAATATCGAAACAGGCAGTTAATGTAAGTTTACGATAAACAGATGAAGAAAACATCAAATTGTGTTGGCATCTCACTCGATTGAATAATAGTTGAAGGGTTTTTGTAGATGGAAATTATCGAGTGTAAATTATATACATTTATTGGACCTAACCAGGAACAGCTAAGAAAAATGCAACTATAGGTTCCTGGCAGAAATCGAATCTGCGGCCCTGCTATTCCGGTGCAAGCCGGAATTATTATCTATGAGCCGAGTTCGGCCAGCATCGCAACAATATGTATTCTGTAAATTATGCATCATTAATGTCGCGCATACGAAACTTTCAATTCGTTTCAATTCGATACATGGAAATTAATTGGTTCTTTAATTAAACGTAAAACAAAAGGACAAGTACAGCCAAATAAGACTTGTAAAAAACAACCTGGTTTTTACAAAACCATATTATATAGCAAAGCAATTCAACCAGCATTTTGTTAATGTTGGTTTGTCATCCAGTGCAATACCAGAATATACAAATTCCAATCCAACTGATTATATCCATAATTCACCATTGTCAAGTTTTGTTATGTCTACTGTTACAGAGTCACAGGTTTCTAAACTATGACTAAAGAAGCCACATTTCAACCTACCACTGATGAGTAAAATCATCTGACCAGTGTTAAGATAGAATAAGCAAAATACTAAAGTAGGGCACATCTGGCCTGAACAGGAACTCTGGTGGTGTTAGTCATTTTCATATGTCAGAATGAGCCATTAGTGCAACCCCTGGCTCAACAAAAGCTGTCACTAGTGTTACACTACAAGCCGAGGCTTGCTTCACTGATTTTCTGAGTAGTTTAATCAGCCATTCCATAAACCAAACTAGGCCACAGCGATGCTTAGGTATGCATGCAGTGTATATTCATAAGATATACATTAGGCTGTATAAAAGGAAGGTGGCTGTGTGGAAAGTTAAATGGAATTATAAATTCATTTATTAAAGAGTTGACCATGGGTGGCCAAGTTTCATTGCACTTTACATGATACTGAATAGTGGCAAGAGACCTGCCCATAGAAATAACAGATATCTACTATTTCTATGGACCTGCCACATTACACTACACAGAAACCAAATAAATATATATTAAATGTCTTGCCCCATAACACTCCTCATACTAGGATGTTCATCTGGTGGATATAGAAAAATATATAGTAACAATTAAATGTATAGTATAGAATATAAATGAAATGTTGTCTCTGCCATCTGTGACATTCCTTGGGCTATCCATCACATTCTTGTGGCCTCTCATTGTAAATGTAATAGTTCTCTGTGACCTTGTGTTCTGACTTAGATACTATAAAATACAAGATGAAAAAAATATGTTTAATATATATCATTCTACCAAGTATATCTATAGATTTTTGTAGACGATGGTGGTATGTAGTTTTTATCTATATTTTGTTACAATACAATTACTTGTTTAAAACTTACCAGTTCCCATAAATACTTCATTTTGTACGGCTTCCTCGAAGGCTTCAAAGCGGAGTATACCAGAACAGTGGAGTATACCCTTCCTATACTGATCTCTGTTCCTTCGACTCCGATCTCAAAATTGACAAAATATGAGAGATTTTTCGCTTCCTACATGACTATATTTTATATTGTTTTATAATGTGAACAAAACATGACTTCCCGATTTGACGTCATCGCGGCTATTCGTACTCAGCCTCTTTTCTCCCGGCCATGTTTTTAAAAAACCTATTTTTTGGCACGTTTGAGCCAAAATATCTCTGGAAGTATTTATCCGTTTAAGGAATGATATATATCATTCGAATTGTCTCGTCACGGCCGATTTTTGAGAATAAAATGGTAATTGTGACATATGCACTTTAACAAAAAACTCAAAAACAGCATCTGTTACATAGGTTTTCCCACCCTTATCATATAAAGCAATGTGCTCTAGTGATTCAGGGTACTTTGATGTATCAAGTACATCATCTTTGTTCCATTTCATTTGTTCAAGAATTGCCTTCATCTTTCGTGTTTCAGAAACCTTTTTGGAAGCTTTTGGCGAATTGGAACATTTGTGTCGACTAATATATGAAACACAGGCCTTGATTTCCTTGTGTACTACCCAACCACTTAGATCTCTTAATTTTCTATTTCTTTCCTTTGTTGTGGCATGGACTGGGGCTTCTGGAATGGGGTTATTATCCTCTTTTCATCAGCTTGCCGTTTAATAAATTCAGCATACAATGCCCTAGAATACACAATTGCAGCATTACGATTATTTTCTCCAAAACCAATATCAACATGTGAACATGAACATTCTTTCCACTTTTGAAGCAATTATGAAGACCTACATAGGCTGTGCAACTGTTTTGTCACACCTGTCAATTTCTTTCTATTAACTAATACTTCATTTTGTTCAGTGAAGTGGTGGAATTTGTGAAAAAGACACCACAGCCATGTACAAAATCATTGATGCGCATACTTGAATCAGAATATAACTGTTGTTGTTTATTTTCTTTCAACTTAAGGTTACTTAATACGGTTGAAACATCGTCACTGATTTTAGATTCTTTTTGAACGTGCCTGTGGACACTGACCATCACACCTTCAGGTAATCTTTGTGAGGAAAATTGTTCTTTAACAACAAACAATGGAGGCTCTTTTGCTGTGCTAGCAATTGATGTGCATTCATGGACAGTTATCAAATCCAAGGATGTTATATCCTGTTTTTTCTCTGACTGTATAATGTCATTTATATCTAGCTTGCTTGCCACAACTATACCTTGAGAGTAAAAGTCAATGACAAGTTGACAAATTTGAGGCAAAGTTTTTCTCTAGGAATTGATCTTCAAACCTTCAATAGCGTTGTCTCGACGTGACGTCACGAATTCCGACCCCCCGCCAAGACTCAGACAAACATTGGCAACTCTTAATATAAATTGTATTATGATTGAGAGCTTGCTGTGAGTTATTTTGATAATTTGAAAGTTTATTTGTGCGGAATCATACACACGTTGTACTTTTTGCTTTAGTCGAAGTGCCAGTGTCGATATTTTTGCTTTGGTAGTTGTAATATAGGCTATTTCATCCCTTTAGTATGGACTATTCTGTCGCTGCTATAAATAGGTCTACTACTCTATATAGTCTATATTAATATATTGTTGCTTTCGTGTTTATACTAAGTTTGGACGCTTAAAAACCATTTTTTGTCGATTTAGTGCCCATTATTTTGCTCTTTTGATGTTTTATATTCGCTTTTATAGTGCCCATTATTTTTAAAATTTACTATTTTGTCGCTGTATTAGTATCCACTATTTATAGTCTATTTTGTTTACCTTTTAGTTTTAATACTATAAAAGAAGCTAGGTCTAGGTTTGTCTACTATTCTATCGACTATATTCTATATTTAAAATACGGATTTATTTCAAATGAAAGATTAATTGTCACTTATACGTAAAATAATTTCAAATATAAACTCTTTTCACTGAGGAATCTTCGTTGATAAGTAAAACTATTTTGCTTTGACAATAAAAAAATATGTTGAAAAAATATTTCACAAGCCGGTTAAGGGGAGGTTCCACCCAAACTAATGTGTTGCAATTAGCTATTTTTTAGACCTACATTGTAGCAACAATTTTTAATAAACCTTAGGCAAACTATATATCAGCAGATAGCTAATGAGTGGGAGAATCTGAAAATATATTTAAAATATATATGAATGCGTTGCCTATGGCAACCTGAGCAGTTAAAGTGGCCACATGCTGTTTTTCCAGCATACTGTATTTGAGAAAAGATATCTTGCTACTGACATGGCCATATTAACCCATTTTTTAGTCAGTGATACTATACTAAGTAATTATGGGGATGAGTTGAGGATTTTTGAATAACTTCTAAATTTTCAGAATAACGCACCGTTGAAATTAGTCGATAAATATCTCTGGAATTTTTATGCAATAGATCTTCTTCAAAATTGAATATAAAAAAATCCTCAACTCATCCCAAAGAACATAGAGAAATGCATAAATACTGAAAATTTCAGATCAATTGAACAAATAGTTCAAGAGATATCATTTCTCAACCTTCGAAATAGGCTCAAATAGCCAGTTTTGAGAAAACGGCATTCAAAGTTTGGGCTAATTGTCAAGTCTATTTATTAATGTCTAATTTGCTCAAATTCACGATTTTTAGTTTTGCCATGTTCCTAAAAGGCACCAGCTTCATATGTGGTGCCCTCAGCTTCTTTCATGCATCAAGGCTTCTTCTCGTCTAACACGAAGCAATTGTTCTCCTTGGCGTCGCTTTTTGGCTTTCTCGGTCGTTCGCAGATCTGCAGTTCTCAAGCGCTTCTTGTCTTTTCTTGCAGAACTTTTGCTTGTATGCTCACCACCAGGAATAGAAAGTTTCTCATTATATGCTCTCTGCTGGCTGCTCCAGAGTGAAATTGCAGAACAGAAGAGGCAACTGCACAACGAACCGACTTAGCTCCATGATGCTTGTGCTTGTGACATCGAGACCAGACAACACCATTGATGCACTCGTTAACATTTTGTGTTGCTCCAAGTACACATCTTCTCAGAAGGTTGCTTTCACTTAGAGTCATGAACACAGGCTTCAAAACTTCTATGAAAACATGAGGCAAGCAGTCACTGTCTTTGTAAGTTGACGTTCCACTTGCTGCATCCTGCTGCCACTTGCACCACGACTTTTCTCCTCTTGGGCAAAATCTGTGTTGTTGAACCAGGTCGTCGGATTGAACATTATGATGCAGGGATGCAATAATGTTCTTTTTCATTTGGTACACTGCTGCATCAATTTCTTGTTGTGAGGGCGAAGTTTTGCCAATGGTGTTTTGACGAATTGCAAGGCCATAATATCTTTGTAATTTCTTGATCTTTACTTCAGTAAGGCGACCTTGTCCGCCAATTGTCTTTCCATCGTTCAGTTTTCCTTTAGTGGCCGCTTTTAGTTTCATGAGGTGTTTTCCCATTCGCTTCTGAACGTGTCCGACACAGTCAAGTTTTTCAACCTTACAATCAGGATACATGTCTTCAACCGAATTGAATGCTTTGCTGTCACCATCACAGACCATCCAGCGATATCTTAGATTGTGGGTGGATATGGATCGTTTCCAAAGTATTGTTGCTCCATCTGCCTCCATTGCTGGTGAGCTACCATCAAAGTTTATGTCACATTGGTTTGACATCTCATGTTCCATCTGCCACTCTTCAAATTCATCATCATCTTCACATTGTGATTTATTTCGAGCACATTTCTGACAGGCTTTTGACAGAACATGATAATCTAATACCTCGCCGGTGTCAACTGAAATTACGAAGACAACACCGGACAATGAGGTAAATCCTCGCTTTGCCCATGTGCCATCAAAACTGACAGCAATGTCCACTGGCTGTTCATTATCTGTTTCTTTGTTCTCTTTCAAGATGGCATCACGAGCTTTTGCCCCAACTCTGATCATTTCTTCTTTGCATTCACTCTCCAACACGTCCATGATATTCTCCATCTGTTTATAATAGGCAGTCGTACTCATACAGGGCATGTTTAAAGTACTGCATAATGTTGCCAATCCTTCATAGCCACAACAAGTTTCTATTGAATTATACACCAGTCGTCAATTCACGTCAAAGGATGTTCCTCTATTTGAGATGCTGGAAAATGGAGATGTTTACCAAAACATGTAAAATCGTGCAAAGTTAGGGAATCTATTGTGCCTTAATAAACTATATATTACATCTTGTTACGTACGTCTTCGTTCTATACACCATCCTAAACCATTCCACATATTTATCCACCTGGGGCGGGTTGTATAAAAATGTAGTTAAACTTAACTATAGTTAGTGCGAAAGTTAACCAATCAGAATCGCTTATTTAACTACAAAACGGGTAGTTAAAAGTAGTTAAGGGTTTTATACAACTGGCCCCAGATGATCTAATTTCGCTTTTCGCATGTATAACTGTTCTCTGGGACATTAACCCTTGCATGGCAAGTAAAAGCGATTAGCAGTACCAGAGTGCTATGCCAAATGGAACAGTGTCAGTTCTTTGCTTGCTTTAAGTCAAGTGTTCAGTTCTGGTTTAAGAGATTTAATGAAAGGTGCTTCCATTTATTAAAGTCCGTTTTTGTTTAAAGAGCTATTTGAGTAAATAATTTTGTGGTTGTTAAGTATAAGGTCGGTCATAGTTTGTCAGAAAGTGTCTTGTAAATCTGTAAATTAGTCTGATAATCAATTTGCAATAAATTCGAAATATTACTGTTGAATTTTGTCTCCTCTTATCTTTCTCAAATATTGAGTTTCAAGAAGGAACTTCCATTCGGAGTTTGTTTCTTACTTTATGCAAAGAAGAATGCCTAAACGTCCCGGTGATAAACGAATGGAATCTCGAAGTTTGTCATTAAAAAAATATATTTGTTTATGCGAATGTAATGAAGTTATTTGAATCACTTTTGTAGAACTCAAACCATTCCAACAAGTTTAAACATAAACATCGCCAAGGACAACTTGAATTGTGAATCGAAATTGATCAATAGTCTCGAACATGTTCAGCTCAGAGTTGACTTAGATTACACAAACCGTGCTGTCCTCGCTATTGACGTCCAATCAATGTCCGGAACATCATCAAGGTTCGTATATCCACGTAGATATGATTCCATAAGGAGTCCAAGAACCTACAATAATTTGGTTGTTACAAGTGTACACTTCTGGGGAGAGCCTTTACTGGGAAGGTGGACGGTGAACATTAAAGAAGGAACTGGAATACATGAAATTCAAGGCACTGGTAAGTACTCAGCTGAATAATTATAAGAGTTAGATAACAAGAAATGACTTTCTTAAAGTGCCCATGTCATAAAATGAAACTTTGCATTTTTGAAATCTATGGTTTAAGTAAGTATGTAAGTTCTAAAAGAGAATTGAAATCGGAATTATAGTTTAAAAGTTATTGTCGTTTAAACATTGAATTTTGTGTTGTGAAAAATCTGAAAAC
Source organism: Trachythela sp. YZ-2020 (assembly GCA_016169945.1). Taxonomy (NCBI): domain Eukaryota; kingdom Metazoa; phylum Cnidaria; class Anthozoa; order Malacalcyonacea; family Clavulariidae; genus Trachythela; species Trachythela sp. YZ-2020. The sequence goes on along the minus strand of JADLSH010000070.1, from coordinate 691,315 downwards.
CGCGCAAAAGAGACTGGTACGAAATTGTGCGTACGACGTCACAATAGGAACTCGTCCAACTGAACAATATAGAAAACACTATACGTGTACTATCTTATAGAAGGCAACAGTGCAAATAGAATCGCGAAACTGAAAAAATGCCGAATAGATGTGTAGTATGAGGTAAATCCTAGGTTGATCTTGTAACAGATACAAAGGAAGGCATTTCGCTTCATTTTATACCATTTGTTGGAGACGAGAGGTCCGAAGCGAAGAGGAGACGCAAGTCGGCAAACAGTGGATTGATTTCGTGCGCTTGAAACAAGCAAGATGGGATCAAACTCTTTCGTTCTGCACACTATACGATAGAGGATTCTACTGAAATGTTTTCTGGTCTCTCTGGTAAAAAACCGAGGTTAACAACCCACGAAATTTGCGTCGACGCAATTCCAAAATACACGACTACTGCCGACTACAAATCGCTGTCTGCGAGAGGCAAAAGAATGGTAGGTACAATACTTTCAAATTTCTGATTCTATTTTTTTTTCTGTTAAGGGTAAATTTCGTTTGTCAATCGTTTTAATATATGACCAATTTTAGTCACAAATATATTATTTAAGTAGGTTGTAAAAGAAGCTATTTCGATGCAGTCTGCTGGCCATGCATGGTGTTCGTCATAGTCACGCAATAAATATAAATGAGCCACAGCCGATGGAGTCAGTAGAAATGGCACAAAATCGTGAGGATATGAGTGAATAGCGTATCAAAACCATTTGGTTGCGTCGTCAAAGGATGTACAACGTGTACTGTATTATTTTAAACAGACAATGTAGCAGTAATTTGACGCAGCAGTAAATTATAAAACTGAAACTAGTGGTTGTGTTGGTTATACCTATTTAATATTAAAAGGAAGAATAACATGGAACAAGTTTATAACAATAAAAGCAAAATATATACGATACAATGTCAATGATTATAAAATAATTAAAAACGTACATACAATATTTTATTGTATTTTGTCTTTTTGATATGTTGTGTACGCTCTACAGGGAAAACCCGTCTAATGTTTCAGATTTCTTCACAGATTCTAGAATATATACTTGCTAAAATGCTTTTATACTGTTGTTATCTATCACGGTGTGTAAGAATTAAAGTAACTTTTTTGACAAACGTTTGAAAACAATATTCAATTGAAACTACCATGAAATGCAAGTCAGAAGTAATCCTACACGCCATGCAAAACACATTGTACAAATATATCCACACGCACGCACTGCAGGGAAAATCTCAGATACAAATTTTAATTTCAAATGCTATATCTATACAGAGTAAAATATATATATATGTGGCTTATAAACCACATAAAAGATCAAAATTAAAAAAGTTACACATAAATAGGTATATTATAACAATAGTCTATGGTATCAACAAAAGAGCTGTCCTCCTCTACAAATCCTACAAAGTCTTCATCAAGAACAGGCATAAACTGCCTACTTATTTTCTCATACGCGCGTGGTATTAGGTATAGACGCCTATAAACCATCCACGCAAAGCTTCTATTTGCTGTGCTCCGTAAGAATCTACAAATCAATATATAAGTCTTTTTAATAAAACGTGTATTTGTGTATTGACATGTATAAATATAGATAATCATAATAGTATATATACAGTCGATATATCAATGACAATGTGTGCTTGTTTGGCGATATTCTTGCTTCTTTCTTGCTCGTAATTTCGTTGCTGCTAAACGGAGGGCCCAGGTATCGAGACATAAGCTATTTTCAACCAAGGATGCTTGACAATACATGATGGCGGGACTTCAACTTGGCGGGACAATGTCACTCTTTAAATAATCGACGCACTACATTTTCCATACAACATTGACACTCTTTAGCATATGAAGCGTCTCAATGCGACAATTGCCACATTTACACCTGAAATATTAGATTAATTTTGTAACAAATACACGAGTCACGAAACCCATGCTACGCAACAAAATCAAAGTGAAATATTTACCATTTTTTATTCTATACCATCAACTCTTCGCTGCATGTAGTTCCGTGAGACGTTCGTCGTACAATTTGTTGCTCTTTTTCGCGGTATTTTGCGAGGCATTCTTCGTCAGCAACTAGTATTTATTCATTATTTATATAAGGAAGACGTCTTGTCCATGATTGCTGCTTGACTTCGCTCGACTTCGCGTCAACGGTGTTTTCATCGATTTCACTCGGTTTCTCGATTTGATACTGTCCGGGAATATAGTTCCAATCGGAGTCATCGCTTTGGTAGCTATTATTTTCTGTACCTGAACTCGTTTACGACATTTTTTACCGGGCTTGATCGCGATTCTCCCATTACATTTATATACTTTTCACTTATCCAAGTAGGCAATGGGTTCCTATTGTGACGTATTAGTTACCATGCAGTTTCCCACCTTCGCGGTTTTCAAAAACTTTTGCCTTATTACTCCGTGAAAACAAGCTCAATTTTAAATCTGCTTTGTATTTTCATGATCTACGTTTCAAGGAGATTCTAATAATGTAAACTCCCATTTTATGACATGGGCACTTTAAGGCTGTCTATATAGAACCTGGCTATCCCGGTAGATGGGATGGTCCAGCAAGCAGTTACAATGCTGCATAACTTTGGCATGGTGCGTACACTATATGGGATACTTTTATGAAACGGCACAGAAACCAATTCGTTATAGTCTGTAGGCGTAGTATTAGTCCATGGGATTCACAACAAATAAGTCGTTTTCAGTCGCTCAGAAAGGGGACAAATATGGTTGCAAATTTAATAAATCTCATTTTATGAAGGATGCAAAAGGGGCAGATAGCAAGTTTGGATAGCAAGTCTGAATACACAACTATCATCTCGTATTTAAGCACTCAATGTGCTTTACTATAAGCGACGGCTCGATATATTATGTTTAAAAACAGAAGTATACCTCTATTTTTATCCTTCAGTGCACATCCAAAACCGAAAATTCGTCATAGGACTTTTTTTGCATTCCCGTAAAGCCGAGAGAGCCTATGCCTTATTAGTTACCAGTTTTACGACAACTCTGTTTTTAAGACGGCGGTCGAAGCAAGTGAGTTTTTTTAATATTTTTAATTTTTTGTTGACAGTTTAATGTTTGTTCTTTTTTCATATAAGTCACTTTGTTGCTTGATGCGTTTAAGTAACTTTTGTTAAAAAGTCAGAAGTAAATATGAGCAAAAACGCGCTGCATGGTTGGTTTGAATTGAATAAAACATTGAGCTATAGTACGAGAAGATATTGACGTTTTTGACGAATTTAAAATGGTTTAAATTACAAAAGAATCCAAAGAAGACCTATATACAAGGTTCATTTTGAAAAAGTACAGGAGCTACTACCACAACAGAATGTTTTGAATGTAATTTTATCGCAAAATCGCCAACAAGTGTACTAATAAATTTGTGAGACTGTGAGGTTATTCTCTAGCTTCCTTCTCTGGTGCGTGTACGTTATTTATGTGGTATATCACAGTTTTGGCGTGAGAAATATAGAGTGAAGACTTTCATGAAACTTTTGTGATGTATAGTAAATATAATTACTTATTTGTGTTAGGTACGGTTATGGTTTGCGGTTTTTTGGTAATTTGTTTTTCATTTCGTTACGCGAAAAACGCTCACTGTTGCCAGGTTTACCTGTTTACCAACGTTTTCTGTGCATGCCATTATAACTCGTGAATCATTTTCTGTTTCTTGAGCTATAATAGGCAATTCCAGCTATCTGGTTATATTTCCATTTCGCGCCAAATTGCGGACAGAAAATGTGTATTTTACACGAAGCTATATTTTCAAATTTTTATACTTTATCTTTCACTCCAAACACTGGTTTAAAAGTTGTATTTTTAGCAGAGGTGATCAGGACTCTTAAACGTAAGTTTCGGCGAAATCCATTCAATAATTCGCGAGAAAATTTCTTTCGAGTTGACACAGGAGTAAGGAAATTTGGCAAAAAGCTGGCTTCGAAAACTACTCTGTCGCACGTTTTGAAGTAAATAAAGTGATCGGTAAGAGCACTGTAGACAATTTACCCCTTCAAATGGAGCTCTGTAACCAAATCTAGATTTTTGGTTTGGCCACATGTGTTTATAGAATAGTTGCAAAAATTAGTGTTTTGGTTGCTGTGTGTGTGCAAAAGGTTGTATTTTTAAGAAGCCCAGATAGTGGGCAAACTTCCCATTTCCCTTAGTGGGGAGTGTGAACATTTTCTGTAATTACCTATTTTGCAAAATATACACTAATTTCATTTTCCAGGAAATATGATTATATCATTTCTTTCTATTGGCTTGGATAGCCAACACGTGTTAGGCACATGACAAGCTTGCAAGGTGAGCTAGCATGATTTGCCAGACCATCATCTGCCTATACAATAACTCATGTGGACATTTAAGTGGGAAGTAAATAAATAAAACCTTGGACTTCAAGAGTAAACAAAGGTAATTGAGTTGGCTGTTACAATAATAAAGACAAAATCTTTAAAAATGCCAATTCTTACTATTGGGCACACAAAAAAACACCCTAACCTCTTTATCTACAACAATTGTCATGAATGTACCAACTGTGATCAGCAGCAACATGCACCTAGTCTTTTAATTTTCCCCAAGTTGTTCAACTTCCACAGCATTTACATTAAAGTAAGCATATCTGCATGACTGCATATTCATCAGTTATTTACATATTGGTTTTAGTTGTGTTGGAATGAATAAATTGATAGTTCAGACCTCTAAGTATAAACTTTGTCGAAGTTTATTAACAATTTTATAAACCCTAAAATTCAAGAACCCACTCTTCCAGGGGCACCTCCCCTAAAATTTATTTCACCTCCCCCAAAATCTGACCTTGGTCCTAGCAAGCGGGCAGTCATGGGCTGCAACCACAAGCCTTCCGAATGTTGTGGGACTAGCAGTGTTGTATATTTTTGGCTGCAGCCGACACTGGACCCCAAGGTTACAGATATATATAAAACAATATATGAAGCAATCTTGGTATGAGCATAGCAAGCATGGTTCTTATGAACAGCCCCTAAACAATTATAGGAGAACTACAGTATATCATGGGACAAAGGGCTGTTTATTAACAACTTTCAGCAATCACTGGTAGTCATTACTTACTGTCTGGAGTAGTGGGCAGACAAAGGACTTTGCATATAATATATATTTTCAGTTATTTTAATGGAAGGGCTTCTTAAAAATACAACCTTTTGCACACACACAGCAACCAAAACACTAATTTTTGCAACTATTCTATAAACACATGTGGCCACAACCAAATATAGCCAAGCTAAAGTCAACAGCAAAGCAGAAGTATTTTACAGTCAATACTGTTCGGAAATAACGAGAAAGTTGCTAGTAAACCGGGTTTGTTTTCGCGACAAACCATATCAAAGTGAAGCCATGCTTCTGGGACATGTTGACAAAATGTCGGCTAAAACATTTTGATTTTTAACTGCCTGTATGTAGAAATCAAGCAGTCAGAAATACATAAAAACAATAAATCTAGATTCTTTGGTTACAGAGCTCCATTTGAAGGAGTAAATTGTCTACAGTGCTCTCTTACCGATCACTTTATTTACTTCAAAACGTGCGACAGAGTAGTTTTCGAAGCCAGCTTTTTGCCAAATTTGCTTCACTCCTGCACAGTAATTTTTTCGGGGCCATTTTGGCCCCGAAAATGGGGCCAAAATTTTGACCCTGAGACGGCCCCTTTTAGTGGGGCTGTTTTGGCCCCAAATTGGGGGCCAAAATTACAGCCCTTGATGGGGCCAAAACAGCCCCATTAAAAGGGCCAAAACAGCCCCATTAAAAGGGCCAAAACAGCCCCATTAAAAGGGCCAATTTTAGTGGGGCTGTTTTGGCCCAAAAAATGGGGCCAAAATTTTGACCCTAAAACGGCCCCTTTTAGTGGGGCTGTTTTGACCCCAAACGGGGGCCAAATTTACAGCCTTCTTGATGGGGCCAAACAGTCCCAGCTTTGACCCCATCAAAGGGCCAATTTAGCTTTCGTTGAGGTTATTTTCGTTCGTAACTTCAAATAAAGCTAAATTGACCCTTGTTAATAGGAACTAAAATTGGTGAAGATAAAATATAATAGTGAGTTACACAACAATTTAAAAGTTAAAAAATATATATTTATAAGTTTGACATTAATCTTAGTTTACACACATATATATACATGCAAGTTAACAGTGGCAAAACTAACAATGGCAAACTAGCATGCATGCATGCTATGCAAAGCAAATTTTAAATTATTTGTGTTATTCAAAACTTACAAAACTTAATCTATTGCCGTAAACTCGATGCAGGTTTACTAGCATTTGATTACAAAATTTAATCTATTGCCTTAAACTCGGTGCAGGTTTACTAGCATTTGATTGCATGACCAGTAATTGCCATCGCAGCTAATAGAACTCCTCATATATGGTTTGGAAACTCCATGAAGTACATTATAACTCAGTATCTATATTATTGTCCAGGTTTCTGCTAGAATGTGATTTTATCACATCCAAACAACCAATAGTAATGTCGAAACTAAAAAATCACATTCTTGCATAAACATAAACTAATGAGTTATATTGTACTTTGCAAGTTGATGGTAGTCTCAATGATGAAGACCTGATTTATAAGTATGTCAATACCCATTTACCCCATATTTTGAAATACATGTATCTTGATGGCTATATGATTGTATACACTGTTAATTTCAAGGAGTTAATTTTACTCCAAAAATGGACTAAAAAAAAGGTACCAGTTGACTCGACCAGCGTTGATCACATCAGTACCAGGGCATTCAACAAACACTTGGTTCTCCCCAATAATCATTAACTGGTCTACATCTTCCGGGTACCCAGTGCACAAAACTGGACCATTTCGTTCCGGACCATACTCTCCATTGTTGACGAGGGCTATGGAAACAATATTGTGAGTGTCAATGTAGATATTGGTGTAAAACACAACTACTCAACTAGAATACGATTACACATCCAACATAGAATATGAAGTATGAGGTCAGAGTACTTGCACAACATTAAATGTCCCGCAGTAAATAGCACTTGCCAAACATCAAATGTCCTGCAGAAAGCAAGCTAGATTATATACTTTGTCTCAGTGGTGAAGCTAGACATTAGCAACTAGCCATGCTATGCAAATATATTTTTTAAATAATTGAAACCTTTATTTGAGTTATTATAAGGAGAGTGGGATACTCAGCAGTTGACTGTTGTGTAAAACTACCTAAAGACTGGGAGACTGCCTGGACATTATGTAGTGCTATAAGCTAGCTCTCTTGGATTAAGCAAAACATATTGATTCTATACAATAGAATCTTAGGAGAATAAAAATTAATACACTATTTTAAAATGCATTGGACATTAATCGGTTAACCTAGAATTATCTCGATTGTGCGGTGCCAGTGTGGGTAGAGTATAGCAAATACGGCGGTTGACTGTTGTGTAATACTACCTGAAAAATACAATAAGAAGTTTGACGTTTCGAACGAAGGCCCTTCATCTGGGCTTCTACTAACTTCCAGACGAAGGGCCTTCGCTCGAAACGTTGAATGTCTTATTGTATTTTTCAGGTAGTTTTACATAACAGCCAACCGCCATAACCTTGAATTAGTTAACTACATACTGTATCAAATCTTCTCACCGCATAAAAATACAAAAATTCTAATAATTGTTATATTGCGACCAGAGGTTTTTCTCATCCAAGAGAGATAGCTAGCTTATGGCATTACCTGCACATAATGTCTAGGTAGTCTCCTACTCTCCCTTTGATTACTCAAATTGTCTGGAGTGAAGCCATGGAATCTGCTCTTACTATTCAAATAAGCATGCATTAAAATAGCCTAAAGACAATGCATTTCTGAAGGTTTCAATAATTAAAGAATCAACAATTTGCAAATGCATCTATAGCACAACCAGTTGCTATGTCTAGCTTCATCACTGAGACTGAGTATATAATAATAAAGTATTTTGCAATAAGCAGTGGCGGTAGAGGGGGCCAGTCGCCCCCCGAATAATTTCTCAAAGCCTTTGAATGATAGCTGGTTAACTGTGTAACAAAGCTGTATCAATTAATGATTTTACAACCACGAAAGCCTTGATAGGCTGTAATTTAAGTAAATTTGCATGAAATTTAAGTGAAAAAGGTTTTAAGAATGGAGATTTGCAGCAACAAAAGGATGGTTATATGTTGGCAACCTAAGTTCGCACCCCCAATATTTCGCGAAGTGTCCGGCACTGGCAATAAGTTCCATATCCATATCCACACATTGTTCTGTCTGGTCCCATTAGAATGTGGGAAGGAAGTACTAGTCGATACCACATAGTGTAGAGTGAGAAATAGATATGTTGTACCACAGCCATTATTGCCCTTAGGAAATGCATAATACGACTTGTAGCAAAAGATAGGAAATGTATAATATGAATGGCCCTAGACCAATCCTATAAATTCATAATAAATTCAATGCGTCAAAGTCACACTCGGGAGTTTCTAAATCAAAATCTCCTGGGTACTTTCCTGTGGGTTCTCGGCTTGAGAACCAAATTTGATTTCCCCCCACCCCCATGGGATGCAAACACTTGGCAAATGTCTCTGGGTCCCCAGGGGTCGACCCCAGGGGGAGGCCGCTGATACATGGATAAGTAGGGCATAGTGTTAGTTCTCTCTACTCTTGGAACATAGGCATGATATAATTTAACATCTATGAATTACCTATGTATATAAGAAATCTGGCTAACTTTAGTATTTTTAAGCAATTAGTTAATACTTATTATTTTAAGGAAGCCTTTATGTAAATACTTCATGTGACATATAATCTATATAATCTTGTTTACTTTTAGTTAGTTTACATACCTATATAACCATTCAGCATAGAACAATTTTAGTGTAATTATGTTTGTGATGCGCATTTGATCATATACTATAGCATGTTAATTTGCGCAATATAAATATTATTATTATTATGATCAACTTTTGAAGCAAGCTATTTTAGTATAAAAGTATGTTCCTGGTACTACCAAATATCCACTTATCGGCAGCATGAGAGCATCATGGATTTACATTGACTGGTGCATAAACTTCTCACAATCAAAATATATCAACCAGGCATTTGAACATTTACATGTAGTTGGACAATGGGCTCAGTGATTTTACATTCTTGGTCAGGTTTCGGACATGTGAAATTATATAAAAGTCATACGAATCCTATTAGTATCGATGAAACATTTCAGCTTACAAAATACAGCAGAATTTAGATACATGACTCTGATTGACAGTATACCAGTTAGTGATGACAAGGTCACAAGGATGCAAACTCTTGAACTCAAATAATATATTTAGAATAGGCAATACTTTGTTTTTTCTCCATTTTCACTGCATATGTATCAACATAATTATATTAAAATCTTATATGAAATTTGTACCTGATTTTTGAGGACAAGATGGGCTCTGAGTATTTAACTGCCAATCTGTCATATACAGTTGGTAAATATAAACATTGAAAGCCTAAATAAAATTAAAGATTTTGTATAGTAGCATTTGCTGAAGTAATTTTAAATTGGAACTGTATTATTTTCAGCGTTTTAATTCATATATTGTCGCGGAAAATTCAAATTTTAAACGGGGACAACATGCTTAACATTCACGAACGAAGATTGCAAATATTTTCTAACAAAATCGCTCTATTACATATAAAACATAACAATAACCTTACCTGAATATTATTCAGTAGTTGCCGATGTATTGCTTCTGAAAATCGGAATTTTACCGGAATTTATTCATTTTTCGTTCATTGGCTTTGATAGAGTGACAAAACTTCAATCACCAGTAAATGTTTAAGATTTTGTGTTACATATAGAGCTCTTAAATTCGAACTTGAGCATACCGGTATAAATTTCCCGATATATTTCAATATTTTCGTAGAAATATTATGCATGTGGATTTCTCAGTATAAGATTATTAACATATATATTAAGGTGGTCCCCTGATTTTTTCCAAAAAGAGGGACGATTTCCGTCTTCGATCCGAAATTTTCTACAACTATTATTTGTCGGCGGTTGACTGTTGTGTAAAACTACCTGAAAAATACAATAAGAACGTCGACGTTTCGAGCAAAGGCCCTTCGTCTGGAAGTTAGTAGAATGGGTCGGGAAAAAACATGTGCTTTTATAGTGAATAAAAAAGCGATCACGTGATAAAAAATAAACCAATCAGATGGATTTAATCAAAACAAACTATAAACAAAATATGGAAATCACATCACAAAATATATTAGCATATAAGGAGAAGCAATTGGGGTCAAAATAGCATTTGTGTAGTAATTGTGTAGTAATAGTACAGCCTTGTTATTTCTTTTAGTAGTGACCAAGATCACATTTTTAAAAAAAAAATTCCATTTTGAATTTGTCATTTGAAGAGATTTGTAACCAAACTGCTTTCCTGTTTTGGCAATTTGGCCAAAAACGGCCTCCGTGTTTAAAAATAAAAAATTTACTCAAAATAATTTTGTTGCAAAAACAGCTCTAAATTCTAAAAGGGGCTATACAGCCCATAATGTGACAAGACGGCCCCAGAGTTGTGTCTTGGCTCCTGTCAGAGCCAAAACGACCCCCTTTCAATGGGCCCAAAACGGCTCCCTATGGCTAAAACGGCCCCAGAGTTGCGTTTTGGCCCCTGTCAGGGTGTCAAAACGGCCCCTGTTTAAAAGAGCCCAAACGGCTACCTGGGGCTAAAACGGCCCCAGAGTTGTGTTTTGGCCCCTGTCAGGGCCAAAACGGCCTCTGTTTAGAAGAGCCCAAACGGTCCCTTGGGGCTAAAACGGCCCCAGAGTTGTCTTTTGGCCCCTGTCAGGGCCAAATCGGCCCCTCTTTTAAAGAGCCAAAACGGCCCCCTGGGGCCAAAATGGCCCCAAAAAAATTACTGTGTGTGTCAACTCGAAAGCAATTTTCTTTATCAGATTTATGACTTCTAAAATGACTCGTTTTGTACGCTCACTGGCGTTGGAATTTTGAAGATTGATGTTATCTACGCTGTAAAAATTGAAGGAGAAAATTTGAGCAAGTTTATATCAAATATATAGATCCGCTACGGGTCATGAGTTTCCTTTGTATTTTGCCTATGAATAACTAATGAATTTTAGAAATATATATATATATATGTCATTTAATAAAATATTTATCATTTAATAAAATTTTAAAAGCTGCTTCGATGCGTAGCCGATATTCTTTGTCCCCTATATACATATATATATATATATATATATAACATATTATATAGCTCACTTCCCTTGTGGTCGTTTGAGCACTCTGGCCCCAAGACACTTCACGCATGTCTGGATGCGCATGTGTCTGAGTATTGTACCACATGCGCTTGGTGAGGGCAAGAGTATGGTGTATAAATACGAAGTCACTCGCATCTAGACTGCGTTACAAGCTGCACTGACGAGCCGTTGAACGGCGAAACATGCATGTCTGCAGATTTGACTAATATGTTATATATATATATATATGCTCAGACACGTGCGCATCCAGACATGCGTGAAGTAATATTATATATATATATATATATATAATATGTTATAATTTATTCATAAAATTAAGCCGTTGTTACACGGTGTTTCACGCCTAACTTTATAAGCGAGGCGATCTTCAGGCGACTGAATTCAGGTCATGGTTTGTTTGCGCCATTTTCCCAACCGTTCTTTGGCGCGTACGCGTGTTCGTTTTTTGCAAGCGCTTATTTTCTTGCGCGCGCAAAGAAGACTAGCCTTTTGAGGCTGTGAAAGATGTTTTGTTCGATTTGTATGATTCCCCTGATGTGGTCGAGTACGCTACAGTATTCTAACTAAGACACTCAAAGACAATTTAAAAGGTTCTGAAGGAGTAGAACAGAAATATATTGTTTCCGCACTGACAAACTTGAAGCGAAACTTGAAGCGTTAGTCATAACTTGTCGCTCTTCCTGGATAAGTTGCTGAACCCACGCTGTAACGAACAGCCTACACTGCAAAAATATATGTGTAAATTCTACACAAAAACTTGAGTAAAATTTGCATCCACAGCAACACATTAATTGTGTAAATGTTACTCAAAAATACCGGTAAATTTACACAAAGAAAATGCATCCACAGCAACACAAAATTTTGTGTAAAATTTCACTTCACACATCCGTTGTGTGAACACTACACAAAAATATCGCTAAATGTACACAAGTAAAATGCATTCACAGCAACACAAAATTTCACTGTACACATCCATTGTGTAAATGTTACACATCAATAACGGTAAAATAAGCACAACGAGAAAATGGTTTCCGTGAAAATAATTTAATACCTAATATAAAGAACAATTTTAAAAATTCACATTTAACAATGAGTAATATACATACTCATGCAAATGACAATTTTTACAAACAAACTATAGCTATACTTATGATCCTTTTGATATTAAAAGGTCAATGTCATTTACGAATGAAATTATATTTGTTGGCAGTTTCTTACCATCTGTGATCTGCAATATACACTTTTGCAAATACAAACAAAAGTTTTTAATGGATGGCGGATAATTAAATAAAACAGGCATAAGCGTTCCAAACCTTTTCCCCGCTGATTTTGCACACCAATTGCTTTTCTGCCACAACCATTATCTTACTCGGTGCTTCTAATAATCTCTGAATAGTTATGGTAGGCTTTGGTGCCATTCGAGTTTGTCGCCTGATATCATCCTTTGGTCAAGACATTGTCTGCAGTATCCTGTGGTAGAATAGAAACACCAATGAGCATCATATGTATCCTTACACAATCAAGTCCCTCACCAACTGCGCTGAACTTCTCGACATAACAATGGGCTACGATAACAACTTTCGACTTTCGCCCCGGATTCGGGTTTTGGCACATATGCCTTGTTGACCGCCACGTCATTTTACCCTAAAACAGTTGAGATAATCTGTCCTAAATGAAATGCACGCAAACTCCTTTACAGGTCCTAGACTACACAGACTAATATAGAAACATAACACTATGTAAGAAGATGCCAAAAGTGACGAAGCACAAACGTGACCAGATCCCATGCATGGTGCTCACCATTAGACATGACAGTACAAACAGAACAAGAGAATTATAGAATAGAAAAAAGAAGAGAGAATGGAAAGCAAGAAGAAGTATTGGTCAGTCGTGATCAGTGAGTGAGAGCTAGGTAGGTCAGGAGTGTAGGAAGTTGCAGTAAAGTGGAGGTAAGCCTTGTGTTGGTATGTTTTAAAGGTGGAGAGAGTGTCGTAGCAGTTGGAAGGAGCAGATTTACATGCATAGTTCCACAGATTTACAATTCTAACAAAGTAGGAGTTTTGGAATGTGGTAGTCTTGCAAGCTTGTGTTCTTAAAAGGCGAGAGGTACCCGCACGTGTCCTGCTTGCCGTAATTTCAACATGCTGTGCCACGTCTAAATCTACCAGATTGAACTTGCATTTATAATGAAAAGTTAAGTCCTTCTGTTCTCTGTCGTACACAAGCGGGATAAGGTTTAGTTTGTTAGACGTTCGACATAAGTTAGTTCTCCACTTTTTTTCATCAATATCCACAGAGTTGCTCTCCTCTAACTTCGATTTTTCTTGAGAGCTGAATACCATTCGGGCACCAGACTTCGCACCCAAACGTAAGCTGAGATTTAACCAACGTCAAATATAAGGAGGTCCTGACTTGAGTGTTCGTAATTTCCAAGCATGTTCTTTTGAGGAGGCCAATCATTTTGTTTGCCTTTGCTACCATCTTCGATATATGAAAGCCCCCATTTTAAGAATACAAGAATTCCAAGATATTTTTCGACTTTACATGGTAAAAATTCATTTCCGTATGTACGGTATGGAAATTCAATCGGCTTGTGTTTCTTGTTTCCATCAACACCTTGCACTTTTCTGTGTTAAACTTCATCCTAGAATCAATGCTCCACTTTTCCAGCATGGTTAAATCTTCATGTAGGGATTGACAGTCGTCTGCTGATCTTATCTCTCTGTATAATTTTGAGTCGTCTGCATACAATGCTGAGTTTGTGCCGGATGAAATATTGTCGGGAAGATCATTGATAAATATTACAAAAAGTAATGGTCCCATGAGAATGCTACCTTGCGGTACACCCGGTGTCACAGGAGGCCATGATGAGGCAACGTCCTCGATAACAACTCGCTGTCGTCTGTCATTCAAATAGCTTTCAAACCAACGTAAAAGAGAACCGTTTATACCATGCATTTGTAGTTTATGTAAAAGAATGTCGTGATCTACAGAGTCAAATGCCTTCGAGAAATCGAGGTATAACACATCCACCTGTTTATTTCTGTCCAGACTTTTACCTATGTCATGCAGTACTCCTAGAAGCTGTGTCAAGCATGATCGATTCCGTAAGAAACCATGTTGAACATTATTGATTAATACACGAATAAATGAATAGATGTTGTTAAAGACGCATCTTTCAAGAACTTTGGAAACTATCGACAGCAGAGAAATAGGTCGGTAGTTGGTCACCGGTTCGACACAATCCTTGTTGTGAATGGGTATAACGTTTGCTTGCTTCCATTCTATAGGAACGCAGCCTGTTGCTAAAGATTTGTTAAACAAACTGCAGGGGCTTGTTGATATCTCCTTTGAGTATTATTTGAGTAGACGTGATGGTATTCCGTCCGGGCCATAAGCCTTTGATGTGTCCAACTTTCTAAGGCATTGCTCCACTTCGTATTCCGAGATTTCTATATTAAATATTTCCTCGTCAGCTTTTGGAGTCTTGTTCAGGTTTATGTTCTTTGATGTGGACTTTGGAAGGAAAACAGAGGAGAAGTATTCGTTAAATAGTTCAGCCTTTTTGTTTGGCGTTGTTGCAGTTACGTTATCATAGGTGTTGGATGATGGCGAATTTCTATTGCGAAGGATATGTTTATGGTATAGGACCAGAATGATTTTGTGATTTTGTGAGGGAATCTTGAACTTTCTCCAAATACTGTTGTCGCTTCTGTTCGTTTCTTTCGATATTGTCGTAGAGCTGTGTATTTCTTATTAATTTACTTCTCGGTCTATTCAAGGTGGTGTATTGGTGTCTGGAACTGTCTTTTTTGGTACAAACTGATCTATTGCCGTAAGAAAGAGGTCTTTCCAAGTTTTCCAGCATTCATCTATATCCGAGTGATCAGATATGGCGGTGTCGAGAGGGACGTACAAGAGATGTTGACGGGCACCATTGAAGTTTGCATTTTTAAAGTCATATATTGTTCGTCTTACCGCTTTTGCTTTTTGAAGACAAATTTTGATGTCAAATTCAACAAGGTAATGATCAGATGGAAATAGATTAGTTGGATTTATACGCTTGTGATGAGCTCAGGAACATTGCAGAAAATACAGTCCAGTTTATTCCCACGCAGATGTGTCAAATATCAGCCTTTTGTAATAATCTCACAGAAAAGCTCTTCTTTGAAACCGCCTTCAGAGGTGGGAGAAGGGAAGTCCAATGATAGATAGATAGATAGATAGATAGTTAGATAGTTTAATTTCACACATATTGCAGTAAAATTACTGAATTACATGGTGATTACAATGTTTATATACATATAAATATAATTACAATTTTGGTTGATTATAAAAAAACTACTCACTACTTGTTGTTATTAAAATGTTTAAGACTACTTGTTCGTATTAATACTACTGGCGATTAAAAATGATTTTTTAAACCGTTCTGTTTTAAAATTCGGTATTTCCACTTCTTTGACTTTTCTCAGAATGTGACAAGACATGGAATCCACTTTCGAAATAAGGTTCGCTAATTTATGATTATCATTTTCTAAAATTTGATTAAAAAACTTCTCAGATGCCTGATCCCTCCTCTCGTGGAGAGTCGAAAGTCCACTTTCAACGAGAGAGTCTTCGTATTTGTATCCGGGATACACAATAGAATGAGCACGTTTTTGAATACGTTCAATGTCGTCGCTGAGATATTTTGGTAGAGAATAGTGATATACAATGGAGGCATATTCCAGAACTGGTCTTATACATGTTTGGTAAAATTGTATTATGTCACTTTTTGGAACTTTAGCTCGTTTTAACTGCACCAAGAGATATAATCGTTTCGAGCATTTAGAGACAATGTTATCCACGTGATTGTTCCATTTAAGATCGGATGTAAAAGTAAGACCAAGTAATTTTGCTTCTTGTACGACTTCTAATGGTTTCCCATTTACGAGGATGGGAGCGAAGATACTCTTCGTCTTCTTAAAATCAATTCTAAGCTCCTTGCATTTCTCGTCATGAAGCCGAAATGAATTGGTATCAGACCAACTTTCAATATTCGTTACAGTTTCTTGAATCGAGCTTCGACTAAATTTAGGTATTGTCTTCGATATCGTAAGATCGTCAACAAATTTTGCCTGGTCACTTCCTGTCAGAGTTAGGTCATTAATCATTACGATAAACAGCCATGGTCCAAGCTTTGTACCCTGAGGTACTCCAGCAGGTACGTTTCCCCACTCAGAGAAACAATCAATGTTGAATGACCAATCAATGTTGGGTAGGTTTAAATCGCCGACTAGAACAAGCTGACATGACTCGTCTAAACGATCTATAGAGTCTCTCAACTCCGTTAATATATCTGCCTCAGAGTTTGGTGGTCTATAAGAAACTCCTAGCAGAAATTTTGAACAATTTGCAGGATAGAGTTCGATCATTATTAGTTCACTTTGTGGTCCTTCAAGTGACGATCTTCTAGATGAGCGCAATTCGTTCCTTACAGCGACAAGAACTCCACCACCTCTCATATTATCGAGACGATCTTTTCTATGGATGGTATAGCCAGGTACACTTTCGTTATCGAGTATTAAGTCATTTAGCCACGTCTCACAGACACATACAATATCATACTGTTCCAGGTAAACAAGGTTTTGAAAGATGGTCAACTTACTGATTTTCTTTCCGCTGTCGTCGGGAGATTCTACAACCGCCTTTAGACTACGTGCGTTTAAATACAGTGTTCGTAAACAATTCAGTTTTGTCCCGCCTTGCTTATACTCGGAGTCGGTCCTGGATTAGGATGTACATCTCCGCAATCTAGTATGGCGGTGGTAGTAACGTTGTATGACGAAGAGGTGTTACTGTAGTATTGAATCCTGGTCTTAAGCCATCTGTATCTTTTTGTAAATGACGCGAGTATTTTATACGACAGGGTGGGTTCTCCGAGAGCAAATGTATTTATCGCGAACTCTCTTTGTGGTACGGTTGTGATGTTAATTGTCAAATGAAGCAGAAGACTTAATATGAACAAACTTTGGAGCAGGTTTATTGCACGCAACATATTTCGATGAGAGAAGGACAAGATCTTGAATTCTAATTGCCACGAACGCGCTCGAATCGAACGCAGTTCGTAAAGTAGTTCTTTGAATCACGCATGAGTACTAGTATCACGTAGCCCGTATGCACACGCCAAAATCAACCGTCCAGCTTGCGCGTGCTTATAGACAAACTGTAATTTTTTTGCAATTTGATAAATAATCCAACAAAATTCACAATAAATATTTAAAATATTCCCAAACTAACTTCACATTCCCAAAGATAAATACTTTGTCACAATTCTTTGATGGTTTTACTCCCCAGAGTCGCAGCAAGAAAGCAAAAACTTCACAGTTTTACGGATCGATTTGACTCGCTACTCGCGCGTCACACAGGCGCGTCCAATGCCTATCAAATATACGAAAACGACTGATAACTTCAAATTCACATATTTGCTGGAAAGGAACACGTTGTTTTTTAATGATGTATGCGCTCGAAAAAGTCTTAATATGAGTTGTGAAAAATTTCGAGTCAGAGATGGCAACAAACATAATTGTTTTTATCTTTCTTTTT
Source organism: Trachythela sp. YZ-2020 (assembly GCA_016169945.1). Classification (NCBI taxonomy): domain Eukaryota; kingdom Metazoa; phylum Cnidaria; class Anthozoa; order Malacalcyonacea; family Clavulariidae; genus Trachythela; species Trachythela sp. YZ-2020. The sequence goes on along the minus strand of JADLSH010000070.1, from coordinate 673,436 downwards.
TAAACACAGGTTTCTAAAATGTGGTAGTCAGATAAATTATATTTTCCTTTTACTTATCGCCATGGCAGGATGGCACATTGTAAGTAATATTGTGCTGTTCAATAACTTTTTACAGCTCGAAAGAACAACAGTTTTAATTCAACGCTAGTTCAATGTAGGTTGCAAAAAACCCTAAATATAAAAAACGTTCACAAAAGTGCATCGGCTCACAATATATGTCAGAAAGTCTATTAAATAACGAAAAGAATAATGATTTAATAACTTTTGCCAACTTACCCAGCGCGAAAGGTCAATTTCAAAATAAAATGCGTCCAAAAGACTCGTAAATTTTAATGTAAACTTTTGACAGTTGCATCAAAAGAAATAAGAATAAATCTTGACCTATTCATTTTTCATAAGAATTAATACGAGACATGAATTGTCAATCAATTAAAGATTATCAAGTCATATTTTTCACATAAATATAGCAATTCTTATCTGTAGTATTTAAATGTTTTCTTTTACATATGTGTTCATACTTTCCCGCAATTTCTCATTTCGATTTTCCCTTCAATTTCAAAAAACAAGCGCGCTCGTGCCAGTCACGTCCGCATCACACACGGTACAGAGCGCTATGAGCGCGCTTCCTGTCCGTGTTTTACAGCGCCCTGAATGTACAAAGACACGAAGACGCTTGCTGGGATGACGGGATTCAGCACGAATTCAAATACTATAAATAGATGGGCACTGCATTAGCATCATACAGAGAAAACTTGTGCACCTGTTTTATAAGCACTTAGGGTACGTTAATACCAGACACAAGCACCATGACCTCAGTGCCAGTCGAATGAAAATAGATGAAAAATATATCCAATCGTTGATTGAAGTGATGACTAACACCTTCATAGATACTCTACCAGACAACGATATGTTGTAAGCTACTGAACCCATTCCCCAAGATCTGCAGCAAGCAAAGCATCTCGAAGAATAGGCTTTGGCAACCTCGCTTCCAGACTCTTTCTTCTTCTGGGGGAAATACCCATTGAACTAAATAGAACTGGAACTCTACCTCTATAGAAATCGCCTATGCTTATTTGAAGCCAAATTTGACCTCCAGACACGCGTTTTTACGTCATGTGATTCCCTCGCGAGACCACTGCAGGGGACAAATCACGCCGTTTTCTGGCGAGACAACAAGTCATGCATGAGAACAAGGGTGAATTTCGTTCTGGACCAATAAGCGCATTTGTTTATATTTTGGCTCTAAGCCAATCAGAACGCGTAAATCGCGAAATTTATAAACAAACACAGGCAGTCACTTTCGAGCTTCGTTGCAAGTGGATTTTTAATATTTTTTCATGAAATCAAGATATGTTGTTCAAAAAGGATTTCTCCTGAGATTCCTCGCGGCGATTTTTGATTTATCGCGTTGTTGCGAAGATACAGGCCTTCAAACTTTGCCTTGCGCAAGCCTAAATATTGCACTTTGAATTCACAACGTCCGAACGAAATCCTTTCGCAAATAACATTCTGATTGTTTTTTTGTCTATCGTTTTTGTTATTATGATATCAAATAAATATAGAAACGATTTCTTTTAAAGCAACAGCTCAAGATAGCTTACCAGCGTCGCCTAAGATATCGAAAAGAAGCCCGCGAAAGCAGGGGCGGATCTAGGAATTTTCGTACGTGAGTCAAAAAGTCTGAAATGTTATCTTGGGCGTGGTCTTGATTTTCGATCGGCAAAAAAGACCCCCCGTGACACGATCGTTCGCGGTATTTAATTTCGCGATAGACAAAACTTCGAAGGAATTTTAAAAAAGCCGTTTCGCCCTATATCAGGGCTCATCAGCATGCCTAGGAAACACAAATTGCAATATATCAACAGTATATAGAGCAAAGTGGTGATTCCGACATGGACAGCCTTTAGACGGCTGTTCAAAGAGCAGACTGGTTTTAAGGCGCCAGAGACTCGCCTAGAAGGAGTTTGGTTAGAAAGGGTTGACTGTAAGGGACATTTCATGGACATGAAATTGCTCAATTTTCATGCCATCCCAGTCAATATGCACACACACAAACATACAGGGATGAAAGGAGGTGATTAGATATAAATAACTATTAAAATAAGGACAATTTATCTTTCAAAGAGCAGACTGGTTTTAAGGCGCCAGAGACTCGCCTAGAGGGAGTTTGATTAGAAAGGGTTGACTATATGGGACATTTCATGGACATGAAATTGCTCAATTTTCATGCCATCCCAGTCAATATGCACACACAAACATACAGGGATGAAAGGAGGTGATTAGATATAAATAACTAAAATAAGGACAATTTATCTTTCAAAGAGCAGACTGGTTTTAAGGCGCCAGAGACTCGCCTAGAGGGAGTTTGGTTAGAAAAGGTTGACTGTATGGGACATTTCATGGACATGAAATTGCTCAATTTTCATGCCATCCCAGTCAATATGCACACACACAAACATACACATACAGGGATGAAAGTAGATTATTAAAGTTATTAAGAACAAATTAAAAAGACATGTTAGCCAGGTTTTATAATTAGTAGACAACATTTAATAATACTTTTAGAAATATTTTGTTAATTGCAAAAGGTTAAGAAAGAATGAAAGATGTCATAGTATCACCGTGTTTTATTATGTTTATGTTGCGTTGTGCCCAGTTACTGCATACTGTACACTTTGTGTTTACTGTACGCGTTGTGCCCAGTTTATACTGTACACTTATAGTGTTTGACGGTTATGACGTCAACATTAAGGTAGACAAGCTACTGTATTTGCCTTTGGTCTACTATACTGTACACTTATAGTGTTTGACGGTTATGACGTCAACATCAAGGTAGACAAGCTACTGTATTTGCCTTTGGTCTACTACTATTTGCCCTACCAATTTTCGGAGCAACATTATGTTTTATTACTTTTATAGTTTTGAGTTACACATAAGCTCACGGCAAAGATAACCACAGTATGCAATATTTTGTTGCATTGCAAAATGTAAGAAAGATAGAATTATGTAACAATGGCACAATATATTACAGTGTGCAGCAAGTTAAGAAAGCATATAATGCTCACAATATAACGGTAATGATACTGACATACTGTGTATTACGGAAATACGATAACAGAAATACTACAGAGGATTCCGTGTTACGCTGTGTTAGATAGAGATACATGTAGATATGAATTGAGTTGAATATAACTACGAGTTTAGGCAAATGCTTAGATAGACTAAAATAGTGCTAACAAACAGAACTACACTCTTAACTAAATTTCAACCTTGTGTTTCCAACGGAAAACCTATCTATAACTTTTCCGATATCTGGAACAATCTCCTGGTGAATCTTCATCAAAGCGAGACCATTCAGGCGTTCTTCAACCATGGTACTGCGCTTGTAGTCTTTGAGTATTCTAAGGGCAGAAATGGACCGTTCACATTCACAAGAAGTGATGGGAAGAGATCCTAGAATTCGAAGTAAAACTTTAATATTCTCAAAACCATCAAAACTGATAGCTTTCAACGTCAATACAATATTAGACGGGAGAGGTCCCTCAAACGTCTCCCAATAGGTGTTCCACAACGAAAGCTCAGCATCTAAAGCTAAGGGGTTGGGTAGATCATCACTGTAAAAAGCAGAAACGGTCTTAAACTCCTCTTTCCAATCAATTCCCTTGTTAATTAAAGACATCATCTTTGTGGGCACAATACTTAATCCTTTATAGACATTAACACTATCAATGTCAAAACGTGTCTGTAAAGATAAATTAAAATGGTCAATCAAAGGAATGGTAATAGTACGTTTATAATATTCTGAAATAGACGTAAAAGGGTGATTAGCTCTCTTAGTCTGTCTGCCCACAGTCCTTGGCTTTGACTCATCAATGTCAAGCTCATTTGCTAAAGTAAGACTATCTGGGTATAAAGAAGGCATCCTGAATTCAGTGTTGATGTACGACATCACCAAAAACTGTTGTCTGACATTGGCACCCCTCCCATTTCCTGTACGTCTGATGGCAACTGTTGCTTGGAAGGACAACATTATCATCATTGGAGGAGAAGACAAGAATGGCAACATCCTAAACACGGTTGTGAGTTATAATGTAACTGTGAAGAATATCAAAATGCTGCCTGCCATGAAATGCAAGAGAAGAGAGTGTACAGCTGTTTTGAGTGGGAATGTATTTTAGCCTTACCCGGAAAACGATCTCCAAAAAGTACACACGACAAACAGTATGCACCATCTTCAGAGGGTGAATAACAAAGCCAGGGATATAATTTTAACCAATCATACCTAAAACTTCTACCATTAGTCCTGGGAAAAGAGTGCTGTTTATCAGGTTTATAAACATTTTTAATTAAATTACAAATTTGAGATGTATCCATACCTTTAACCTTGTCTCTAAAGAATGCAACATCAAAATTATTAGTTAAATCATGTTTCACCTCTTCAATTTTAACCTTACTAGTTGATTGAAGAGAAGTAGTTGAGGTGCTAGGTGTTGAGTCCCCAGCTAACTTATGAGCAGCAAGTCTTTTGGAAGAAGAAAAGTCTCATTATTGGCTTTCTTTGAACATGTTGGATCTATAATATTAACCTTTGTCTTTGACCCTATACCGGTAGTAAGATAATTAGAAATTGTAGAAACTTTTTGCTTCTTAGTTATTGTGCCAGATGCCTGTGAATTAACTGCCGGCTTTCGTTTCTCCTGGTGTTGATGAAAAAGAAGAGGTACAAAGTGGTTAGGTTTAAAGGTTTCTCCGGGTTTAATATTACCTTCATAACAAAATAGAACATGAAGATCATCTACACCTTTCTTAACATGTTGACGTGGCTCAACTAGGCGGTTAAATAGCAGTTTATACCTTAATTCACCACAATCTGGGTAGTAGGAAAAAATATTTCTACTTAAAACAGAAGAGAGACCTAAAATACAAAGAAATGATGACCATTTTGTATCTGTACAATTTAAAATGGCCTCCTGTTTTACCAAGTCATCCTTGGTCAAACCTGTGTCAAGGCATGCGAGAGAGACAGACAAAGGTAAAAGATTATTAATACTTTTACCAAAGCATTCATTATGATCATTCACAGCCGACAAAAAGCATGGGTGTTGAGAATAAAAATTAGCATTAATGAAAAGCTCAAGTGAGGTTAACATTCTCAAATCATTCACAAACTTGTTGCTGCCTACCAGTGCCAATGATGCAGAGCTATATAAGCAATTGCCAGAAATTTCAGATCTATACAAAATAAAGATATTTACTATTAATATAGTTAATATAGTTCATCCGATCAGAACTATAAATCATTAATACACCAGGCCATGTCACAGAATAAATCTTTATTCTATGGCCATGTGGACCATGTGGTGACAACAAATAAAACAACATGCAGGGCCAGCTAGCAGCTATGAACACGGTTCATATATATAGTATTATTTTACACCGCAACAAAGCTTTAATACATACTTTATATAGAAAATAGAAATAAATGTCTTGATTGAAGACGACGCGACGACAGAGTATAAACAATATGCTAATATCATTAATATATCAATAGGATTAAAATATGAATGCATAAGTAACCTTTATTTGACAAAGAAACACACGCAACATTATGCAAATGTTAGGAATATATCTTTACCTTATTGCCGTACAACACTTTCGTCTGCCATCAATTGTTCCTTCACGTGCATCGGTGCATGCTGCGGGATAAACTTCTCAGCACCGAAATTTCTAGCGAGGCTAGAATTTGTGCTGTTTATCGCATCCAATAGATGAGCCGCAGACATCGTTGTTATGCTATTCAAAGCGTCGATTCGCTTGATCAGATGCCCGTAAATCTCGTTAAGACTTTCGAGATCGTTCTTCCGAAATCCTGCGATGATATTCTCGCGCATTGTCGATACACTGTATTATAATCGCTTGAAAATTGAAGCTAGCAATACAGAATATCGAGCAGAATGCTAGTCAGCTCGAAACCTGACGTATTTATACCCCACGCTGCGACTGGTCAAAAATTGCGTCATGACCGGTCAAAAAATCTAGCCATGGATAAGGATGGATAATTTTTTTTGAATCATCCAATCGAATGCTCGCATTCGAGCTCCTGAACTGCACAAACCGGTCAGGCCGCCCCACAGATCGGTCAAAATGGCGAATCTCCATGGAGATGACCCCAAATAGGCATATTGACCAATCAGATTGCTAGAATTTGACCGGAGACCGGTCAAAACTCATGGGTAAGACAGCTGATCGGTCATTGGATTGGATTGCTTTACCAAAACTGCGCCACTGAACGAATTTAATTAACTGGACTAGAATTCCAATATTAATAACTATTATATTTATATATGCCGCTGCACGAAAGGTATTTAACTGGATTAACTTAGAATATTAATTATCTGCGCAATTTTTACATGAGTCGCGTGACCGGTTTGACCACCCCTAGATCCGCCCCTGCGCGAAAGTGATGTTCGATCGAACATTTGATTTTCCCGCGGGCGGGAAACTTTTCAGTCTACACACAAAACACTTTCAAAGTTCGTCGCTTGTTTCTACTCACCTGCTTTTAAATTTAGTCTAAAATGCCTAAGTTTTGGAAAAATTGCAATAATCCTTTTCACGACGAGTGGTCAGATGGCGTTGATGGCTCTAGCCGGATGGTCAACTTGAGAGCATTCGGTTTAGGTGAATTGGCCGAAGCATTTGCTAAGTTTATAGCGTATGAAAAAAATATAACCTCGAAAAAAGTTACCCACATCTGCAAAAGTTGTGTTCAGCAGTGCCTCAAAAAGAGAAATTTTACTCGGCATTTGTCAAAACAACTATCTCCTGATGCAATTGAAAAGAAGGTAAGCAATAATTACATAAAATATCTAAAAGTATGCTATATGTACTATATTATTCATAGGTATTTCATAGAAAAATGTGAAGATGGTGTGAAATGATGATGTGAAATGGTGACTAAAAAAGTTATACAGATTACTTTTAGTTGTAGAGAAACATGCACTATTGCACTCATTAAAAACACTCAAGTAGATAAATAAATTATATAATCACTTGAAAATAGTATTTTCTGACAATTTCTCAATTATCAGGGCAACTAAGACCCATATCCAGAACTCCTTGCAAGTCTGTCATTGACATGCTGCTCATTCCTTAGATACAGTATTATAATGGGGGTGGTAAGATTGCAATATTAAGACATACAATTTTCAAATATAGCTTGAGGGTCTATCCACTTATTTGCTGAGTGAACCAGACAGAAGAGATAATAACGATTCTGTGTCTGCAAGTCTTTCCATCACACAGCCAACCAGCAGCCAAGGCACCGAGTCAACTGCTACTTTAAGCTGTCCAAGTCAAGACTCCGAGGCCAACGATGAAGTGCAAGTGTTGAATGCCAGACCGATGCGGTTATTTTTATGTCCAAAGAAGACTATGAAGAATTTGTTCACAAGGCGACCAGAAACATCGACATCAAAGGCGACCTGGAAAAATTGAAAACATTCTTCCTGACTTATGACCCTCAACCCCCTGTAATGGATCCAGATCGATTCAGAGGTATTTGTATGGAAGTTGGAGCGGCAAGTCTCTTCTCAACCCTCCATGATGCAATGAGTTCAGATCGGATGTCAGATGAGCGCCAAGAGCTAACAAAGCTAAGAGTCATGGTTGTAATATACATAATGATATACTCACAATCGCAACGAGCTAATTGGTTCCAAGTATCCCTGGCGAGAACACTCCAGCAATTTGGAATCAGCCAGCAAGGATTGGCGTCACTTCGTAACTTCGGCATTGTTGCACATCCTCGGACCATCAAAGTCTCCATGCTAGCCTCGTCAGCATCCCACCTTGAAAGAGTGAAAGAATTTTTTCAAAGCGTGATTGAAAATGAACAGTTTATTATTTTTTGCATTGACGACTATCACAACATATCACTATCTCACTAACGGTTTGGAAGATTACCTCAACCACTTCATAGCTCCCTTTCCTGGCGATTGGCCCATGCAATTTTTCATGCGTCAACTAGTGTACAACACTATTTCAGTATCCTTACCTGATGCCTGCAAGAATGTTGTTCCACTGATTGGTCCACTGCATATTTCACTAAACTCCAGAGAGTGTGTTTTGCTGAATTTCCACAAGATTTTCGCAGATCTTTATTCCTTCCTCTTCGGCGCAAAGGCCAAACTAGCAAAGAAACCAAAACCTTGGCGTCTATCCCTACTCCTTGAAGTCATCTATGGGGGTTGGACTCTTGTTCGAGATACCATCTTGTCAGCCTTCCCAAACTGCAAGGACATTGAATTTCTTACCTTACTCAACCTTGTTGATAATTATGTCCCACTTGTCCTCAGCATCTACTCGGTAGTCTTCAAGTGTAGCAACTACGACCTCTACTGCCAATCACTGTTTCGCTGTTGGATAATGATGATGATATTTCACCGCAGGCACTACGACAAAGCCCTATTAATTGTTCTATCTACATTTAAATATTGGCAAGAAAACACTCACCCGATGCATGAAATCATCCAGCAATTTTTGGTAGCCCTTGATGAGTACCCTGTGGAGAACTTTCATTCTGTGCTTCGAGCGAGGACAAGTGTGTCGGATACAGCGGAACAAATCCGAGAGAAGGCCAAAGAAATTGATGCCTGCAAGAAAGAAATGCATGAATTTCAATCGTCGTTTGTCCCCCCAAGAAAATTCAATTTCAGCAGGAAGCGAATCAACAACCTGAAAACAATAGCTGCAGAATTCATGGTCAGCAAGTTTGAGACCATCCATTCCCACCCTGGTAGAGCAACTCAACAACCACGGCAGCCCCGGCAGAGAAAAGACCTTAGCAAATGGCTCTTACCAAATCTGTTTGGCAATCAAGTGGTTACCAACAGAGTGCTCCCACTTGGATTCTCTTCAGTGGAAAAGTCACCTAACCCAGACAGGTAAGTTGGTAAAACCAAAATATACCATTTCCACACTCAAGAATGGCAGTTCTATAAGTATAGGTAATAGTATGGTTTCAAGTGCAATTTGGAAAAAACATGCATGAGTGAGTTTTTCAAAGACTATCAAAATCGCACGAGTGCAATTTGAAGTCTTTGAAAAACTCACAAGTGTATGGTTTTTCAAATTGCACGAGAAACCATCCTATTACTTATTAATAATATACATGAAAACAGTCACCCCTAAAAACTCCTAAATTTTGTTTTTTGTATTATTTCTGCTGGAAATTGCTGTATCGTATTGGCTATCGTTGTTATTGTTTCATATTTTAAGCCAATCAGAAAGTCTAAATAGTCAATGAAATGTCTAAATAGTCAATGTCTCAAAAAACTGCTACCCTTAGAAATTTCAAATTCCCAAGTGTACAAAATCGAGGCTTTTTCTAAAGCCTCTAATTTCTAAGGGTAGCGGTTTTTTTGAGACACCCTGTATTTCATTTTTTGGCACTGTATTTCGAAAAAATTGCACTGCTCTTACTCCTCTTAGTCAATCAGAATTGAGAAATGTTTTCATGTATATTATTATATGAAGATGAGTCGAGCGACGAAGACGAGGACAGCGATAGCGACAGCGAGTTTGACCACGAACAACACGACGAAACGAAGAACGCACGAGCTGTCCTTGATCTGATTACCCAAGTGAATGCTTGGCGTAGGTTTCAAGGTCCACAATCGTAATGTTTGGTGAGTTATTTGCTCACAATTTACTAAAATGTGCCTTTCGTGATTCCTTCCATGCGAACTCCATATTTGTTAGCACGAAAATGACATGTCAGAATAATCAGATTATGTCAAGTGATAAGTCCCGCCCCGGAAACATCCTGTATTACAGTAATAAGTTAATGTTTAACGATGCCTGTAAAACTTTTTTGAACATATAGCTTTAAAATTCAACTTCTAATAGAAGATTTCGTTCGGACGTTGTGAATTCAAAGTGCAATATTTAGGCTTGCGCAAGGCAAAGTTTGAAGGCCTGTATCTTCGCAACAACGCGATAAATCAAAAATCGCCGCGAGGAATCTCAGGAGAAATCCTTTTTGAACAACATGTCTTGATTTCATGAAAAAATATTAAAAATCCACTTGCAACGAAGCTCGAAAGTGATTGCCTGTGTTTGTTTATAAATTTCGCGATTCACGCGTTCTGATTGGCTTAGAGCCAAAATATAAACAAATGCGCTGATTGGTCCAGAACGAAATTCACCCTTGTGATGCATGAGCAGAATTTATGGGAATGTAAAACGAAAATTGTCGTTTACTATATGGTTTTAAACTGCAATTTTGTTTGGGTTTCGTTTTTCCTTTGCGTGGAAGACTGGGGACGACCTTCAATAATTTGGCTTCAAATGTTCGGTTGGTGCTACCGTTCCAGTCCTATTCAGTTCAATGGAAATACCCTGGTTGCCGCTGGTCACGTGCCTCCCAGATTTTGGGAGGTAAATTGGAAATATACTTAGGGAGGGGTAGTGGAGTCGCGTGTTTTTTGTCTTTAGAAATTTGCAACTTATGTGTCATAGTTTTGGGTGATAAAATGTAAATTTGCAACAAATAATCGTGAAAGAACTACTCTTAAAAATCCGAATTCATCATGACGTGACTTCCCACTATATCATTGAGTGTTGAATTACATTTCAAGCAAAAAGTTGGATCAGATTTCAATAGACACCAAGACTTGCCAAGGAAGGCACGCTTTGCCGCTTAAAACATACAAGAAAATACATCTTCTAGACCGACCGATGTAGTTATTAACTGTTGAAGTGTATCCTATCCTGATACTGGAACCCAATTAACGGATTTATTTAATACTGAGATGTCCGTGGAATTGCAACAAAATAGCGAGATCCTTTGACTTCCCAAATATCGCCAAGACGCCAGCTGTGTGTATAAAACCATGCTATCCCGACTGTTAATAAAACCCGTAAAAGACACCCGTTTTGCGTGCTCTAAAATCACATATAGTGAGAATTCTAAGTGTTACAACGCCGGATGTATGTGAATGGATGATCCTCTGAGTCATCTCACTAGTCCGAAACCTACAAATTAAGGAGGAAATAGGCCTGATCGCAGGTATCTTCTGCATGCGCTTCTCGATCTATAAAAACATGGACTGTTCCGAAGGTTACGATGTTTTCAAGGATGAATAAAGGCTAGTTTTAAGTTCATTTAGTGACAGTGGATTAAAGTCCATGGTAAAGAAGAAGTGCGAGCTAATTTATCTTAACTAAAGATTGCAGATTAAGCGGGATCAACATACGAAGGTAAGCCTTTATAGAGTGTATCTTAGGCCCGATATTATTTTCAGTGATGGTTAATGATATCAAAGTTACCGATCCCACATGGAGTCTCCTAGAGAAATTTGCAGATGATTTGACTCTTAGTGTCCCCATTAAAAATAGTGAAAGTGACATCTCAAGTTTGGAGGTATCGAATATCAGGAAATGGGCAGAAGAAAATAGAATGGATCTGAACCTGGATAAAACCTGGGAAATGGTATTGAAGGGAAATTCACAAAAACCTCTCCCTGATCCACTCCAGTTTATTGAACGTAAGGACTGGCTCAAGCTACTTGGTGTGTTATTCCAAAACAACCCTTGTAACTGGGACATGCATTTTAAGTATATCCTTAAGAAGGCTAGTTCACAACTCCATATCTTGAGAGTGTGTAAATTTTATGGGTATGCTACAGATGATCTTCACTTACTTTTCAATAGTCTTATTATGCCAATATTGTGTTTTAGTAGAGAGGTGTGGGGATGTGCATACAAAAATAAGTACCTGGAACAGGTAGACAGTTTTCTTCGCCGTGCATATAGGTTTGGGTATACTAGTCATCCGAGATCACAAATTATGGAATAAAATTGTACGTAACCCTGATAATCCATTAAACGAGCTGTTACCACCGAAGAGAACAATGTGTTTGAGAGAGCGCAAGCACAATTATATTCTACCCAAAGTTAGGACTGAGAGATTTAAACGTGTATTTATAAACAGATGTCTCTTCGAACTTTAGATACATGCTTCTATTAGATTTAAGTTATTATGCATGTTATACTCTTGTAAATATAGAATATTAGTGATGTACATATTTTAAATGTAAAACTCTTACGTCTGTTAAGGGTTATTTCTTTATTAAAGACTATTATTATTATTATTATTAAATATACTGAAGCAAAAATGCATGTATTGCTATATACTTGTTTTCCTCGTTTTGTGGATAACACTTCTAGAAAATCGGCTATATAAACTACTATTTGCATATTACTCCGTGACTGAGTTATCGAACTATTAAAATACAGCACTTTATAGGCTCTTCCTATCATGAATATATACATGTTATTTAACGGATGGGAGGTCCGTACTGGAAAAATATTTTCCCGAGGTCTCAAGAAGATGCCCGTGACCGAAGGTCGAGGGACGCTTCTGAGGCCGAGGGAAAATATTATAAGTACGGACCGACCTAAACGGTAAATAACGTTTTTATCTTTTTCCTTCATGGAAAATTGAAAATTTATAAAAGATTCCAGTGTTGTTCGAGACAGTGGCGTTGTCTAATCAAAAAATGTTGCTATAAACATGTTGCAGTTAAAAATCTTGAAGGAAACATATCTTTTTACATTATATTTTACCTAAGATTATGGCAGCTGTGATATTTTTCTGACTTTTTGGCTGTTCAAGTGTTTTCGTGTTGCTGTTAAAGTGTTCAAACCGCCTTGTTAACCCGGTACTGGTCTAGGTAGTGATTGGCCGTCAACTGAATTTGCCTCGGAATTTGCACAAAGATAGGAATTTGCATTGTTTTTGGACTATAATTTTCCAAATATTTCAAGACACGATGAAAAAGGTATGTCTGTTTATTCAATTGTTTTTTATGTGTGGTTTTTCATCGTTTAAACTTTCTAAAACTGCCCGTTTTGAGATTTTTTGAGCCAATTGAAACACTGTTTAAGATGAAACACTGCCGTTTATCTTGTTTTCTGGGAGGAAATATCTTGTTTTCAATTTAACGTTTTGTTATGGTTATTTTTTATAAATTTTAGAAACCAAATCACAGCAAATTTTCAAAAGATATGATGTATGCTGCACGACGAGGAAGGCGGTTGGCAAAAGATTCAGAACAGTGCACGACAAATCAGCAGCTGAATCGCTATTTCTACTTTCATCAGCTATGGCTGCTGTTGGCAAAAGTGTGGACGAGTTTAAAGCACACGCTTTGGTGAATTTGAGCACAGATGCAGTGCAGTTATCCACTCGAATGAGAATGTTACAGAGAATAATACAGAGGATACAGCTACGGAAATAATGAAAGGAGAACTGAAAGACATCGAAAAGTCATTGACAGCAACCCGCGATTCCCAAGTAAGCTGGAGAGTTTATATTAAGTATGGAAGGTTTAATTATATGTCATAGAAGACAAATATCATGTACAGTATATATAAGATGATTTACATTTCATATTTCATGTAGCTATTCAATCTATGTTTTTATAGTCTTTGTTATGAAAAGCTATAATTGCTGGTATAATAATGGCAGTAAGGGTTTTCCTTTATTGGAAATGTCTTGAATTAATTTTCATTTTCATTTTCTATTACAATTCCTAAAATTATAGTTTCTTTATATTTTTAGACAACTGTTTCAATGGAAAATATTGAAATGTGTTCTGATTGCCAGTTGCTTAACGAAAACACATGTCAAGGGCATTATTTTTACAAAATGTCGAGGATCCCAAGAAGACTGTGCACAACACAGGTATGTTTTCTTACATGGATCATGTGTTTACCATAAGATTTGGCTGTTTTATATGCATGCTCAATTATTAACCATTAAACGGCAATGGGCCTTAGTGACTTAGTGCCCCTCGCTTGTAAGAGTTTGTCTAATGTCAGATGATTAATGTCAAGGAGAAACTGTCGCACATTATTTTTAACCAGGCTTCAAATAGGCTACGTCAATGTGCCACAAGACCCCTATCTTACTTTTAAATAGTAAAATGTTATGTGGTCATTAACCCATTAGCTGGCAATGTGCCTTACTTTATTAATATACCTCGTCTAACACCAGATGATTATATTTATCAATAGTAGGGCACTGCCAGTTAATGGGTTAATGGGTAAAATAATTCTCTTTGTAAGTTTGGATATTAGTGTTGTGCGTGCCATCTACAATTTGGTCAAGGAGAAGGCTTCGAGACTGCACATGTGGAAGGGTACAAAGAAAACAAAGACAAAATATATTGGGAAAACATCTTAAGGTAGCAAAGTGTTTTACCCAATGGTAAAAAGTCCCTTTAGGCTCAAATTGGTGAATATATATTTTATTGTTTTTTTTAGCAAAAATATGACCTTTCAATATTATCAACTTGGGAACAGTTGATTCGTACACTTGTAAGGTTACGCCGAAAGATGACCATAAAATCGCTTGCAGATAAATATTTGGGATTTCAACTGGTTCCACTAGCCGAATTACAATCACCTGGATGTTATTCCTAGAAAAAGAGCTCTCATTCCTTCTGCATTTCCCAACTCTTTCTGAACTGATGGTTTAAAGTATCCGAAAGCATTTAGAGAATTTCCAGATTTACGAAGAATTATCGATTGCACCGAGTTTTATATCGAAGCACCTCACCGATTACCAAGTCAAAGATCCACATACAGTATCTACAAATCAAGGAACACCTTTAAACTACTTGTGTCAATTTCTCCAACAGCTCGCTTCAATTTTATTTCAAATCTTTATAGTGGTAGTATAAGTGACCAGGAGATTATTAGACAAAGTGGATTTCTAGATAAGCTGCAGCCTGGTGATAGATAAGTAATAGATAAAACATGAGCAGTCGATCTTTATCTGATATACAAACTCGAGCCGAAGGCGAGTGTTTGTATATCAGATAAAGATCGGATGCGAACGTTTTATCGTACTTACCAAACGCATAAATATAAATGTTCATGTTTATCGACTATTTTAAAGATATAAGCTGTTTCAGCTGAGAAAATCTAACGAAAAGGTTATGTTAATCAAGACGATATCTGTGTCAGATTTACAGACATTGATTAAACATTCATTTTTTTTAATTTTCATCATGAATTATTAATGAGTTTGACATCCAAGAGTTTAACATCCAAGATCTGCCATCTCTTCGGGAAACAAAGTTACTTGCCCCAGCGATTATGAAAAAGAGTGCCGTGTCGTCCAAAGCTTCAACCATCACAAGAAGAAGTGCCAAAGTCCGCATTCATGTTGAACGATTGGAATGCTTTTGCAAACTAACAGGTGTAATAGCACTTACTATGAAGCCATACGTGTCTTCTATAGTTAAAGTTTGTGCAGCTCTTGTGAGCTTGCAAAATTCAAATTTAGTATATTTTCAGTAGTAAATAATGTCTTTCAAGTGTTTTGAGCAGTAAATCTGAGGCATTATTTACTAGGCGAAGTAGTAAATAATGCTCTTTTTCAAAATGGCTTCCCAAAGTCGTTTTGTAGTGACTTCTCTCCATGAAATTAAAGAAACAAAGGATAATGCAGTTCCACAAAACACAAAACTAGCAACAAAATATGGGGTTAAGCTTTTTAAAGGTAAGAAGTGTTTTTGCAACAATTTGTTTGACAAATTTAAAACTTACGAGTGACAAGCAAAGAGCGGCAAATTGCACTTGCCAAGGACATTCATTAATATTTAACATGATCATGACAACAATTAACTTTTCTTCAACGTTTTAAATTGATTTATATCCTGCATGATCTTTCTTGTAAATTCTAAGCATTTTCAGCGCCATTTTCAAGCATTTTGATATCCCATGTGAGCGAGTTCATTATTAAAATGTGCCAAGGAGATATTGCCACCAACAACCAGTGCTTACTGTAAATATAATTTTAATTCCAATATTATGAAACATGTCATAAATTGAAGATTGCTCTAAAAATGTTATAAATTATTTGTCATAACTTACCTTTAATTGGAATAAATAAGTACTCTTGATCAAGCGCATCGGGTTTCATAAACATTTCTGCTTTTTTATTTCTTTCATCTCTAGCAAATATAAAGGATTCGCACATATTAATATTCATAGGAAGTGGTACTAGTAATTTAGTTACCTTTTACAAGTAAAATTTTTTAATATACACTACTTATAGGTCTTATAGGAAAAGGTATATTTGCCAATAATAGACAACAATTTTGGCTTCTTAATTGGGCATTATACAATACTGTCTATATTTAATCATATTATACTATACCTTGACAATTGCTTTCGGCCTTCTTGCTTTCCACAAAGTACAGTGTAGAAGTAAGTGCTTAACACAGGAAACTGGCAACAGAACTCTCTAAAGAGAAGTTTGGATGATGATGAGGAATAATATTTCTTCTCTAAATTGGAGGGTCCTTATGTAAGAGGTGAGCTTAATAGATGATCTATGGTCAGTGTACATGCTAATTAAGTTACTTACTCCATTAGAAATTACACAATGGAATCATTAACAGTTTTTTGAGGCAGTAAGCCATCGATGCAAGACTGCATGGTATATGGTGACTCCATTCAGCTTTATCGAAGGAAGTGCATCATTGCTTGTCACTTCACCACTGATAAATATTGTGTTCACAGTAGACATGTTCAGTCTTACGTTTCTTCAGTAGCAGTTCACATTTCTTAATTTTATGGTCTCATGTATTCATATTATGAATAATAAAATCTTGGTTCTCATTCCCTTTCTCAAAGTTTAGATCAATGGGAAGCATCATTTTTTCAACCACGATTGCTATTTCGATTGAAGCTGGTTTCAAGTAGCCATTTACGCTCACGCCACGTTCACGAAGATACGTTCTAAGTTCGCTCACGGACATGTTATTAAATATTTTTGAGACTGGACGACATGCCTATCTATAAATGGTATAGCTTTTAAACTTTATCCCATCGCTTTTACTTCGATTAAAAGCAGTAAAATGACAATCTAAGCAGTAAATTCGCGCGCTTGTTTGTCCGATTTTCGGTTATTTGACACACGTGGCATGGAATGCCACGTGTTTTTGAGTGTCGGGAAGGTGGATTGTAGTATTTAACTTGTCAGCGATATCCCAAGGTTAACCATAACATTATACCATTTTGTTAGGTTGGAACATCAACGTAACAAAATATAAAAGTCTGTAGTCTGATGGAATATGAAGAAATATTGATAAAATCTGATTTACACAGTATCATCTGTGGACATAAAATTTGGATGCAAAGTTCGAAGCTACAGCACACAAAATAACTAATTGAGCATGAAAACATTTATAATTCCTTATCAAATTGAGTTCTAAATTCAAAAATTGAAATGCAATAAAATAGCCCCAGCATGAAACTCAAGGCGTGCTGTTTTTTTCCACTACAACTTCGAAATACAAAATGTATCTCGACTGTGATTGGCTGTTTCCAAAGTAATTAATTCCAAATAACCGTGCAAAAATTGTAAAGACACACACTGACAAAATATTACTGAAACATTTAAGAGGCAATGTCCACAAGAATCGAGCAAATCCAACAATTCGTGGCAAGAGTCAAAATTTCGAATTCGCTCTACTTTTAAATATAGTTAGGCCTTTATTAGATAACAATCGCTGGGCAGCCGGTTTTTGAAAATATTCTATATTTTTTGAGAAAATCGTTATACAAGAGTCCCTACCGGATACGCAAGCGAGAGACGCCCAACACGCGAGAATTGCGATCAAAATTATCAAACTTCACACAGAGCGTGTGTCAAAAAGAAAATACATATTTCAAATCTTAAACATTTTGCTTATAATACAACTCTTTAACGTTGTTTGGGCGGAATTTGACGCTATTTGGGCAGTTGGAAAATATTCTGGAAGACAAAAGTCGGATGTATGTGTTTTCATATGCAAATTAGTATGCTCGAGAGAAAAAAAATTTTAAGTATCGGCAAGTGTTCTGATTGCAATGAAATTCAGTACATAGACTAAGGAAGAACATATCTTTCTATATTTGCAAAGTTTGGTTTGGGGAAAATGATTTGAGATTCACAACGATCGCTTCATTTGTTTATAATTATTTGTAAAAATCACGCTTTCCGAACAAAGTTTGACTAACAATTTTTCCCAATAAAGAACGATCTGATTGCCGTAAAATTAACGCTAGAAACTAAGTAAGACATGTGCTTTCTGTTTTTGTAAAGTTTGGCTTGTAGAAATATATTTAGGCTCCAAAGAAAGCATTGCTTTTGTGCAATAATTTACGCACGAAACATTGCTAATTGATGATTGCATGACCGACAGTTCAACTTCACAACTAGACGTCTGAATGCAACAAAATTTGCTCTAGAACCTTAAAATAATCGTTTTTTCTATGCCCCATATAAGTTTAACTAGAAACATGAAATTCGGACTGGATATAAAAGCTTTCAACATGGTAGTTAATACATCCGTGGCTGCATGTGCTTGATCAACGCGGCTAAGTCGATGATTACATGTTTGGGCTTTTGCTGTTAAAACCATTGTTGTTTCATGTTGTTGTACTTTAAGCCTAACAAATACAGTAATAAAAACATTCAAAATTTACTTACCAAAGCTTCTGATGTTGTTTAGAAGCCATCAGAATATGTTCGTGAATCGTGATCGTGACATCGATGGAAATAGTATGCACACTAATGTCTGTGACACAGGTAATGGGCTGTTTATATGGAAGCTGGGCTGGCCCGTTTAGCGAGACAGCCCGGTATTAAAGTGGGATGAATTTCTCTTGTGTTTATATGAGAAAATTTCATCCCGCTTGCCGGGCAATTTTGTTGTTTTGACATTGTTTTGACAGTTGTTAAAAATAGCTCGCGGCGGCATCTTTGAACTTTCATCCCGGCAAACGGGCCAGCCCGCTTGTCCATGTAAACGCACGGTAGTTTTTACTATAAAATTAACTACACAGCTTACCGAGCTGTCTCGCTAAGCGGGCCAGCCCGACTTCCATATAAACAGTCCCTTAGTAGCTAGTGCACTTGGCTCCATTCCGCTCCCGTTTCTTAGTATTTTCATGTAGAGCGTTTTGAGTCAGAGATCAAAATGTCTTTATAAAATAGCTAAATTCACAAAGACTTGTTTAATGTTTTTCCATCGGACAACTATTTGAAGTAACAAATCATCCCTAGGGTGGGTCCTATAGGTAATTTTTTAGCCTTTTTGGCACTGGCACTGATCTACAAGTTTTTCCAATAGATCGATGTATGGCTTTTTTAATCTTCGCCGACCCTCTGTTTGTGGAATGTCGATTCCAAATGTGGTGCAGATTTCTTGAAGCAATTTGATGGACAATTTTGATACTTTGTTACTTTTTACGAGCTGGCATAGATCGTATGAGTCGAAGATGATTGGGTGACTTGAATGAATCGAAACTTCTGAAGTGACTTGTTCTTTCATCTTTCTAATGTTTTTGTTCCTTTCATTTTTATCATCATCATCATCATCATCATCATCATCATCATCATCATCATCATCATCATCATCATCATCATCAGTGTCGTCCACCTTTTCGATAGAACGTTTCGACGCAAGACGTGAAAAGACACCTGATATCTGCTTACTGGTTAAATATTCGCTGCTGTCAAAAAGAAGTTCCCCGTCATCGTCCTTAGCTGTTCTCATCTCCTTAGATACTGTTGCAGGATTGCATTTTCTTCCTGTTCGCTCTCCTAACTGGAATTTTGCCAATAAGTATCGCTTCTGCTTGTCGGAAAATTTCTTGCGATTTGTCGTCGAAGACTTTAAAGCCCAACCCATGGAGAGAGATGGTTGATCACCTGCACTTGTATTAAAATTCTTTTCTAGTCTTGGGATGGCACTTTCAGAGTATTCTAACTTTGATGCATAACCCAAAACTGCTCGGTCATAAAAGGTCTCAAATTCCAGAGCTCGCTTGTGCTTTCCATATTCAAGGTGCTTTTGGAGAGAGGAGTACCTGCGGTATGTCTTGACACAGCCTTCGTCAGGACAGGTAAATATATCATTATTAGATGGTGTTGATTGTGCTATTTCAGGTGCGTCAGATTCGCTATCGTCAGTGTCATTCTCGCTTGATTTAGATGTCTCATTCGATTTAGATGAACTAGGGCGCTGCCGTTTAACCTTCATAGGGACGAAACCCGCTGTTGAATTGCTTGTTGAATTCAGACTTGGTAGTACATTTTGTTCTGTAAAGTCAAACTTACTCGAAGGTAAACTTTTACCTGGCCCGATGTCATAGGCCTTCCATACCTTCATTCCTGAATCAGTGTACTGGATGTTATTTATGAAACTCACTCCTTCCCATTTAAGTTTATTTTCCGTCTCTAATGCTAGGGAACATAGGCGCACGTTCACTCCTGAAACTCCTCCTGATGAGTTGATGGCTTCCTGCATCTGTTCAGCTGTTGCAATATCATGTCCGGAATTCAAATAGACTGTCATGTGAGATTTTATCGTCGCGGCCTTCCTATCACAGGAGCCCTTCCCTCCCTGGGGGTCCGAGAAGTCCATACTAACAAGGTTGAGTCCATTGGCTTTAGCTACGTATCTGGCTGCAATTATGTTCAACGCGCTGTGATAGCATCCTGCGTTATCTTGACGCAAGTAAACATTCTTCAGCTCTGGCATCACTGTTTTCAGTTGTTTCAAGACATCATCTAAGACGGCAAGAACAGCGTAGCTGTCTTGGGCCACACTTTCAAATGCGTGGACGAGCGTCATCATCTCCATCCCACCATCAGAAGATTTTCTTGTGGCTACCGTGATATGCCAAGGGATTCCCCTTTTACCAAACCACTCACTTTGGCTTTCTCTAAACTTACGCGGTTGATATTTCATCGCCCAGTCTAAAACCAGTAGGACTGAGGATGTGTCAAGATCGTTTAAAATATCCAATCTGCGCTGGTCTTGATTAGCCGAACGAAGCAAGTGTGACTTCCAAGAATTGATGTTTTTCTTTGCTTCTGAAACCACAAAAGATAAGTCCGATTTAACAGTGTTTGTGCATTCTGCTTCTCCTACAGCGTTTTCGATGTCGTTTAAGACTGATGAGAGTTGTTGACATCGGTCACAATTATCATCATGATCATGGTCGCAAGTTGCTACGTAGTCCGAATCTTTACCACAGCTGAGAGCATATTCTCTGCAATGATCAGCGACCCTGGAACTTTTCGACACATGTACCTAGTAAATAAAGCTTGTATAAATAAATTATAGATTATACATGTATAAAACTATTTTTACTTTGAGTAGCGGGACTAATATTAAACCGATCTTGTGCTGAACTGTGCCTTCTGCAACACGCTTAGGTGTCTACTTACCAGAGGTGTCTGCTTAAGAGAGGTTATATAATTATAAAAATGGTCGTTTACAGAAAGTTCATCTGGATTACCTTATAGTCTCCCTTGAGATAGCGTTTGGCTATTTTCAACTCTTCCTTTTTTTCTTTTGACCATGACAAACCGAGTCCGTAAAAATCTCCGAGCTTTTCAACTACTTCTTCTAACTCATCAAAAGCTTTAGCTCCGTCTGCGCTGAAGTTATCGAGACCCTGTAGAGATTTTCGTATCGATGCGGAACATACATCTAAGATTCGAAGCAGAGTACTACGCCCCATAGGGTTAAAATCTATTTCGCTGCAATAAGCATGGTATTGTTGCACGATTCTTTCTGGAATGATATTTCTGATAACATTTGGAACTGTAACTTCCTCATCCGTTGACAGTTTTAATTTCCTTTCACCAAATGGTAAGTCCTGAACGATATGACCACTCGTTATGAAGTCGAGAAAATGATCGAGTTGTTCATTTGAGACGTACATTCTTGTGTGTTGAGGAACTGGAACTTGTGACCCTCTGCCGTGCAAAACCTGATGATTTCTTGCAGCGGTAAACCGGTACCTTTAAATAAAATAAATAAAGTGTTTAAAATATATATAATAAATAAATAAATAAATGAATGAAATTGTATTGTATTGTACTTTGTTATTCCCGGGATCCACTTTTGAAGGGTTTGAAAGGACACTTGATCAGCAATTATTGACAATATTTGTCTTTTTGTGCTCCAGTGGTCCGCATTCATGTAGCACTCGGACAATAGCCCAAGCAGAACAGGATCTTGAGAGCCTTCGTTTTCTTTCGATTGTGATTCAACGACGGAACTCCAGAGTTTTTCTGTATCCTGAGGCGCAATCTCTTTTAAAGCAGCATTAACTACCTGTTTTGCTTTTCGGGTGTGGTATCTCTTCGTTCGTCCACTGGCCATGTCCCATGGTGTCTTGAGTTGGCAGCGGATTGGACTTATGTCTCTGCTTGCAAGAAAATAGTTCAGTTTTTCTCGTGGAGAGCCTTCATCTTCCCATTGGCGAGGCTTAAAAATACTACCAGGAATTTCCACAGGAGTTTTGGGACTTGGTGTTGCCATAGGTGGATCGTCCTTGCCCTAAAAAACAAAAGGGAATTATATGGTGGATTTCTGGACTGCGCATATTATTTAAAATGTTTACCTACACTATAACGAAGGGAATAAATCATAATTGTAAGAGAAAAAAGGAATAAGAGAAAAACGACCTAAATACGCATAATACTTACCAACGTCATTTTTTTAAGTATAGGCGTTAAAGCTTCAACATCTTGTCTTTCTCTAATGTCATCCGTTCTGCTCTCAAAATATTTCCTACACGTTCTGCAAATGCCTGCAAAAATTGTTTCATTTTTATTACAAATCGTATTGTAATCAGTTTTAATACAAATACATGAATACACAACGGAACATAAAATGTGTTAGTATAAAATGTGTATAGCTATAAATTTATAAAGTATATCTATATCGAGGTAAACACTCCATGATAAATTTCATTTCTCCACGTGCCCATGTATTAATCTGTTTATAAAAAGGATTTTAAATAGTGATTGATATGGCACTTCGAGTTATAGCACTTCGAGTTATATAGAAGCTTTGAGGTATTTATTCCTTCCTTCCTTCCTTTCTTTCTTTTTTCTTTCTTTCTTTCTTCAAAAATTGTTTCATTTTTATTACAAATCTTTCTTTCTTTCTTTCCATCCCATTCATTTTCGCAAAAGGGCATCGTTGTATGGTGCAAATTCATCTATTCCTAGTTTTTAAGTTTTGATATCGGTAATGAGAACCATATTCGTGTCATAGCAATAAAAATTTATGTAACATCAGTCCCTAAGGTAGCTTTGGAATCGTGAAAAAATTGTTAACTGAATAGAGCACATAGACACATTGAAATACCTGATCCAATCGGAATAAGCACGCCAGTAAGTTGGTAGAGAAGCGTTGATGTACTTTTGCCAATTCCTCTCTCTGCTTTTCCTCCCTTTTTATGGCGTGCGACTGCTTCAGGTACTTTGCATTTAGTCGAGGTGCGTACCCATCCAATACCAAGTTCGGAACGATGAAACGGACATATCATTAATGCCTTCTCCTCGCTTGGTTTAATAAAAAACAGTCCAGATCTTGTGAGTATCAGATCCTTTTCATTTTCCACCCCGGTAAAGGCTAAGGATGCCTTGTGAGTGGAAATATCCTTAGAGCACGATAATAGCGGTATTACAGCTGTTGATTGAGTGTGATCTCTTCGATTGTAAGAGCTGCAAGGAGTGTTAACTAGAGATTGAAAGGAGCAAGCATCCGCCATGTTTGTTTACACAATTACACCAATTCACAATCTTAATATAATGTACTAAATTTGTGTACACCAGACAGTGCGGCGCATTTCAATTAAATTATCCCTGCTAAAGTTTGTTTTGCATGCACAACCTCCCCAATCTCATTTTACACGGCTGATCATGAATTACTAGATTGAGCTACAATTCAAATTCTAATACAAAGTCTGGTTATTTGAGAATATATTTTTTGTTTTGTTTTGTTTTTCTTTTTTATTTCATTAGTTATCAGTTACATTCCAAACAGTGGGACACACCCTATGGATGTTTTTGTCACACCTTCCACAGATTTTTACTAAACAAGCCTTTGTGAATTTAGCTACTTTATAAAGACATTTTGAACTCCGACTCAAAACGCTCTACATGAAAATACTAAGAAACTGGAGCCAAGTGCACTACCTACTAAGCCTACTAAGAGGCCATTTATATGGAAGCCGGGATGGCTCGCTTATTCGAGACAGCCCCGGGTAAGCGAAATCTCGCTGTGTAGATATTTTTATAGTAAAAATTACTGTGCGTTTATATGGACAAGCTGGCTGGCCTGATTGCCCAGGGACCGCGGAGCATGGGGGGCCCGGGGGCCTTGCCCCCCCCCCAATAATTTTCCTGTAATTAATTAATTTGGGATCGAATTGTGGTAAATTATAACCAGTGCTACTTAGTAAGAAACGTTTTAAACTGCAACTGGTGAATTTGATTGCATTTCCGGAGCTCTGACAGACTTAAGATTCCAAAATTTTCCTATTGGGGTTCCCCCAGCCCCCCCCCTAGGAAGCTCCGCCTTCGGCCCCCTCAATACAAAAATTGCTCCGCGGTCCCTGTTAAATGCCGAGATCTCGCTTGAAAGAGGCGAGATCTCCGGCTTTCCAAGATGCAAATTTGGCCCAGTTGCCGGGATGAAAGTTCAAAGATGTCGCCGCGAGCTATTTTTAACAACTGTCAAAACAATGTCAAAACAACAAAATTGTCCCGGCAAGCGGGATGAAATTTTCTCATATAAACACAAGAGAAATTCATCCCACTTTAATACCGCTAAACGGGCCAGCCCGGCTTCCATATAAACAGCCCCTTACCAGTGTTACAGACCTTAGTGTGCATACTATTTGCATCGATGTCATGATCACGAACATATTCTGATGGCTTCTAAACAACATCAGAAGCTTTGGTAAGTAAATTTTGAATGTTTTTATTACTGTATTTGTTAGGCTTAAAGTACAAGAACATGAAACAACAATGGTTTTAACAGCAAAAGCCCAAACATGTAATCATCGACTTAGCCGCGTTGATCAAGCACATGCAGCCACGGATGTATTAACTACCATGTTGAAAGCTTTTATATCCAGTCCGAATTTCATGTTTCTAGTTAAACTTATATGGGGCATAGAAAAAACGATTCTTTTAAGGTTCTAGAGCAAATTTTGTTGCATTCAGACGTCTAGTTGTGAAATTGAGCTGTCGGTCATGCAATCATCAATTAGCAATGTTTCGTGCGTAAATTATTGCACAAAAGCAGTGCTTTCTTTGGAGCCTAAATATATTTCTACAAGCCATACTTTACAAAAACAGAAAGCACATGTCTTTCTTAGCTCCTAGCGTTAATTTTACGGCAATCAGATTATTCTTTATTGGGAAAAATTATTGGTCATATTTTGTACGGAAAGGGTGATTTTTACAAATAATTATAAACAAATGAAGCAATCGTTGTGAATCTCAAATCATTTTCCCCAAACCAAACTTTGCAAATATAGAAAGATATGTTCTTCCTTAGTCTATGTACTGAATTTCATTGCAATCACAACACTTGCCGATACTTAATTTTTTTTTCTTTCGAGCATACTAATTTGCATATGAAAACACATACATCCGACTTTTGTCTTCCAGAATATTTTCCAACTGCCCAAATAGTGTCAAATTCCGCCCAAACAACGTTAAAGAGTTGTATTATAAGCAAAATGTTTAAGATTTGAAATATGTATTTTCTTTTTGACACACGCTCTGTGTGAAGTTTGATAATTTTGATCGCAATTCTCGCGTGTTGGGCGTCTCTCGCTTGCGTATCCGGTAGGGACTCTTGTATAACGATTTTCTCCAAAAATATAGAATATTTTCAAAAACCGGCTGCCCAGCGATTGTTATCTAATGAAGGCGTAACTATATTCAAAAGTAGAGCGAATTCGAAATTTTGACTTTTGCCACGATATGTTCGATTCTTGTGGACATTGGCTCTTAAAAGTTGTGGCTTCAAAAGAGGAAACATGGCACGGTAAATAACAACATTAACTTTTGATTATAATGAATACATATCTACAGTAGAAAGCCATGCAGGCAGAAAACACTTAAGAAAGGGACAGCTCATGGAATGCCAGTGTCATCAACAAAGATGAAACTTGTGGGTTTTGAAAAGCCTTCGGATTCTAACAGTCTTAATAGTCTTTTAAAAACTCACTTTTGTGTGTTTTTTTAAATCACACTGGAAACTGTACTAAATTTTAAAGGCTGTTACAACCTTTCCAAAATTTTCAAGATTAGGAAACGAAATCAATTTCCACTCAATAAGTTCTTAACCTAGACTATTATGATAAAAGTAATGTTGCTACACTTATGAAGGTCACATACCTTCTTGCCAAGTCTATTTTCCTCTTTTTCGGCATTCACCTGTCTTTGTCAACATATTGGCACTTTTTTATATCACGGCTTGTCTAACATTTCTTTGCACAAAACTACAGCTTAAAATAAAAAATCAACTGTATAATATGTACAGCAATGTTCAGCGACAAACACATCGTGAAATGTTGCAAATTTAGTTTTGGCCCTTTCACATCTGCAATTTTTGGTCTGACATTAAGAAAATATTGCCCCCGCCTTTCCCCAATGTCTGTAACTGCATACTGTATATTATACAGTAGGTTGTATTTTTATTGAGCCCTCCAACAAGACCTGTCCAAGGAACTGATCCCTAAAATGTTTATGTACTTCATCTATAAATACCTGTAAAACGTCTGGGTGACCCAAGGGGCTTAGAACTCCTCTCACCACTAGTTAAGGCCAGTTGAGAGGTGCTAAAACTTAGATGGACAACCAGCTTGCTATAGCCACCTTGGATACTATTACCAGTTAAGCAGTGGCGGACACTAGGGCGATCGCCCCCCCCCCCCCGCAATAATTTTAGCTGAAGCTTTCATTTTGAAAAGTGGAAGCACAAGAAAGTTTTCATTTCAAGAAGTGGAAGCACTACTTATAATTACAATAACAACAGCAGCAAAATGGCGTGTTTTAATAAAAACAAGCGAAAGTATTCTAATCCCACAAAATAAGTGTTATGAAGTAAGTTTGGATAAAGAAATTTCTTACAAGTTACAACATGCTTCGCATTTTTCCATTATCATATGAATTTTGCTTCGCAAAGGGTTAGAAATGTTCACAAATTGCATAAAGTCTTACAGCGAAAAATATACTAAGCACAAATGAACAATAGATTTAAGAAGCATGCTGTAATTTCTTTAGAAACAATTTTAAACTTCTCAAATGACTATTGACACGCCGTAGCCATAGGCATAGCACTATCGATGGCTATAAACAATAATAGCAACAGTTGAAACTTGAAAGTGTCTACAGCATTAAGATGATAGTTGAAGTACTACATGTTTTTAATTAAATATAATATAATATAATGGCTTTATTTCCCACATTTCAATAGCAGATACGCTAAATTATAATGTGTTTACAATTTGGTTCAACTACTAGTTAAGATTACAACTAATTCTAAAATATTACATGTATATACAAATTTATATCTAAAATACGACTAAAATATACGACTATATATATAGAACGTTCTCAAATTAAAACCTACAGTTTTAGCCTATCGTTGTATTTATCTATTGCATATACTAACGGACTGCGTTTAAATCTTTCGGTTCTGTAGAAGAAGTTATAAAATTTGTTCGGATTTGTTCGAGTTTCTCTTCCTTTTACCTCAGAGCATTTCCTAGGAAGCAATGAATGTAATTTATGTGATGGCTCTGACATCTGCTTGATGAGACGAACACATAAATCATCTCTACGTTCCTGTAACGTTTTTAGTTCACATTCCTGAAGCGCACGATTGTACTCATATTCAGGAACAATTATCCTCAAAGCTCGTTTCTGTACTCTTTCAATATCAATATCATAAAGGGTGCAATTCGGGCTTTTTTATTTACCCAACGATCAAGCACTTTGTTCAAGTTTATCCTTTTTAACAGGTCTCTGTTCATCGATAACAACATAAAGTCATTGGCCAACGAACTGTCTAAGCTATTATGAGCCCAGCTCAATATCCGATTCATAGCACTGAAGCTTCTCTCCACGGTTGCAGTACCAACTGGCAAGGTGTTCGACATGGCTATCACCTTGAATAAGTTCGGGTACAACTCAGGGTCGATGTTCTTTCCGGCCGCAATTAGAATCTTCGCCCGTTCACACTCGGTTTTAAGCAAGGCAGAGTCAATATGGAGACAATCTCCAAATTTGGCAACAAAACTGGATAGAGTCGTGTAATCCAGGTATGTCGATTTTGATGCATCTAAAGCACCCAGAGCCCCCAGTATATCGGTATTCTCGCCAGAGAAACGTCGTTCCAACTCTTCGAGGAGCATGGGAACAGAAGCTGCCTTGAGACGTTCACAGAATTCACGAGAGCATGCAGATCTTGTGGAATCTTGTCTGGAAACATGCACGGGATCCTGATAGTCCAAGGTAATGTTCACAGTCGAACATAGCTCTTTGGCGGATGCAATGATGTCGTTGGTTTCAATCTCAACAAGAAGCTTCCTTACAGCCACCATTTCGTTGGCTACGTTTAGCCATTTGACATTGGTTTCTTGCATAGCCTTACTTAATCCATACATTATTGACAAAAGTTGATGAAGAAAGCAAAGGGAGATAGCAAATTTTCCTGATCTTCTGAAGGCTTACGAGAATCGCTCGGAGTCTTTTAACCATTGTATTAACACCCTCAAACTTACAAGCCCATCGGACTTCTGTAAGAGAGGAGGCTGTTTTGGATAAATTAAAACTCCTTTTGAACAGCTTCGAATATTTCTCTGTTGCTGGCAACGTTGAAAATGGTGTGCAAAGCCTTGTAGACATGTATTACATTACATGCTTCATTAACTGTACGAAAATAAGCCGCTACAATCAAATTCAGACGGTGCGCAGCACATTGGATATAAAGCAACCAAGGATAATATCTCCTCAGCTTAGCAGCTACGCCTTCGTAACATCAATAGATAGATAGCTAGATAGATAGATAGATAGATAGATAGATAGATAGATAGATAGATAGATAGATAGATAGATAGATAGATAGATAGATAGATAGATGGATGGATGGATGGATGGATGGACGGATGGATGGATGGACGGACGGATAGATGGATAGATGGATAAATGGATAGTGTAAACAATCCGGGGTGTGCTCGCGACTGACGTTATTGAAAGATTATTATTGTAGCTACAGTCGCTCGTTTTAATTATGATACTTTCTGTCATTTTAATGAAAATGATGGAGAAAATTTGATGAGTTATCGTATTTATCGTAAATAATTTTATCTTTGCAAATGGGGATTTGAGCGATGCAACCGCCGTAACACGAATTTGAACGATATATTCCTCGTATTTCGCCACAGAACATGTCACGATTATTAAAGATTTCAAAATATACCAGACTGAGGCTCTCAATGTTGAAATGTTGTGTTTGATTTTCCCGGCGATTATATATAAGTTATCTACAATTTATAATTTATCAACATTTATTACTGGCGTAATTCCTGGCGTACGTTTATAGAAACTGTTCTAATCTGTACAATGAAACATATGAATATTTGCGCGCATACACAAACCAGCAGGGGCGAAACTACCACCTTTTCGTTGGGGGGGGGGGGGGGTGTCTGGTAGAATTGCCCTGCCCAAACCTATAATACCCTGCAGCGCTATCACGGCCGCGGAGCATTTTTTGGATTGAGGGCACTAAATATCTCAGCTGAGAGTGCAGTGACACTAGTATCGAGTGCTAAAGGAGCGAGACCTTTAGGGGGTATGGGGGCATGCTCCCGCTGAAAATGTTGAAATCTACAGCCTCTGAAACGCCATTTCATGCACTTTGGGGGAAGATTTAAGAACAATGTCACAAGAATTCTTTTCAAAATATTTGGTCGAACGAAAAGCTGCTGACCACGAAACCTACCGATCGTACCTACGCAAACGAATCATTATTTACTGCGAAGACTGAAGAAAAAAAAAGTGCCTAATTTAATACCTTAAACATTCATACTTTTTAATAAATCGATCTGAAAAGCCGCACCAAAAAGTCCGACGATCCCCTGCTATTGCTAGGATAGGCTATAGCCACTGACCTATACTAAATGGACTGAGTGCTCGAGATCAAAAAGTGTCCTCACCGTTGCTGACGTCATATAGGTCCTCGCATCGATGAAAATTACCGCATACCGATATTTTCCTAATGTTATTTGTGCTCGCGGGCGAATATATATTTTTGAAATTTAACGAAGTTTGTTTTTAATTTTTTTTCAATTCTGTGTTGTTTTTTTTGCAAACTTTGCTGTTTTTGGTAAATATTTACTACCTTCGAGTTGAGAACAACCTTTTCCAAAATAGGAGTATATTTTCCTGTTGCAAGTTTGAAAACAAACATTTTAATTTTAAATAAAACGATGGCTTTGGTATGTTTTTATACACGACCACAAGAAGAGCTTCGGGCCATCGATGATTGGCTGGTATTTATCTATAGTTTTTCCATAAAATTTGTCGTGTTATGTAAGTACTAACCTTCTGTTGACATGAAAATTTTTTGCCGACAATCTTTCCTAGTATTATACTGAGTAAAAGACTGTTTTTGTGGAGTTTTCTACGGCTACTTGAGATTTTTTATAAACATGTATACGGCTTTAATTGAGAGTTGAAAACATACTTGACAGCCCGCCAATTTCATCAAGATCACATTTAGTATAAACTGACTTACTTTCTACAATGATTTCGCAGCAATTTCTCGCCTCAAAAACACAAAATTAACAATTTTTTTGAGTTTGAAACATATAAAAAAATAGAACCGAGCCGTTTATCAACGCATTTGTAAGTCAGCGAATTTACGCATGAGAGCAAAGACCTATATGACGTGAGCAGTGGTGAGGACATCGAGCTCCTGATAAAATAGATTGCGCGCTCAGTCCATTTAGTATAGGTCAGTGGCTATAGCCTTAGACATAGCAGAAATCTTGAATTAAAAGGTTTTTTCCAGTTAATTTCTTTATGGTTGTGAAAATTTACAATATGTTTAACTATGCCTATTCTACTGGAAATCACAATATGTATGACAGTTATAGGTAAAAATTCAGCATGTAATGTATATACCACTGTGAATAGGTGCTAAGGTCACTTCGTACTAATTATTATAATTGATATGTTTTGAAACAGTATTCATCGTATTTTGTATTGATCTGTACAAAATCAATACAGAATCAAAATGATCTTACGTTCTAAAAAATCACCTAGGAAATGAATTTTTTAGTTCAACTAATCTTGTTCTTTTGGTCTTTCTTCTTTTTTAAATCCTTTCCGCAACTGCACCATGACTTTGTTGCCCTGCAAGACCTTTGATTGCCCTGCCAATCCGGTGTTTTTGTATGTTTGTGGGGGACCGAGTTTTGTTTAGTGTTTTGTTTAGAGCGCACGCGAGGCAAGAAACATTTCTCGTCTCGCGTGCGCCCTAAACAAAACACGCTCCCTATAGAACAAAACTCGCTCCCCCACAACTAGAACGCCTGCCACGCAGGTAACTGGAGTGCATACGCCATTAAAAGGAAATTTCCTTTCGGCGCTTAGTGATATTACCGTACATTTCAATGAGCTTACAAAAGGCCCTGAAACAAGGTTGATAAGGTTATATAATAAGTAGTTTATCCCCATGAACTTTGCAGTATTTTTGGGAACTCTGAGTTTATCAAAAGGTTTTGTATTTTAGCTTGTTACCTTCCATTTTCCGTAAAAAAAGACTTATTTGGTGCCATCAAGTACTCGCAGTGGCTTGTAAAACTGACAAAATACTTGGATTCCTAAATAGGCCTAGCCTGCATAGCTGGCGATTTTAATGGTTGGGAGTTGATGCACGGGCAGGAAAAATTAAGGAGGCGAGGCGCGGTAAAGGAAAAAATAGGGGCGAGGAAACCCGCCTGCCGCAAAACTAGGTGTAAACCTGTTACCCTATTCACCATTGAATTGAAAAACTAGCTTAGTTCGTATTTTAAGCACTTGTAAATCAAATGGGTTTATATTCGCCATGCGAGCGTGTAAACTAATACTTTAATAGTTAAACAAAGCGTTTGGAAATTTGAGTATGTTGAGACAATCATATAGCGAGGAATAATTTTAAAAGAAGAGCAGCATAAAGTTGAAAGCACTGCGCATTAGGCGTAAAATGCTTGCAGCAATGGGCATAATGCTTTAACTGACAACCACTTCGCGCACATGATTTGTAGATCCTAAGAGAACTATTAGACTAGTTTGGGCCAACTAAGAAAAGCGTACGAGGATTTTGGGGATTTCAAAATCCCTGCAATATAAGCAGAGATTTTAGGATTTTGTGGCAAATTTTCCGCGGCTTTTAAAGTACATTTTCTGCCTCTTTTGACGTTTTTGTTGGCGTTTTCATTTTCATGATTTGCGCTAGTATACGCACGAGTTGAAATGCGACACGCGAGTTAATGATCGCATCACAGGTGGTACACCCCCCCCCCCCCTCCAGAGGTCATGGTCCAGTCAAGATATTCATTGTTGTTGCGTACATACTTGCTTTTGTCGCCAAATTTTGCAATGTTTATTGAAAATATTTTATTTGTAATTTCCTCGTTTCTATTAGTGAAAAGTTTCTGGGTATTTTTTGTGGTATATTTAACCTTCACATTTTGTTTTATGCAAAAAATTTGCTTTGCTAGTAATGCTAGATCACGGTTTTCTTAAAATTGATTGGCTAGTCAAATTATATAATTTAATCTAATTGGTTCGCTGAGATCAGCACTTCAAAATGATTGGTTGAAAAATGATGCGATTTAAGCTCAAGATGATACGAGAAATGGTGCGATTTGGGAATTAATCGCACCTATTTTTGACCGATCAGATTGCATGAAAGACCATTGATTTCAAAATGAATATAATAAGAGTGAAAATGAGGTAAATTTAAATTTACTCCAAAATTGGAGTTAGAATACAAGAATAACATTTACAGAAAAGGAGCCATTCTGTTCCTTTCTATTTCACTCCAATTTTGGAGTTAACTTGACTTTCTGAAATTAGCAGTGTATGACAGGAAAGTGAATGATTTGGTATCCTTATTCAATACATTGTATGGATATACAGATTTGGATATTTCTAGGCGTTTTGTTTTGTTACCCACTTTCGCACAAGATTAAGTCAACTGAGTACTATAAATACTCCATATTATAGAACCAGCCCTTTCCAAGAGTCACATTTCAACCACATAGTCAAGCTGTGGAACGATATCTTACTTGCCGCCGTTCACATTAGTTTCTTAATGTTAAGATCGCTCCCTACAGTTTGATAAAAAAACCGGAAAATCTCCGATTAAGATCCAACTTTTTCCAATTTTTTGTTGAAAATCAAAAAAGTATTTGACTACAGAAAGCAATAATAAAAAAGGTGGCTCCGTCCTGTTTTTGGAAAGTGGGAAATTTACAAATTAACGTTGAAATGTTTTAACAATTACTACTTGTTGAAAAACAAAAAATATCAGACTTAAAAAACAGCACCTAAATAGTTTGAATATTTTGAGAAAAATGACGTAACTGACATTGCTATATGAAAACCTGTCAATATGTCAATATGGGGATATTTTGGGTTTAAAGTAGTATAACTCGAAAATAGCGTTGGTGACCCCCATTTCTATTCCATAAAGTTGTCCTTATGGAAAAATAATTGTTTAATCGATTATAAAGAAATCGCCAGTGTGGAATCCTAATCTACCCAAGATAAATATACTTTTACTGCGCGGATTTGAGCTGGATTCTGAGTAAAGGCGGCTGGAACATATACTGTATTTGGAGCTTGGTCCTAGTCTGCGCTGCAGGACATATACGCTGAGTTCGACCCTGGAAATTAATTATCATATTACAATTACATAATTACTGATCTGGCTCAGGACAATATACTCGTATGCAGAAACTAACTTTGCCTGTTCGTTATTACCATGTTATAAAAGATACATTTTTGGCATTCATGATCATTCATGCATGTGAGACTATACAACATTACTTAGATGATAAGGTATACGATTTGCGTGGCATAGTTGAGTTTAATACAAATAATATTTATAAAATGTAGGACTACGTCACTTGCCGTGAATGCATGAATATTCCTAGGTTTATGCGTTAAGCATTGAACTAGTATGTTTAACATGAATGAATCACGCAGTGTCCATGAATGAATCACGCAAGGTAGCCAATACGGCTATACGCCAGCTTTGCCCAGAGTATATAGTCAGTTTCGTCCATTAACTGTGTTTTAGTGGCAAAAATTATCATTTAAACAAATATATTTTCCTATGAGAATACTTTTTATAGAATAAAAAATATGAGTTAAATTAGTTCAAACCAAAAATATCCACCATATTGACATATTGACAGGTTTTCATATAGCAATGTCAGTTACGTCATTTTTCTCAAAATATTCAAACTATTTAGGTGCTGTTTTTTAAGTCTGATATTTTTTGTTTTTCAACAAGTAGTAATTGTTAAAACATTTCAACGTTAATTTGTAAATTTCCCACTTTCCAAAAACAGGACGGAGCCACCTTAGCTTTGTTCGCAAAAAGTTGTAAGTTACTACTCTCCATTGCATGTAACTATGGATATGCTGTACAACATATCTTGTGCAAGAGTCTTGTGCAGAACTTTTCGTCTAATAGTGTAAATGTTGAAGTAGAATGTTGAAATAGAAGAAAGTGATGGTTGGGACAAGTCATTGACCCTATCGTGTTTGTAACCGCTTTATTTTCACTCCTATCATCATTTCTCAGATTGTTTAAATTTATGTGTAGTACTTGTAAAAAGACGGTGTGTTCCATGGAACTTACGATTTCGTGCGCACCTTTCCTTTTCGGCCGTTGAACATTTGACATAATACAGTTATATAATATGTTATATTTATTTTAATGTCGCTTAGTGGTACCTATAAAGTTGTTAAGTAAATACATAAGGAAATAAGTGAATTTAGTTATGCAAGTTTGCCATGGTAAGAAACTAAAATCTGGTAGATGTATATGTTCTGTTCATAGAGCGATACTTAACATGAGTACCATTTGATTAGGCCAATTCTCATCCAAATCCAAAATTATAGCTATTTGCCGAATTTTCTATAATCTATGGAAAACAGCACCACAAACTTTTATACTAAGCTTATTTAAATAGGTTTTGGATTGTTATGAAAAGCAATTTAACGAGTATACGGTCAACGAGTTTATAAACATGTTTAATTTTCTTGATAAAACCTCTTCTTTAGTTAGGATATATTGAATGTCGGAGCAAACGTTTCAAAATTGCTTTTTTCACCATATTTTTTCCAATTTTAGACACTGCAAGTGAAAGCTTCCTTTTGCAAAAGCTTGCAAACTAAGATATTCCCAGACCATACTTTATTGTAGTTACCGTACTACGACATAATAATATTTACGGTTTTTGTTGCAATTTGAAATGAAGCACCTAGCATTCAAACTGACTACGCGACATTGAAATTTGGAGAATAATCTTTTATAAAGATGCTATGCTTCGTAGATGCAAAATTAGAAGTTTTCCATCGATTATATAATTATTCAAATGATCCCGTTTTCCCGTTTGTATAGGAACGTTGTTTAAAATGAGCTTGGTTTTCTATGGCACCGCAGAATTGCTAAAAGACAATGAAAACAAAAATGGTGAGAAGAATAATACACCTACTGGTGAGTCTTTAATGTCATTGAGAAATGTTTTTTTTCTTTTCTTACACTGCAATTCGCACCTAGACACACATTCATACTTCTGGGATTCTCGTTCTCAATAAAGCCCATTGAGCTTTCGAATCACCAGGGATGTCTATCCAATTTAAATGGAAAAATCACAAAAAAGTTCACCTGCGCAACGTTATCATAGTCGCTCAGCTAAAATGTCCATATGCAAAAATTCGGTGAAGTTGAAGATAAGCTAATTACTTTATATTCGTAAGATTCGCAAAACGAGGAATGAATAAGTTTTTTCGTTGAAAATTGTTAAAGTTGACAATGGTTATTTCGACGAATTTTTCCACGCCATATTTTGAAGTGTATATGACATGAAAATTACATTATTCCTACCGCTATACATGAAAGGACAGAACGTATAAAATTGTAGAATTGCATGTATTACTGTTTCCGTTTATGTTTCAGAGATATTAAGGTTTGTGTAAGTAGTAATATAGGTACCGATCAACCCTTTTTTTTGACGGGGCGCAAGGGGGCGCATCATTAAATATTCAAACATTAACATAAAATGAGAGTGTCATATACGGGGCGCATGATCATTAGCATACAGGGGGCGCAAGGGGGCTGCAACACATTAGCATATGAGGGTGAGCACATCATTAGCGTCCTATTCCTTTGAGACCTCATTAATATGACGAACAAGACCAGGCAAGTTTGGGCGAACAAACAATAATTATTGCTGAGTTCAGCATATTTTGTGTGTAGAAATATGGCTTTGTTGTCGCGAGATTTATGAACTCCTTCAATCTCGTATCTAGTGAAGTATTTCTTTCTGAGTCGACCAATACTAATAAATTTACATAGTTTCAAGCGTTTATTTTGTATCTTAATTCTATACAAGCGAGGAAGGACTATTTAAAATCAAATCTTTTCATTTGAAAAACTTTTGAATGTAGGGTTTTGCAAACAAAATTTTCAACATAAAGTTTTAAAGATATAAATGTAGTTTTTAGCGATGCGAAGATACAAGCGTAAGCATTTTGATACACGGCGTTGTCAAGGTAATCTTTCAAGGATTTGCATGAATTGAGAATATATAATTATAGGACGGGGAAATATTGTACAACGTACACACAGCACACACACAGAATTCATTTTTAAAACACATTTATTGATTAAAATTTACTTTACAGCGTTAGTTAGTTAGGGTGTTACCCACGGTTTGTCTTTGTCATGTAGCTTCACAGTTTTTGTGTGTCGGGGGGGGGGGGGGGGGGGACAAAAAACAGCGTTCAGAACATTCTGAAAAATAATCAATTTCCACTCACTTTTCACTTTGGTGGTCACATTCTTACCCTGGTTTTTTTTAAGGGTACAAATCAGCGGCTTATGGTCACTTTGTCCAACAGATGAGGTAACCAGTTGAGCATCACAAAAGTCAGCCAGATTTGTAAGGATTAGGTCTAAAATCGCATTGTTCCTAGTTGCTTCCCTGACAATTTTCTTTAACGGGAAGTGCCTGAGTAATTGAGACACTGGACATCTGTTAAAGTCGCCAACTAGAAAGATCCCTGCGTTTGGATATTTAGCCAGGAAAGGTCAAGTTTTACCGTTAAGTGTTCAATCAACGCTTTATTATCATTTTGTGGTGGGTGATACACTACTCTAACAATAAGGCACGAGTAGCCACGAGGAAGTTTATGGGGCCTTAAATAAAGCCAAAGAGTTTCAAAGCAGTCGTCTTGCAATCGGTTAATACTTTGAAGGGAGTATGCGAATTTATGAATGTACATACCCCTCCTCCGATCTGATTAACTCTATCGTGCCCTACTTAACAATTAGATTATGAGCTCAAGATTTCTATGACGGCGAAGCCCGAATGAACTATCATCTCATAGAAATCGAGAGCGAATAATCTAATTGTTTTAGTAGAAACCAGCAAGAAACAGTATTTCAAAACATTTTTCATAATTTATTGAAATAAATTCGTTAAAAATTGCGCCGAGGAGATGGCTGTTTCGCTACTCGCTATCTATCGACAATTAGATAGCGAGTAGCGTAGCCAATCAAATTACAGCATTTGCTATAGTATACTAGTATGATTCTACTAATAATGAATAGCCATCAACTTGTACAGCACCGTCATCTATATTCTGGTTCAGCCACGTTTCAGTAATAAACGCAAAGCTAATGCTATTTAATTTAAGAACAATTTCTAAGTCATCTATCTTCGGCAATAATGATCGAATGTTCGAAAGGAATAAGGTCAGTCGGCAAGGTTGGGACTACGAGCTGATATGGAAAGCCTTGTTGTTTTTATATGTTTTGCACACAAAAGAATCAACAATAATCTGTAGAACGTCGGTACAAAGTAATTTTAAAAAAACGTACAAAAATAATGGAAACCCTATCGAGTTCGAGGAAAACCACCACGCATTAATGGTTAAATGTCAATATTTTCTTCTTTCTTAATTGCCTTTATCCATAATTCCACTACCTTTTCTTGATCTCTCTTTGACTTCGCCCAAAGTCGTGCCTACTGAATTTAGTGTTTTCGGTTGCGCAGTCACTTCTTCCACATGCCAGCTCAATAGGATATTGATATGTACCGGTCGTAATCAACATAACAGTGTGCATCTCCAACTACACCATGTCTGTCAGAAATCAGCTCGTTAATTATTCCTTGGACTAATATGCCTCGATTTATTTTTTTCAAATTGCATAATAACAATTTCTCCAAACACAGCTAATACGCGTCCTGCATTCTTCTCTTGATGTATCCTAATTCACGAAAACTTCTGAGATATTCCATAGACCACGTATTTCCATATTTCTTTAAACAGCATTTTTACATCTTTGTAAATAATAATATATTTTCCGTAAATCCTTATTTTCGATCAGATGTTGAAACGATTCCTATAGCTGGTTTCTCCGCAAAAAACAACAACAAGTAATTGGGTCCTATTCTTAGCATGACGACTTCGAGCTCTTTCAATTGAATATACCCTAACCTATCACTTGGAATAGCTGTCTGCTTTTAAAAAATCAATCTTTCAAATTTCCTACCCCTAAGGGGGCACAGATCAAATTGAATTGTCATGTTATGGCTGGTAATCTTTTAACTCTTAATCATTTCTCCCATTTTGCTGGTTCTCCAAACGTTGCTTCATTTTCTGAATAACTGCGCTTCTTCCGACTGGGTCTTTTTATAAATAATTGAACATTCCTAACTCATCCTGACATATCCATTTTCAGAAGAAGATCATGTTATTTCTTTGGACGTACGGTAACGAAGTGCCCCTGCATAATCAAATCTAATACCTCGATATCAATTCAGTAGATTCTTAAACCAATTCAATAGAAATTTCTCATATTTTGAGATCGGAGTCGAAGGAACAGAGCTCAATATAGGAAGTGTATACTCGCTTTGAAGCGGTCGAGGAAGCCGTACACAATGAAGTATTTATGGGAATTGGTAAGTTTTAAACACGTAATTGTATTGTAGCAAAAATAAAAAATAAAAACTACATACCACCATCGTCTACACAAATCTACGATAAGCATAGATATACTTGGTAGACAATATATCTACAGTATGATATATATTAAACATGTTTTTAGTGCGAAGTTTCACTTTGCAACTATTGTGATTACAGGGCAAAAATTCACATAAGTGACTCAGATAGATAGATAGATAGATAGATAGATAGATGGATGGATGGATGGATAGATAGATAGATAGATGGATAGATGTATAGAGTAAACAATCCGGGGGGAGCTTACACTTGATGTTCTCTATTAGGTTATATATAATTCAACGGCTAATTATTACTTTTTCAAACATTGGAAAATTATTATTTTTAGCTACAATTGCGCGTTTCATATTGTTTTTCTGTCTGTTTAATGAGGATTCGGGCCAATCACCCCCCTTAACACGAATTTTTGTGAGAACTGCAAATCAATGCGCATATAAAATAAACATGGCGACGTATGAGTGTGTGCCGAAAATTGAATTTTGGACAAGAGATTTAGGATTGGCATATATTTGGGTTGCAGTTGTAACGATATTCTATTTCATTGTACGACTATGGTCTATGGCTATGCTCAATTAACCTTGAGGCACGAGTTTCGCCATAAACATACAACAAGACCTATCGAAAATGTTGTGCGTGATTTTGTCGGCACTATTAGATTGGTAAGTTTCCTACACTTTAAAAACATCTATTACTGACGTGTTCCTGGCGTACATTTATAGAGACTACTCTATAAAACTGTATGAAATATATTGAATAATAATTTGCATGCACAAATCAAGCTACAAGCTGTATTTCATTTGGTGTGCTACAGGGGTTGCTTGTTGTATTACTACTGGGAGTTTATGAAACTCTGACACATCTGTTCATGCGAATGCGATAGAAATGTTATAAAATAATGGTATTTTTATTCTTGAAGATTTAATTCTATCTATTTTCTTTAGAGAGATATTTTACTGTAATAGTTATTAAAATCATGTAGCTATAAATCATGATCTACAGTCAGACACGTTTAATTTACAGTATACAGTGTCACTGTGTATAAATAACATGCAATTTGATTCGGCATTTATATGGTCAACCTCGTTGTTATATAGTTCGCTTTTTGTTCGCTTGTCCAACTAATTCATCTTCAATTTTTACTTCAACTCTGGAGTATACATTGAAAAGACGAATTTTGTGAGTCCGTGGCCGTGAATAAAATAATAAATAGTAAAGCGCTCATGCATATGCTGATATTGACGGAATCACAGACTGCGTGCTAACGAAAATAATTGAATTTGTTGGAATATTAAAACAATAAAAGTAATTATAAACACTGTTTACAGTGCTATTTATAGAAAGCGATAGACTCATGCAAATGCTTCCGCTTTAAAGGAAATATCCTTTCGAATGAAATTTGAAAAAATCAAGGATCGAAGTTTTGGAAGAAAGTCATTGGTTACAAGTGCGAATAATTCAGTCATTCAAATAATTTATATTTAAGAGTTTCAAGAAATGACAGCTGTGTTACCTCTATTAAGCTCTATAACTTTAAATATTTTGCATTTAAATTCGAGTATAAAAATGACTTTTTAGTGTAAAAATGACTCTGATCAGATCTTCTGTGCTAAACGTGCATATTGCCTAATCCATACCGTATTCATTTGCCTATATGATCAGTACTTTACCCCATGAACTTTGCACTATCCTTGGGATCTCTGAGTTTCATATTGTATTTTGTAGTATCTAATGCTAAGCAAGTCAGAATACAAGGTCACAGAGCAATATTAGATTTACAGTGTATAATGACGAAGAATGTGATTGATAGCCCAAGCAATGTTACAGATGACAGAGACAACATTTAATTACTATACATTTAATTGCTAGTATATATTTTTCTATATCCACCAGATTCAACAGTTGAACATCCTAGCATGAGGAGTGCTATGGGGCAAGTAATTTAATATATATTTATTTGGTTTCTGTGTAGTGTAATGTGGCAGGTCCATAGAGATAGTGGATATATCTGTTACTTCTATGGGCAGGTCTCTTGCCACTATTCAGTATCATGTAAAGTGCATTGAAACTTGACCACTCATGCATGGTCAACTCTTTAAATGAAGTTATAATTCCATGTAACTTTCCACACAGCCACCTTCCTTTTATACAGGCTAATGTATATCTTATGAATATACACTGCATGCATTTGTGATTATTTTTTATTAACTTTATCGTTGAACGTCGCTTCCGCCGTAATTACGATCAGTTGTTTCAAATGTAAATATCTGCAGACGTGTTTATTCTCTGGCAACAGGACACACCTCATTCGATAGCTTATGACTTCCTCTTTAAAATGATATTTAGTTTGTCCCGGTTCATATTACATATCCAAATTAATTTGCATACATGTTCATAAATTATCTAAATATTTTACAATTATTGTTGAAATAAATCGGAATTGTCAGAGCAAGATTCGGAACAAATAATACATTTTCACGAGAACATCCGTAAAAGGGCTAGATTACAACAATGGTATCAAACTAAAGGGATTGGAAATCCCCGTCGAATGGTGGTATTCACGAGTTTGTAGTGTAAGGATTACGTGTGTACGAGGTAGGAAAGCGAAATGAATATTTAATTAGTTTGTATTATTGTTAATTTGTAAACAAATGCAACTACAGAGGTGTTTGAAAGGGGCTAAATTGGCCGCGTAGCGTTCTAAACAAACACAATTTACTTCTCTAAAGAGATCGTAAAACGCTTAATCGGACGGTGGTATTGTCATCTACATAGCATGCACTGAACCGAAGATATGAACCTGCAAAGTCTTATATAGCCATATGGCTATATAAACATCGGCACACAACGATAAAGAGTTTGCTATACTCTTACAACTGAATTATGAAAATCTGTTGAACAATTAATGGATACCACACCTCGTAAACAAACTAATCAAATCTGCTAAATCTCATTATTGTCAGAAAAATATCGATCATAACAAAGACAATCCCAAGAAGATGAGCAAACAAGTTAACCAGGTCATTAGTGGTAAGCGTTGCTGCTCAAAGACTACGATGATAACCACAATAAAAGATGATCAGGACGACTTTACCCACGACGAAAAATCAATAGCCAATGAGTTTAACAAATATTTTGTCGAAATTGGACCAAAATTATCATGCCAACTCGATAATAATAGCTTGCGCTCTTCTTATTATCTGACGCCAGTTGATTGTGAATTTCCCTTTGATACAAATGATACAATCTTCAAAAAGTTATTGAAAATTGGGCCTAACAAAGCCTTAGGTTTAGATAGAATTCTATTGGGGCTTCGGTGTCGCAGTCGTCAGTGCAAGCGCCTTTGACCTCTGAGTCTTGAGTTGGATTCTCGCTGAGGACTTTACTCATCACACTCGTGTAAAAAGAGTAAGTTAACGCTCTGCCGAAAGTCGTGGGTTTTTTCCGGGCACTCCGGTTTCCTCCCAATATAAATTAAGAAAGTAATATCACAATTGTTGTAAAAATAAATAATGTAGGCTAAGTACATAATATAGGTAAGCTAGATACTTGATGTAATCGGTCACTGAAAAGCCCCAACGGGGAGTGAGCTGAAGGATTCTGCAGTTGTTGTGACTCCCTTTCTTAATCTTATTTTTAACTCCTCCTTGTCCGAAGAAATATTTCCTAGTGACTGAAAGAATGCCAGAATATCGCCCATTTAGAAATCGGGAAATCAAGATGAATAGGGAAGGCCAATATCTGTTTTGTCTACAATACCCAAATCTGTATGATCAGGTAAACGAATACTCGGGTACGAACCTGATACTAACCCCATATCAATCATGTTTTAGAAAGGGGTATCTCACCTCATCTTATTTGTTAAAATGATTGGTTAGTAAATATGGATAAGGGTCTAATAAACGGTGTTGTATTCTTAGATTTGAAAAAGGCTTTCGATACAGTGGATCATGACATTCTGATAAAAAAAATTAGAATATTATGGCACTAGAAACACTGCTCTTCGTTCATTCACCTCATATTTAAGTGACAGAAAAAAAGTTTGTAAAATTGGGTCTTCCATCTCCCACACATTTTGCTGATCGGATACTAACCTTTCTGTAACTGGTGCCACCACTTGCGAAATAAAGGAAACATTGGAAACGGACCTAAACAATGTTCAGCGTTGATAATTAGCGAACAAACTTATTCTAAATGTTAAAAAGATCGAGTATATGTTGATTGGATTAAGCAAAAATTGTCCAAAGTGAATTCTGATCCGGTCCTCAGAATAGGATCTGAAGGCATTAATCGTGTTTCTAGGAGTACTAGTAGACGAAAGTATCACCTAGAGAAGTCCTATTGACCACGTAGCGAAAAAAGCCGCTAATGGAATTGGCATGCTAAGGCGATCCAAAGAACTGCTTGATAGCAATACTTTAAGAACTGTTTACAATCCTCTTGTTTTACCAGCATAGATTATTGTGCATTAGTGGGGGGTTACTGGTCGTAAACCTTGAAAAATAGACTTTAAAAGCTTCATCAATCATAAAATCATTATTACGGGTGATAGTTATGAAATATGTCAGATCCAAACTCGGTTGGAACACCATACAGGAGAGGAGAGATAATTAAATGAACACTTTAATTAAACAAATTATGAACGATAATTTAGTTAATTAACTACGAGAGCTATTTACAATTATTCCAATTCATTCTACCAGTTGAGAAGTAACAATTTTGTTCTCTCCTTACCTAAACCCAACACTAATGCTCTTAAAAGAAGCTTTAGTTATAAAGGTGCTCCAGCTTGGAATAGCCTCCCACTTGATGAACGCATTCGCAGATGGTTGAAATGATTATTATATGTTTACTATCGAGATTATTTACCTTTTACACGCATGGCCATCTGAAAATCAACCTTTTAATTTTGTTTTTTAAGAACGATTTCTTATTCTTAAGGTAGATATTTATTGACGGCTTATTTAGTTTTTAAATTTTTGGTACTTAATTAGGTCTTAGTCTTAAAATATGTTTGAGATCTTACCCTGCATAAATAACTGTAAATAATAATAATTTCAGCTGCAATATTGCTGAGTGGTTTCGTTATATCAATAAGTGGTGTATGTTATATATAAACTAGAAATAATTCATGCAGAATCCCCTCGCCATTAGAACCAAACAATTATTCTCCTGAACACCCCAAAAGTTATTGTAACATGAAGTACTAAATCGATTACTGTAACCATGGT
The DNA here is from genome assembly GCA_016169945.1 of Trachythela sp. YZ-2020. Classification (NCBI taxonomy): domain Eukaryota; kingdom Metazoa; phylum Cnidaria; class Anthozoa; order Malacalcyonacea; family Clavulariidae; genus Trachythela; species Trachythela sp. YZ-2020. Next base: position 629,000 of record JADLSH010000070.1, on the reverse strand, counting down.
AACACGAAAATGTGTTGTTTCTTATTCTATGTAACGCATTGTTGAAACTTCATGTAATACATAATATAGTTTTGTTAAGAGAACACGTGAACTTGACACTTGCGAGGAGTATACTATAAACGACTGTGATTTAACTGTGATTCACGTTTACTTATTAAAGACTTAAACTTTGTCTGTGACAGTGACTTTCTTAGGAGACGTAGCGACTCCAGATCGTACGTTTTCGACATAGTGGCGATCCTGCCAGGACTAAAACATCGATAAACTTGAGAAAAATTTGCCGAACTTGGTCGAGATGTGAACGGTGTATTATAGACGGTGAAAGAAGACAGTATTTTACAGCAATATTCGTAAGTTCATGAACGTTAAATTTGTGAACAGTGCTAGGAACTTGTACTATTGTTGAATTTTACTTTATTTCAATCGGATTAACATTTAATCTTCACTGATATTTTGGGGGATTGTTTGTGAAATCAAGTGAACATATATTGAACGTGACCGCGCAACTTAGACATTTCGGGACCTGGTAACGAACTGCGTATACTTCATCTAAGCTAATCGAATAGGATCTTACTTCATTTATTATCTTATAATTGGAAAATTAACGTTGACATGGAGGAGATATTAAAGGAGTTAAAGGGTAAGATGAAAACATTACAATTTAGAATGAGCAAAACCACAGATGTTGTAAGCAAATGTGACAAAGAGGCTATGGAACGACAACGGTTATCAGTGGCCACTACTTCTACGGCAGTCAACAATCTCAAAGAGAGGATTGAAGATCAGATGCTGACTGATGGAAAGACGGGTGAAGAAGTGCAAGTCTGGTCAAATGACGTTGAAGGTCTGTTAGCGGAAGCAGATAACTGTACTCGTCAGCTTAGTAAAGAACTGAGAAATTTAGAGTTGGCAGCACAGGAAACTGTTATGATGCAAGAACAACAAACGAAACTCCAATTCGAAAAGGAACTAACAGAACAACGGCTACACCAGGAACAGGAAGCTGCAATAGAACGGAAGAAAGTAGACCTGGAGTACCACGAAAAGATGAAAGATGTGCAACAAACCTCTTCTACAAATGTATCAGCAAAGATGCCAAAGCTAGTTATTACCAAGTTCAATGGTACCCCCAAAGATTGGATCAGATTTTGGGGACAATTTCGAGCACAAATTGAGGAGTCAAGCGTGGATCCTGTCACCAAATTCTCGTACTTAAAAGAGCTGGTAGAAATGAAGGTGCGAAAGTCAATTGATGGTCTACCATTCACAAAGGAAGGCTACGAAAGAGCGAAGGAAATGTTAGAGAAGAAGTATGGAGACACAAGCGAAGTAGTTAATGCTTATGTGAAAGGCATATTGGAGCTACCCACCATAACTGAGCGTGATGTGACAAAGATTCATAAAGTTTACGAAACACTCCAATACAATGTCGAGTCTTTGCAAACATTGGGAAAACTTGATAAGCTCGATGCAGCAGTTCGTTTCACTGTGGAAAAGTTAGCGTTGATCAAGAGCGAGCTGGCAATGATGAACGACAAGTGGAGCGAGTGGAACTTTCTCGAGTTTGTGGCAGCACTCGACCAGTGGACTCGTCACAGTCCTGTTATCAACAGCTCTACCAAGAAGATTCCAAAGGAAACGGGACGATCCTTTGCTTGCATTTTCTGCGATAATGAGACTCATAAAGCAATAAACTGTGACAAAGTAGTTAAGACAGAAGAACGTAAGAGGATTTTAGCAGCAAAGCACCTGCGTTTCAATTGTGCTGGTAGTAAGCATAGAGCTGTCGAGTGTAGAAGCAAAACCCGATGTCAAGTGTGTCATGCAAAGCATCATACCACCATCTGCGAGAGAAATACAGAACGAAAAGAACCTGGTATGACTGCCAATCACATCGGCCGAAGTGAAGTGGTACATCCAGTGGTAGTCGTGCGCATCAACGGTTACAAATTTCGAGCCTTACTGGACAGTGGTGCCAGCCATTCTTACGCGTCGACGACAGCTATTGATCTTAGTAGTGCTAAGGTGAAATCGACTAGTCTTCGTCAAATTGCTATGCTAACGGGAATCACAACCAGAACGATGCAAGTGTATAGCGTTCAAGTCAGTTCCTTGGCCAACGATTTTAGCTTGAATGTGAATCTCACGAAGATTGAGAACAAGGAACTTTTGTCATTGGAGAACCCTCGTTACAGCACACTCATTCAAGAATGCGAGCATCTTAAAGAAGTACATATGGATGATGATGATCCCAAAGATCTTCTTCCAATTCATCTCATATTCGGCGCAAACGACTACGCGAAGATACGTACCGGAGAGAAACTACTCGTGGGTCGTATGGGGGAACCTGTGGCAGAATGTACAAGATTCGGTTGGGCTATGATGTCACCAGGCACGGAACAAGAGACAACACTTGGTTGCTTGGCTGTTAATTCGACAACTGACTACGATAACCTCTGTTCATTGGACATACTTCGACTAGCTGATACTCTTGATCACAAGGAGCATTTTATGGACGAGTTTAAAGAACAGCTGACAAGGAGTGATGATGGGCGATTTGAGACCTCTTTGCCCTGGAAGCCTAATCACCAACTGCTACACAACAACTGCGAAGGAAGTTTACGAAGAACAAACGCACTTGTACGAAAGCTGAAGCGAACGAACATGCTTAATGAGTACGACGCAATGATTCGAGATCAACTCAGTGAAGGCATTGTCGAAAGGGCCCCACAAGAGGTTACCGGAAAGGAATTTCATCTGCCCCATCGAGCGGTTATTAGAGAAAACGCCGAATCCACCAAGATTCGTGTCGTGTATGATGCGTCGGCCCGGCCTAATGAAACCTCTCCCTCCTTGAATGACTGTCTGCTCACTGGTCCTCCACTTCATAACCAACTTTGGTCAGTCCTTGTCAGAAATCGTTTGAACCCAGTGGCACTCACAGGTGATCTTCGAAAGGCCTTCCTCCAAATCGTAATTCGTGAACCTGATCGGGACGCCCTGCGCTTTCATTGGATCCGTGATCTACAGTCCACCGAGATGGAAGTGCTTCGCTTTACTCGGGTCGTTTTTGGCCTGACATCGTCGCCCTTCCTATTGAACGGAGTCATTGCTCAACATCTAGAAGCTATAGAGCCCCGATATCCCGAGAGCGTAGCAGAAATTCGTAAAAATCTGTACGTCGACGACCTCATATCTGGTGGACCTACGACCGAGAAAGCCGCGGACCTTAAACGTGATGCTGTTGAGATATTCGAAGAGTCCCAGTTTTATTTGCACAAATGGCATTCTAATGCTCCCGAACTTGAGTCTGACTTGAACGATGATGAACCCACCTTTGCAAAACATCAACTGAATGCTGACCACACAGATAACCAGTGTAAACTCCTCGGAATGAAGTGGAATAAACGAAAGGATGTTCTTCAAGTTGACCTGCTGTCCTAACGAAACGTGGTGTGTTAGCTTACCTTGCCAAAGTCTACGACCCTCTGGGGGTAATCTCACCAATGTTACTTGAAGGAAAGTTAATCTTCCGAGAAATTTGTGACTCCAAGGTTGGATGGGACGGAGCTCTTCCAGACGAACTGAGAAAGCATTGGTCCAAATGGGAGAGTGGTTTACCGAAAGTCGTGTCGTTTCCTCGTTGCATCCCAATCTATCGTGAAACGCTGACAGAGATTCGATTACATTCCTTTGGGGACGCAAGCAAGAAGGGAGTCTGCGCAGCTGTTTACGCGGTGATCCAGCAAGAATCCGGCACTGCACAAGCTTTGGTGACAGCCAAATCCCGACTAGCCAAAACAAACCTAACGATCCCAAGACTTGAACTCATCGCAGGGCACATGGCTGTGAACCTCGCCGTCAATGTCAGAAAGGCCCTTCAAGGTTTCAAGTTGGCAGATAAACTCTACTGTTGGCTCGATAGCACGGTGGCGTTGCATTGGTTGAACCATGACGGGGAGTATCGGCAGTTCGTTGAAAATCGGGTTAAGAAAATGCGAAGCCATGAAGACGTGGTCTGGCGACACGTGCCTACAGATGCTAATCCAGCAGATTTGGGGAGCAAGGGACGTAATGTCGATGGTAACAAATTGTGGTGGAATGGTCCAGATTGGTTGTCGGACGAATGCCAGTGGCCACCTAATCTTGTGACGAAACCAAGCGAATCGAGTGAGTCCGAAAGGAAAGGAGTTGTCGAAAAGGCAAACGGTCTTGTCGATAGAGTACTGGAGAAGTTCGCTCTGTGTAGGGCGTTAAGAGTGATGTGTTACGTGACACGGTTCATCAACAATTGTCGACCTTCAGCAGAAAAACTGACGAGTGAAATCTCCACGGAAGAATACGTGAAGCAAGAAACGCTCATGGTGAAACAAGCACAACAGCGAGTGCAAAGTCTTCCGATGTTCTTCGAGGATAAAGAACAGTTACGGCTCGAGTTAAATGAAGACGAGATCTGGGAATGCCACGGGCGTATTCAAGGGGAATATCCTATCTATTTACCGGATACGGAATTGTTCACAGCGAAAGTCGTGCATCGGTCCCATATATCCACTTTGCACAGCGGCGTCGGCATAGTAATGGCCAAAGTCCGTGAAAGATACTGGATCCCCAGGTTACGCAAACTTGTGAAGAAGATTATTTCGAACTGTTGGGGATGTAAACGTTTTCGTGCCCAGCCAGCGAACCCTCCAGCTCCTGGCCTTCTTCCAAAGTGTCGAACTACGCAATCTAACCCTTTCGATGTCATTGGGGTTGATTTCGCAGGACCAGTGAAATATCGTAAGAAAAACAAAGAAGCTAAGTCGTACATCGTGCTGTACTCTTGCAGTCTAACGCGGGGTGTGTTCCTTGACCTGCTACCGAGCCTCGAAATGACCGAATTCTTGAAGAGTTTGAAAGGGTTTATCGCAAGACGAGGAAGACCCTCAATTATCTACTCGGATAATGGTTCCACGTTTTTGGCTGCCTCAAAGTGGTTGAAATGTGTGCGTAGAGATGAGGAGTTCAATAACTTTCTCCGGACCAACACCATCTCGTGGCGTTTCAACCTGAGTCGAGCCCCCTGGTGGGGGGGACAATTCGAGCGACTAATTGGTCTGATGAAAGCAATGTTCTACAAAATGGTTGGTGGTGGTCTCCTAACCTGGGAGGAGTTAAGCGATATTCTGCTTGATATCGAGATTACCTTAAATAACCGGCCATTGTGCTATCTAGAAGAGGACGTGCAACTCCCTCTCTTAACCCCAAACTCGATGCTGTTTTTGAACACCAATTACTTGCCTGAAATGAGACCCTATCATTTACAAGACGTCTGTCTACGAAAGAGAGCCAAGTTCTTGCTACGTACGAAAGAACAGATGTGGCGACGTTGGACGACAGAGTATCTTCGGGCGTTGCGCGAGCGACATCGAATGAAACACCCAACGAAGGTCAATCACATCGCAATTGGAGACGTCGTGTTGATCCGTTCGGAAGATCGCAATCGAAATAATTGGCCTATGGGGATAGTCGAAAAGTTATTCGAAGGTAAAGATGGAGTAGTTCGAGCGGTGCGATTGAAAAGCGGTCGAGACCGGTTGGAAAGAGCCATTCAACAGTTGTATCCTCTGGAATTGAGCTGTGATGGTGTAGCGGCAAATGGACAAGACGGAGAAAACGTTTCTCAACCTAAACTAAAAGTGGAGGTAAAGACATTTGTTCCAAAAAGAAAGGCGGCCATGGACGCGGCTAAACAGATTAAGAAAATCTTGGAAGATGAACCTAAAGAGTAAATACTGTAGGCCTGATGTTTAAGTGTTTGTAGTGAAACATTCAGTTTGTTATTAACATACGAATCGATCCCGATTCGTATAGGGGAGTGTGTTGAAACTTCATGTAATACATAATATAGTTTTGTTAAGAGAACACGTGAACTTGACACTTGCGAGGAGTATACTATAAACGACTGTGATTTAACTGTGATTCACGTTTATTTATTAAAGACTTAAACTTTGTCTGTGACAGTGACTTTCTTAGGAGACGTAGCGACTCCAGATCGTACGTTTTCGACAGCATTTGAATTAATACTAAAACAATTTTTAAGATTAGTCAATGTTGTATTGACCACACAGGAACAATTTTTAAGATTAGTCAATGTTGTATTGACCACACAGGATGAACTACGCATTTTCAAAACCACAAACTGTAGTGCATGCCAATTCACGGCAAAACTGCAAAAGCAAGTATGCAAAATAAACACTTAAAGGCAGAGTACACCCAAACTCGCGCATGCGCATTGCGTTCACAAACTTGAAAAAACTTATGTCGTAAATCAAGTTTAATTAAAAAAAATGGCGTCGTGTATGGCAGTGGTGTAAATTTTAATATGGGTTATATAATGATGGATTTATTCAATTCTGGGGTGAAATCAACCCGATTAAATGTAATTTTTTTTACCGGATGTTCCAAATTATTGCAATTGACACTTGATTTGCATGAAGTGTAATCTGATATCTTGTTCAAACAATTACTCAACACACAAAGTATCAATATATTCGACACACGATGCGACACTGCGGCTGAGAATTGTGCTCCTTGTCGACGTTTGTATGCTTTCTGAGCAAATTTCCCTATGGAAATTGACGGTGACGATAATTTTCGTCCTCCGGATGAACCTGGTCCATCTTTCCGATCGCCAGAAACGGCAGAAAGCGCTAGGTCGCACGGTGGAAAAAGACGCGGTTCTGGAAGGAAACGCCAATACGAGGAAGGCTACAAAAAGGCGCGGAGTACAACTTGGAAGACAATTGCCTTACACAAGGACGTCTATGACGAGTGGATGGCTTTGCGAAACACCCACAACTTCAATGAACACTCGAATTTCGCTGAATTCCTTTTACAGTGCGCGAGAAATTCAAATATGGTAGCTACATCAAATGCGCAGTCTGAAATTTCATCGGTCGTAAATACAACAAACCAGCTTGGAAATACTAATGAAAGGTATTTGATTTGGTTTTATTTTATTTGCTGTGCCATTTTACCGTAAAATAAATATTTATTTGAGCTATAACTATAAAGTGTTGTGAATACTGTTAATATTTTGTGATCCTTTTGTTTCAGGATCAATACCCCATTGTCTGGTCAAGCGGGCCCTCCTCAATCATCATCTACTCCTCGCAATACCAGAGCCAAAACACGCCTCTTTGGTAGGTATTTGTTGTTTTTATCATATCGTATTCCTTTACTTCTTGATTTTAACACAGAGATTATAGTGAAGTAATTTTGAATACCTTTGCTTGGGAGATACTGTAGGTGCTACTGTTGATTACTGTAAAGTCACGTGATCTCACATGATTACCCTAATCTCTCTATGGTTTAATATCTCTTTAAAAACATTCTGATAGAGGTGTGGGGGGGGGGGGGCATTCGAGATGAAAGGGATTTTTTCTTTTCTGTAAGATTACTAGATAGAGAGGGGGCCTTAATTGAAAGATCATGTTATACAGTTAATATGATCACCTTGTTGTTATGGTCACTTTGGTCAACCTGGGCCAGATTTCTATGGCTTGTTGGTGTCCATATTAACGGGGTTCCGCTGCCTGTTGTATCATGTGTCACATATTACCCAAACAGGATTAACCCATTAGCTGGCAATGTGCCTGGATGTGCCCTACTTTGTATTTTACTCTGTCCAACACCAGACAATATTACTTAATTTGTGTTAAGTTGAAATGAACATGACTTGCTATACAGTATATACATATTATGTTTTAGATCTAACTGAATCATCAACAATCGTTGAACATCATGTAAGCATACCTACACATGAGAAAGTTTTTATTGACTCTGTCATTAGGAACACATCAATTGCTATGCAGTCTCGTCCAGTAGACAGTGATGATGAAAGTGAGAAAGAAGATTCTCATGATGATGATGACAGTGCAGACGAGAGTGGTGACGATGTTCATTGCGAGTCAGATGCTGATGATGTCAGTTCCCATGATGGTGACAGTGACAGGGATCCTTCATATTATGTTTGGCCAGATTTTGATCGGTTGGACATTAGTTGTAGTAAAGATGCTCTTGATCATGAACAGGGTGCTGTTGACACAACACAGATTGGTCCAATTGATATGGAAATTAGTAGTTCAATTGACGATTTAGGTTCCATTGAATGTAATGTACCTGTGCTCCAACCTGAGTTGGTGGAGGGAAACGGTCCTTCGACTTCTTCCTTCTGGTTATGAGAATGAAAAAGCTGTGAATCTGAATGATGAACTTTCTTTAGTGAATGAAACAAAGTTCATTTGTAGCATGTCAAGCATTCGGGAATTGTTCTCCTTTTGCATGGATGTTGATTGTCCAATGCCATTGGTTGAGGTAAAAGAAACCTTTGTTGGCTGTGTCTTGGAGATACGATGGAAATGCCAGGCAGGTCACTGTGGTGAATGGCAATCTAGCAAGTTGGTCAAGAAGTTATATGTGAATAATATACTAACTGCAGCATCATTATTATTCACTGGCAACAATTTTACCAAGCTTTCCCTTTTTTCAAAATGCCTATCTTTGGCCTTCTTCAAATCTTCGATATTCCACCAATACCAACGGAAATATCTTGCACCCCTTATACACACCTGGTGGAAGGATATGCAAGAGCAGATGTTTTCCACTCTTGGGGACCAGTCAGTTGTTGTGGCTGGTGATGGTCAAATGGACTCTCCAGGGTTCTGTGCCAAGAATTGTGTGTACACACTTATGCACGAAGAACTCAATTACGTCCTTCATATAGAATTGGTCGACGTGCGGCATTCCCAATTGAAAAGCGTTGTGATGGAAAGAGTTGGATGTGAAAGAGCATTGGATTTCTTGATGCAGAAAATAAAAGTGGACGAACTTGTCACAGATGCATCATCTCAATTGATTAAATTGTTGGGTGAGTCTGTTAGTCTAACATCACTTTATTCACTGGCACTGTCATACACATATTGGTATGATCTTTTCACTCATATTAGTAAATTTAAATTTCAGGCTTACTATAACTAGAGTGAATAATATGGAGTGCTATAAACCATTATGAAACCTATCGAAAATCAAATAACATTTTGTAGTAATGTTACATATTCTAACTTTTTAGCCACAGATAATAGGTATGAAAAGGTTTTCCACCAGTTGGATATATGGCACAAAAGTAACAAGTTGGATAAAAAGTTACTGAAGGTTTGTTTACACTTTACATATATATTTTTTCATTCTCTGGTCTACGGTAATTAGGTAGCACTAGTTTGCATTGTGTGTAACTGTGTATCCAATAGTACAAACATTATGTTGAAATTATCAACAACCACTTTAAAGTAAAAACAGAAAAATAGCTAATCTGCTTTTCTTTTGGCTGGGAAGTGGTTGTTGAGAAGTTGAACAAAAGATTTGTTTTTCGATCCTAGACCCTGAATGTTTTAAAATTTTATCTAAACAGAAAATTGATATATTTTCAAGGCTTGTAAGAAACGAAAAAATGAAGTGTTGAAGGCATGGATTGCACCTATAAGGAACCACTTTTGGCATTGTGTCAAAAACTGTGGTGGTAATCTGATGAAACTTAAGGTGAAAATAAACTATACACACTTATACAGTAGTTATAGTATGTCTACTTCTTGGTTATCCTTGCTATGTTATAAATGACAAACTGTACCATAAGGCATGGCTATCAGTAGTATTCAAATCCTAAATTATTTTTATATTCTTTTTATTAAGACTGAGTGGATCAACGTCCTAAAGCATGTGACCAATACCCACACCTGGTACAATGGTCAATGCTCACATGGTCCCCTAGATGATGTTGGTGAAAGGCAATGGATCAACAAGGATTCAGCTGCGATGCAAGCCCTCCGTGATATTGTCCTTGACAAGAAATTTCTGAAGACACTGCCATTCTACATTCGTTTTAGGTTAGAAAAATTCTTTCTTGCACACTGCTGACAGCTGCTGACAAGTAACAACAAAAACGTGCTTGAATTACCTACACCACCCTATTACACCCTTCTTCCGCTAGGCACCCTGCAGTGTGTGAGAAAACAAAACTTGCCATATATACCCTGACAGTTCATTTGTTGCAAGTTTGCATGCATTCCTTATATTTTTACAGGCACACTGGAAACTTAGAGGCATATCATAGCCACAGATTGATGTATGCTCCCAAACGATTTGGATTCAAGTGAGTATTAAAAATTATTTGAATTACAGTATACAATACACTGAAATGATAAGAGTACAAATCATATTGAAATTCAACTTTCATAAACCAGACTTTAATCAACTGTATTTTATATGTTCATAGATATGAGGGTTTGTTTGCTCGCAGTCTTCTTGCTGCGATTGACCATAATCACCACCTCCATCGAAAACAAGCAAGAAATGCCAAAGGAGAATTGGTCTTCTCTAGACGTTGGAGCAAGCGGGCTAAAAGATGGAAGGTGGTGATTGTGAAAGAAAAGAAAAGCTACAGTTATCTTCCTGTTCTGTGTGCCAATCTACTGAAAGAAGCCAGCAAGGAGTTCATGAAGAAGATAAAGCCTATAAGTTCTGAGCAAAATCCGAAGAAAGTTGCTCCAACAATTGCAAGTCTCCCTGCTCCATCAACATCAGAGCTTGTAAAAGAACATGTGTCAAGATTTTAGGCTACCAAAAATGATTTATATAACAGTACAATTTTTTTGACTTCACCCATTAATTGGCAGTACTCTGCCACTCACAGGTTAAATTGTCTGGCGTTAAGAAAACTAAAATAATTAAGTAGGGCGCACCCAGGCACAATGGGGATCTCATGGTCACAGATGTAATGTAAAACCAGAAACATTTCCTTGTCAGTGGAAGGGTACTGCCAGTTATTGGGTTAATAAGTGATTTATGGGAATGTATGTTAGTGTATACATGTACTGTTGTTCAGTGTTCAGCAAAAGAAAGGAAATATGAACAAACTATATGTGTCTTTATCTCTCCTTGAATCCAGTGTACCGACCATTGGGTGATGGGTAATGTTTTCTTATTTTCCATACACAGCATGAGGGAATGACTTTCCGATTACCCTTCCCTAAATGTCCATGTATCCACATAACATATTGTCGGTAGGCTGCATGCCTCATTGCCCGATTGTCATATGTTGGAGTAAATACATAGGTATCTGCTAGACTCCTTATGACAGTTGCCAAATTATCCGAATCCAGGCAAATGTTTTGGAATGCCAATGTTGTACTGCGGCACAGTCGCCTTTCTTTGCAGCATACCCTCTCTTTGTCTGTTGGCATCTCGCGACAATACCCACAAACACAGAATGGTGCCTCAGATGTCTCGCTTGATTGTTGGGGTTCCTCTGGACCTGCCGTAAGTTTGGCAATCAAGTCTTTTAGCACCAGTGGTCGAGACATAAAACCCTCCTTTGCCACTTTTACTAGGGTCTCTCTGTCCAACCCATCAATCATTTCCTGAATAAGAGATGAGTAGAGCAAATAATTACAAAAACTTAAAAGGGCAATATAAACTCCAACAAAGAAACACATGGAAACTCTTTATTGCACCCACATTTTCATGGGTTATATAGCCTACACCCTATGGCTTGCTTCAGTTTATAGTTTATACATCTTCCTCATAAAATATTAAAATATTCGGCACGCGATAATTGCAAATCATGCAAATTACCTCGACTGACACTTCACTCTGCTCATTTCTTTCGCTTTGTGGCGCTACTGTGGCTCTGCCTGTTTGACTCCGAGGTTGTACCTACAGCAAGAAGAAAATAATTATTGTTTTCTCTAAATATAGTCACGTTGAACTGTCATGAAAGGCACAGCTGCGCAAGCACCTTACCTTATTCCGACATGGTTTACTATTGGTACCACAAGAGCAGTTTTCTCCACACAAAACTCCGTTACCTTTACAGACACAGCCAGTTATTTTTCCACTTGCAGCGGTTTTCAGTTTGCGCATACACTGTGATTTACATGAGCAATTCACTGCAGGTGGGGCGATTGACTGTTAAAAATATCTAAATTGTATTTATCAGTTGTTGTCTAGTTTGGCAAATTATTTTCAGATATTTATACGAAAAAGCAGTCATTTACCTCGCTAGATTCATCTGACTCTTCACGCGATGAATCCATCGCCGTTTCGCTTTCTTCGCTTTGGAAAAGTAACGACCCATAATAGTTTACAGACGCATGCTCTTCGCTTTCCGCCATATTATAACTATAGTATTTACATATTTGCGTGAAATATGAGTCGTCTGTCATGGTCATCAATCAACAGCGGTATTTAAGGTCACGTGGGGTGGTGCATTCTGCCTTTAACCGTTTAAAACGCTTTAAAACTCGAAAACCGTGTCCTTTCTCGGCCTTTCGACTGATTTATTTTCCTATTGACTTTAGTAAGTGAAAGTCCTCTAAAACATTTTAATTTATCTTGTTTTACAGAATTAATATGTCCCGACTCCAGAGTACAATTTTGAAAAAAGTTTTCATAATATAAATGCCAAAAATAAAATGCCAAAATGGCAGTTATGTTTCTGACGTATACATATAAAAACCAAATCGTTGTCTTAGCCAATCATGATGTTGCTAGTTACCAGTTTTCTCTCGGCTTGAACTTGCGCACGCGCATAACTTAAAAAACGTCCAGTCCAGTCCAGTGAACTATACATGGAAGGCTAACTCCAGCTCAAAAAGTGAAGCCAAACATGGCGGAATTTGAAGGAATTCTGGTGCGTCATTTTCAGTCCCCTACGCGCGCGGTCAAACTCTTTAATGGCAAAGGAGTGATGTTTTTAAAAAACACAGCAAAGTTCAATGTAAAGTTTGAATTCGGTGTTTTGTTTTGGTGGGATTTAAATATTAAATTTGTTTAAAAAGACTGCGATATATGACCTATATTTCTAGCTAGAAACCATAATTGAAGCTCACTTTATGAAATAATAAAATACAAAACAAAATGAAATTGCATATCAATTTTTCATTGTATACACGAAAAACTTTCTTAAAACTAAACGCTAGCCTAAAATTGTAGTTGAAAAGCAGTCGTATGTGACAAAAAACCCACAAATAAACAATATAATAAAGTAAATGAATTCAGAAATAAGCAAAAACAACAACAGAAATGTTATTCATAATGAAAAATGCAGATTTACTGAAAAACAAAAACAAAAGTTTGAAATTTGTTGTTAGATTCGCAATGAAAAATACAGATTTACTCACACATACAGTTGGAAAAACAGCGGAAAACAAACCAGGTCTACATTAAATATATAAAGTTTAGGCTTTTTTCTTTCTTGTCCTTTATAAAATGAACAGAAACAGGATCTGAAAATCGCGAAAACATCACTCCCCGCCATCAAAAAGGATTGGCCGCGCGCGTAGGGGACTGAAAATGACGCACCAGAATTCCTTTAATTTCCGCCATGTTTGGCTTAACTTTTTGATTACGTCGTAGTTAGAAGTTAGCCTTCCATGTATTATAGGTCACTGGTCCAGTCCATGACAAAAAAAATGGCGGACAACTTTGCATTCCACAATGTTTTCACACACCCGTTTTCGAATATCCCTTACAGTAACAAGAGAGTAGGAATAGGGTTGTGATTGGGGCCAAGATCAAAGGGAAATATATTCGTGTGCATAACATAACAATATAACAAGTATAGGGAGCATTAGGTAGATTACTGATTATCCTTATATGAGGGTCCTGAAGGGGTAAAATGAGATATCATGCACGGGGACTGGGATTCGCCAACAAAAAAACAATAGAAAATGGAATTGGGATTTGAGCAAAACATAGGATGGGACTATGGAATTTGGTTAAAATATGGGCTGGGAAACTGCATGGGATTAGTACCCCCCTCACCTCTCCGTCAGCACCCTATTATTTTAGGTAATTACTAGACAAGTAAATTAACATGCTATGTGATGTCTTATGAGTCTGAATTATCTTCATTGCAGCCTCATTTCTCTGTTCATCTTTGTGTTTATTTCCTACATAAGCATATAAATGATGTCAGTGGTATTATAAATACCATTTATAAGCAATATATTGAACAATATTAAGGTGGCTCCCTACAATTTTTTGAAATGTGGAAAATTTACGATTTAGATCAAACGTTTTGAATAATTTTTACCTGTTACAAAACAAAAAATTTATGACTTATATTGAGCAACATTCCACGAGCTGAAAATTGTTCACAAAAATGACTTCGTTACCGTTGCTATGGTAACAATCTCGTTTCAATGTGGCCGACATTTTGGCTTTTAACGAACTTTACTCTAAAAAAATAGCATAAAAGTTACATGAAAGCACATAAGAAACAACTTTACCTTCAAATACATCTTCTAAGCCGAAACAATGCCACTCTTGTAGCATTGCAGAGTTTTTTCAAGAAAATTTGATGTTCAAACCTGATATAAAATGTCGAAACGAAATATTGAAGAAAAGAGCGGGAAAGCAATTATTCCGGTCGGATAATTAAACTCCTGTTGATTTCTGAATGCCCGTTGGATGGTTTGCTCAATAACTACGGGAGAAACATCCCCTCGGCATTTTGAGCTTCTTTGCCAAAAAACAAACATTTGTATATTTCATTATATTTAAGTTTTAGTAAATGTAATATGAATTTCGGGCCATCCATACTGTCAACCTACAAAGCAAGATATAATCCTAACTGAACTTATATTCTTATCATATAAAAGTTAATGGGCTCCACTGAACGCCAATTGTAAGCTTAAAATTGCATTATTTAAAATTTGTACTCTTTTGTCCTTTTCTGTACTGTGTGGACTGCCATTCTATATTGTACTGTCCTTTGCTATGCTATTATAGATAGTGTGCTGTACTGTAGTATAAATATTAATGACTTCCATTATTATTTTTTGAACTCCCTCCCACCCCCCTTCCTTCCTTTTAGATATACCACCCACACCCACCCCAACCTTGACACTCGGTATATATTAGATGATTGCACTGCATTTGAGAATGAAACAATTGCACAAAAGTGTAACTTTCTTATCCAATTCTAACAGGGAAAACTAATAAAATGCACTCTTATTCATATGGTTTTCAAGTTCAGTTTTAGTGTGTGACCATGTACGTCACGCAACAGAATATATTTACATCTAAAACATTTCATGTAATACATTACAATTTCTAATGTCTTATTATATAAAATTGTAAACTATGTCCGTACTGCTTCAGGAGACGGGACACAGTTTATAATAGGATCCAAAAAAACGATTCATACATTCTCTTATTTCGAAAAACAAATTACAAGAAAACTGCAAGACAATATTCTTCTTGGTAATTACATATATTCTTGTTTTAAGAACATTGTTTATTTTACCAAGAAGAGTTCTACTTTAATTCCCTTTTCAAGTAATATTTTTCTTGAAACAAGAAACTAGCAAAACTATATTCATGTCGGTAAGTACATTAATTCTTGTTTTAAGAACATTGTTTTTCTTACCAAGAATATTTTTACTTGATTCCTTATTTCTCAAACTCATTAATAATTCATGAACCAAAAGCAAAGAGAATCATAAGCGTGGAAGATGGTTTGAAATCAGAAGAAGAAATTACATAAATTAAGTGAACTTTCACGTCGGTTTTCAGAAAGTTAATGACGTAGGAAGAAATTCAGAACACTCTGAATAATATTCCAAATTAAATACGCTAGACAACAGACCGGTTATACGAAAGAACATTTAAATTATGAATATGTCGATAGGTTATGAACTGTTACATGTAAGACATCTAACGAAAAATAAAAAACTTACTAACAATTCATAAATTTTTTGGCACTCACGCTATGCGCTGATGGTTTTCAACCTAATAAAACACTCCTGCTCGATCATTAAACAGTTCTTCAAAACCTCCGCCACCCAAACCTTTTGCGAACTAACCTAAATCAGATAAAACATATAGTATAGATTTGCCATTCTGAAACAAAATTCGCCTATTGGCCGTTGGCATGCAGTGCTATTGTTGGGATCTTGTTATATAACGCGCATATTTTATATATTTATAGTTACTGATGAACCAAGAAGTGCGACAAGTGCGACAAGTGTGATGACAATTGCAACTAAAACCTCTACAATTGATGTGCAGAGCAAAGGTGAGGTCAAAATTTCCATCATAAAGCACATTTCTGTATGTATTGTAGATTTAATTAGTTTTAACGGGCTTAATTATTATTGTAACAATTATTAATGGTACAATTTATCAAATTTTACAATGTTTTCATGCTTTTATCTGCTAAATTCTGATAGTATTTTTACTGATAGTAAACAATTATTGGATGAGGCTGAGCATGATATCAATAATTATTCAGACCGAGGTCAATGTTTTGCATTTGATATTAATTATATTAATATAATATTAAATATAATATTAAATATAATATTAAATATAATATTAATATATTCATTAATATTAATTTTGAATTGATATTAATTAAACAAACACCAGTTATACCGCTATCGCATCGTAAAGTTAAACAGCTATCGAAACCGCAGATTTTCAGAAGAATAAGAGCTGCCGTCGAAATTAAAAATCAACCATACGCTGACGAATTAATTGTGATAATTAATAGTTTTAATGAATCGTAAAACGAAGGATACTTTTTTTTCAAGCGATTAAAGACTGTAATAACGGCATACCGGTCGTAATCAACATAACAGTGTGCATCTCCAACTGCACCGTGTCTGTCAGAAATAATGTTATCATCATTTATCATTCCTAGGAAGATCATGTTATTTCTTTGGACGTTCGGTAACGAAGTGCCCCTGCATAACTCGTTTTATTGATCTTTTTGAACGGAGAATCCGATGTATTTCACGGACTATATCAATTTTTAATCCATCTCCCCTATATGCTCCTTTACTTGTAAATTAAGTTGGAATTGCAGTATACCCAAATTTCACAATATATTTGCAAAGTAGTTAACGCGATTGTGTCGCGATATAATTTATGGTATGCCTAGTGCTAATCATTATTTCTTTATGATGAATTGATATTTAGTTACTTTACCTGATTCTTACCTAAGATATTTCCGCCGAGTGCCGGTGTGCTTTTTTTACTCCGCAAATTTCCTAATAGTCTGTTAAATCGAAACCATAATGGCCTCCATGATTGCTAAAAAAATGTGCCAACTACGTGTTGTAGATCTCAAATCTCGAAGAATCGTTGAATTCGAATGAGTCTACAGACCTGGACGAAGTACCTGTACCAATTAAGGAAATATCTCAAGAGCCTGCAGAAATTCAAAATTTGGTAGCTGACAGAACGCACGGTATTAACGCCGAAGTGATTGAAACTCAGAATGGAGAAGACGACAAGTCGACAACTAACCAAGGAATGCAGCGATTTTTCGATTTAAATTGCCGAGATTAAACTCTATGTTATGGGCTTTTATAAACATGAAACAGTCAATTTCTCTCAAGAATACTGGTACACAGACTATAGACTTCTCGAAGGAACAATCAAAGCTTAACGTCTGTAGCGAACCAAGTCATGGCCAAGGCATTAGTTGTAACGGTGTATCGAAATCACGGACCGATTTTGAAAGTCAACTAAAAAGTTACCGATCGGCAAAAATAGAGATGTTTGTAAAACAGAATGCCAGACAAATTCAAAATCAGCTAAAAACAAGAAGAAATCCAAAAAGGCTACAGAACAATGAACTTCCTGATGCTAAACAAAAGCTCCGCGAAGCAGAAAAAGAGTCGCTAGCTTAGGACAGTTTTTAAAATTCTGAAGGACGAATTTACGAATGCTTTAAATACCAAAGATGTAAAAGAAAATCATTGTCCGTCGCAAGTTATAAAGCCAAAGTCAACAATAGACATTCGGAGTAAGAACAAGAGCAAACCAGCCGAATCAACTTCGGAAACAGATCAGCAAACAAAGGATCGAAACAGCACAATTATCGACAACAAACCTGTACTCTGTGCTGAAATATCAACTGAGGCCAA
The DNA here is from genome assembly GCA_016169945.1 of Trachythela sp. YZ-2020. NCBI lineage: Eukaryota > Metazoa > Cnidaria > Anthozoa > Malacalcyonacea > Clavulariidae > Trachythela > Trachythela sp. YZ-2020. The sequence goes on along the minus strand of JADLSH010000070.1, from coordinate 611,025 downwards.
CTATAATCGTGAACGAAGACGAGGATAATACGAAACGGGTAAATAGAAAAAGGGTAAATAGATTAAAGAAATCGAGCGACAACAAATAACGGGTCAATCCTAAATCTAACCACCAACCAAATAATACCACCAATCAAATAATACCACCGTTGTGATTGGTGATTCCTTACTCAATGCCTTGGACAGTACTCAATTGCTAAATATACAAAGAGCAAAGTACAGGTCAAGTGCTTTCCATGATAGTATAACGTCTTTGTCTGCCGAGCACAAGCATATTATTCTACACTGCTGTACCAATGATCAACAAAGCAAGAAACCAGAATAAATCGTCGAACAAACTGGCGAACTGTGCAGTTACCTTACTTACCGAACTCTGATATTACAATTTCTTCGATAATCACCAGGAAAGATCGTCAGGGGAGCAAAGTCGCTCAGGTAAACAATCTTCTTAAACTTTTATGTATAGATGATAATTTTATATTTTATACATCAAAACATTGATTTTAGTTGTCGTAATCGTTCTAGGCTTTATTTAAAATATAGTTGGTGGCTCCACATTAGCCATAAAATGTTTTCAGCTTAAGGACTAGATGTTTTCCAAAGTGCCGCACACAGGAATTCGATTTGACCCCTGAAAATATACCTGTGTGTCGCAATAGTATGGACTTAAGTATCAGTGTAAACACAAGTAATGATTTACTAAATCAAAGACTACCAGAAAATTTAAAGGAATTCCAAATAGCACACCTGAATACCACCTCCATACCTAAGTATATCTAGTAAATAAGCTAGTTGATATATTAAGTGTTAGTGAAACAAGGCTATAGACGACTCTGTTGGGTAACGCAGAAGTTAATATCCAAGAATATAGTCTCTACCGCAAAGATAGATGTAGATCTGGACATGGCGTTGCTATTTACGAGAGAGACCTCCTGAATGTGAAAGATAGGTCACAGTTCGTTTCGTACTCAATTAAGGCTGTTTATATTGAAATTATTAAACCAAAAACCAAGCTATTTTTAATAACCTCGATTTGTCGTCCGCCAAATTCTAGAGTTAATTTTATAGATAATTTAGAGAACTATCTTAACGAACTAGATGAACAGGATAAAGTATTAATTATCACAAGACACAGGAGACCTGAACTGTGACTTATCCATTCCAGACCTACAACCCCATTCGCATATAGACTATATACTGAACACTTTTAGTTGTTTCAACTTAAACAGTTGATAGTTGATGCAACACCCATAACTGAGGACACAGAAACTTTGTTAGACATTTATGCAACCAATCGTCCTGAAAAGGTGAAAGATAGTGGTGTGATCCATTTAGGTATTAGTGATCACAGTCTTGTGTATTTTAGTCTCATGCAGTACCTCATGATAAACCTAAGACCATTGAAAGCAGAAATTAAAAATATTGTAACAAAGATGTTTTTGCCCCAATAAAAGCTCGAAGGGTTAGAAGTACGTATGATTTATTGCTAACGACTGACATTAGATGTGAGATGGACCAACGAGATTATTTAAGGAAGAAGGCAGTCAAAAACAAATCCAAAAACTTAAGTGAGGCATACAAAACAAAGCGAAACCACGTAAACACACTAATCAAATCTGCTAAATCTCATTATTGTCAGAAAAATATCGACCATAACAAAGACAATCCCAAGCAGATGAGTAAACAAATTAGCTAGGTCATTAGTGGTAAGGGTTGCTGCCCAAAGACTAGGATGATAACCACAATAAAAGATGACCAGGGCAACTTTATCCACGACGAAAAATTAATAGCCAATGAGTTTAACAGATATTTTGTCGAAATTGGACCAAAATTATCATGTCAACTCAATAATAATAGCTTGCGCTTTCCTGATTATCTGACGCCAGTTGATTGTGAATTTCACTCTGATTCAAAAGATACAATCTTCAAAATGTTATTGAAAATTGGGTCTAGCAAAGCCTTAGGTTTAGATCAGGGCGTCTATAAGAATGGGCGGTGAAACGCCAGCTGACGAGCTGAAACATGTGTGATGCACTTTAGACATGGGGCTAGTGCGGCCAGCAATGATTTTTGGAATTAAACAAGAAATCTTTTTACTTTCGAAGACATGGATAAAACTAATTAAAACTTCGTAACTATTTACTCGATGGCTGTCAAACTTCTTCTGTGAGTTATCGTGGATGTTTGCTATTGAAATGATGTCACAAAATAAATCTGTAACCATTAAACAACTTTTTTCGAAGTGTGAAAAGACCTACATGTCCAACTCGAATCCTCCAGTTCTTGCAAGAAATTAGATATTTTGAATTTTCTCGGCTAGAAATGGACCATTTGGTATTATATTTCAGACTATGGCAAATGATACTCTAAGCTTTGCTTTTGCCAAAATTCATAACGTAGTTTTTTTAGGTTTTTTTGCAATGACCTGTTGAATATGATGCAAACACTTTTTTGTAGACGACATACCTTCCTGCCTCGAAGGCTTCTAAAAAACCCCAACATTATAGTGAACACGACGTTGTTTTCTTAGTTTAATGTCGTTAATTTGTATAGGTAATCGCATGGGGCCGAGTAAAATTAAGGTTTAATTTCACGCGTGTTTTTAAAGTTTCACAAATTGTGAAACTTTGAAAACACAAGTGAAATTAGACCTTAATTTTACGAGGAACTATGTGATTACTTGTTAATCATAGTGGGCAAAATTTATTCGTAAAGTATTATTTGCTACGCCCCTGTACTTTCAGTATGGATTGGCTATGCAGGTGAACAAGTAAGATAGCCAATTGTATAAATGTCAATCAAAGACAACGCCGGAAAAAAACACAAAAAAGTCTGAAACAGTGTATATTTAATATTAAAAAGAACTTTATTGAATCAATCAACAACTTATTACAATAAATTTGCATATATTAGCTACGCACGTAAACAAGACGAGCAAGGAAGCCAGTTAAGTGTCAATGAAATTGACATGAAACATAAACTTTACAAATCTCAATATAATATTAACTTTTTAACTTTTATTAGCGTTTGTGTTTTTACTAGAAGTTTTTAATTCTTCAATAACATCAATATCCGCTACGAAGATGCGAGAACCCATTGTTTTTATTGAATATTAAAACAAAAAACTTCCCGCGCTTGCGTTTCAGCCAATCAGGTACAAGTAATTTTGCCCTGAATTAACAAAAAATGTCTTGCTCATTAGCCTATCAAATTTGAGTAATTTTGCCGTATTAGAAGAAAAATACTTGTCTATTTATGCCATTTAACTATCAGGACGTTATACTAGATGGTTTAGCCTATGTATGTGCAAAACATGACAGTGTAATTTTTTTGAGCTTTTTTCAATATTCTCAATCAAACAGGTTGAATGCTTCCGTTTCGAAACCAAAAGACGTTCGCTGGTATTTACTGTGGTTAAGTTAGCACAATATTCGCCACCCAGTGAAGCGTCAGATTCAATACCCTACAGTGTATATTGAATTCAATGCCGATATCAAAATGATACCGAATAGTGCATGAATTTTGCCGAATCTTGTGCTAGCTTAACCACAGTAAATACCGGCGAACGTCTTTTGATTTAGAAACGGTAGCATTCAACCTGTTTGATCGAGAATATTGAAAAAAACTAAAAAAATTATGCTGTCATGTTTTGCGCATACATAGGCTAAACCATCTACAATCTTTGCCATAATACTTGGGACAATATAGCTTCAATGAAGCTACAGAATTTTTTAACGTAATTACTCCCCTCTCCCTCCCCCCACCCGTTTCAATGTTGCGCTCATGTCAGGAGATGTCTCGTTTGCGATGTATTACTTTTTTGTGATACCAACCAGCCTCGTCCCCAGGCTCCAACTCGGACGCGTGGATATCGCGCGGCGGGTCAGGCGTTGGAGCCTGGCAGAAAATGCAGAAAAAAGTGACAGAATTTGACAAAAGTGATAGATTAATATTTCCCCGACTTTTTTACTTTGTACATCGTTTGTTTGATGCGTATTGATTATATACATGTAGGAAATGACCGAAGGCCTCAGAATCAAATCTCGAAGGTATTTTGAATAATATACTCTCATACAGTATATGAATAGTTATTATGACCGCTTCGGTCGAGGAGTGACCGAATAGTAATATATCTTCGAATAAACAATACTCTCAGAATCGGCTATGAAACAGTTTCTTTATGTATTTAGTTCTGATGGCTTAATGTAGTAGACACAATGCTTACTGAAAGTCTAATATATTGTTTCGTGCTGCAAGGGGTCTATATGGCCTTACAATAGTCAATATATTTTGGCATATAAATATAAACAAATATCAAGTTACATCCGGCACGAAACAATATATTAGACTTTCAATAAGCATTGTCTTTAATATTTTCTACATTAAGCCATCAAAACTAAATACATAAAGAAATTGTTTCATACCCGATTCTGAGAGTATTGTTTATTCGAAGCTATATTACTATTCGGTCACTTGTGAGAATCGTTGCTCAAAAATCATCTATCACTTGGTTATATCGTCCTTAAAAGTTATAAAATCATGCAGGCATATCTGATATGCATGATGTAAGTCGTCCATAGCGACCTTGTTAAATATAAGTTGCTAAGAAGTAATTTACAGCGCATATAAGGCGTCAATATTTAGGTGAGATTCGTTGTGAGAACCGTCTCGTAGTGAGCTCAATGTCAATGTCACGTGTTTAATCAATAAACTAGTATTTTGTTCTGTAGCCCTTTCCAGCAATCACTGCGCCGACGCGTCTAGGCATACTTAATAGTAAATTATTGACAAATCTACAGAAGTATCTAGCAATGTTTTAGAAACTCTCTCCTTGAACTCCCTCCATGTTTCATGATCGATTCCCTGTGTGTCGAACCTGCATCTGTAGATTGCTCTTAACCATGTGGAAAACATTTTCGACCGGATTGAGGTCAGTCAATGAATAAATAACGTAGAGTTACTGCGTACATGATTGTCTGTGAACGTTAAATTATTTTTATGGATAATGGCGATGCGTTTACAGACAATCTTTGCCATAATACTTTGGGACAATATAGCTTCAATGAAGCAATATAGTTATTATAACATTTTTTAACGTAATTACTCCCCTCTCCCTCCCCCCACCCGTTTCAATGTGCACTCATGTCAGGAGATGTCTCGTTTGCGATGTATTACTTTTTTGTGATACCAAAATTGAACGGGGGGCACGGGGGGAACTGAACATAAGATGCGTGATGGAATTTCAATATTTGTCCCATAGTTTCTGGCAAAGATTGTAGTATAACGTCCTGATAGTTACGAACCTCTTGGCGCCTCTGCAAATTTTTGAAAATTTTGTTTAAATGTGCACGGCGATTTATTACACGCCGCGATATGGAAGGCAACAAAATTTTCCTCCGAAATAAATCTTTTCTTATATATTGCTCTCTGAGCTTTGAAAAGTAAATAGCGTAAATAGACAAGTCTTTTTCTTCAAATTAACTACATTAAACTAAGAAAACAGCGTCGTGTTCACTATAATGTTGGTGTTTTTTACAAGCCTTCGAGGCAGGAAGGTATGTCGTCTACAAAAAAGTGTTCGCGTCAAATTCAACAGGTCATTGCAAAAAAGCTCAAAAAACTACGTTATGAATTTTGGCAAAAGCAAAGCTTAGAGTATCATTTACCATAGTCTGAAATATTATTCGATTCGTTATTCGATTTTTATTAATAATTAAACGTTTAGCAATCAAAGATTGAATCACACGTTCTTACATTATACATAGCTACATGATTATATGAATGAATGATTTATTAAAATTTCCAAATGGCAGGTACATGGCATAACCAGCAACCTGAAAAACTTGAAATTACAAATTGGTAAAAGTAGCTATACTATTTACAAGTTAAAAAGTTATAAAAGTTAACGATTCATATATATATAAATGTACTGAGTTGAAGATTAGATTAAGCACGTTAGTTTGAGTGGGTCATCTCAATTGAATCCCATTTTTTGACACAATATGGGATATAACTGTTCTGTTCTACATTTAAAAAGTGGATACTTTCGAGGGTTCCTAAGATGATTTTTGTGGTTAACAGGATCAGGAAGAAGTTCATGTAATTTGTTATCATGGTTTAAAACAGATTTATACAAAGACAAGCATTGTTTCTCTCTGCGTTCGTGGAGATAATCGCGATTGATCGAGAGAAGCAGTATATGAGAGGTGAGGGAACATAATCTTTATCGCTCTTTTTTGAACATGTTCGATTTGATCAGATAAAGTTGAGGAGAGTGAAGTATGCCAAACCTGGCATGTATATTCCAATACCGGTCGGATAAAAGTACAGAAGATATTTAGTCTGCAGCCGGGACACCATTGCGTTTCAAAATTCGAAGGGCATATAACCTTTTACTAGCTTTAGCACATATATTATCAACATGAATATTCCATGTAAGGTCGCTTGAGATTGTTATTCCCAAGAGTTTGAAACTTTTCACTATATCAAGTGAGATGTTATTGATGGTGGGCTGATCAATTGCTAACGGGGTCTTTAGGAAGGATATTCGGCATTCTTTCGTTTTCTTAATGTTAAGGCGCATGTTATTAGCTTCTGTCCAGGTATTGACGATGTTGAGGTCCGTTTGGAGCATAGTATAATTGGTTGACCTGGAAACGACTTCATGTGCAGTACAATCGTCTACATACTTGTATAAGGGTAGGGTTGTTGTAAGAGCGTTTATCATTATAAGGAAGAATAAGGGGGCAAGTATAGTTCCTTGTGGGACACCAGCATTAATTTCCTTCCAATCAGATTTTATTTTACCCATTTTTACTCGGAAATAACGGTGTTCTAGTAAATTTGCACACCAGTTCAATAGTATGGGGGGAACATTGAGATTTGATAGTTTTTCTAGGAGGATATTGTGGTCAACGCGATCGAAAGCTTTGGAAAAATCGATCATGCAGGATCTTATGGAGTTACCAGGTGTTTCGAGTGCAACTAACCAATTATGGATAAGGTGAATTAGGGCATGTGTTGTGGAGCTATTCTTGATATTTCCGTATTGATAGTGATCCAAATGCGGCCAGATATAAGGGCTCAGCCAACGGAAAACAAATCGTTCCAGTATTTTACTTAGGACAGGGGTAAGTGATATAGGTCTTAGGTCGTCATCGACGGACTTTGGATTAAAACTTTGTTAAAATTAAGCTATAAGAAGAGTACAAAAATTATTGAAATTTTAAAACTACGAATATGTTCTAATTGCGTATGGAATGAAACTATTTCTAAAACGCTCAGTTTTGGCTTTAATAGACGGAAGGCGGTCATTACGTAAATTATATTGATGTTCACTACTAGATGGTAAAATATTAAAAAGGCGATTACTTGGCATGTTTATCCGATTAAAATATTTACGACGTAATGTTTCTCTTCGATCCTTTAGTGTCATTAATGCAGTAGTCGTCCTGTTTTCTGAATATGACAAATTCTTGCATATAATGCGGAGGGCTCGTTTTTGAACTGATTCAACCTGTTCACATAAATATTCAGGGATACAAGAATGCCATATAGGGCAAGCATATTCCAAAACTGGCCGAATGTAGCAGCAAAAAACTTTTACTAAATCCACATCATCAAAACCCGCTCGTTGCAGGATTCTTAGGAAATATAAGCGTTTACTAGCTTTAGAATAGATATCGTGAATGTGATCATGAAACTGATTACCAAATTCGAACTCATAGTCTGAGAATGTAATCCTTAATTCTTTTTTTTTTGCCATTTAATTCCATGTAGTTATGCTCGACCCACTCGCTGGTTTTAGATAAAGTTTGGTCCAGTTTGGACCCTGTATTCTGTAAAACGACTTCAAAAATTGAAGAATCATCAACAAATTTTATGATATCATTGGTTGGTTTGAAATCGTTAATCATAATCAGGAACAATAATGGCCCAAGCTTAGTCCCCTGAGGTACTCCCGCCTTCACACTGATCCAACTAGATGTACATCCCCCCAATTTCACACGTTGATGGCGACCAGATAAAAATGCAATAATCCAATTGACCAATACAGGATGAATATTCATATCTTTTAGCTTATTTATAAGTACATTATGGTCAATTTTGTCGGTTATGGTTAATGCCTTTGAAAAATCTAATAAGCACACTCGAAGGCGTCGGTGGCACACGAGTTCTTTATAATACCAAATTGATTCGGGTCTATTCTATCTTCAATTGAATCTAACAACCACCTATAAATAAAAGACTCTCCAATCTTGCTCAGTACGGGCGTTAATGAAATTGGTCTCAGATCGGTGGCGGCATCCTTAACTGGAGTTGTTTTGGGGGAGGGTATTACGTCTATATAAGCTTCTTCAAGATGCATTGAAAATAGAACAGAGCGGAAGACTTAGAATATCTAAAAAGTCCTTCAAAATCCAATTCGGAAAATTGTCTGGACCTGTAGCTTTACGTGGATTAATACGAGATAATTCTAACTTAACATCGTCTACAGTAACGCTGTATTTATCCGGTACATCAGTGATAGTAGGTTGCACAGATAGTTCCCGCATATTAGTAGTCGCCTGAATGAAGCAATCGTTAATATGGTTGGCAAGGTCAACGCCATCGAACAAACAATCATTATAAAGAATGCTAGTCACTTGGCTAGTATTGTTCAATCCAGCAAGGCGTTTCACTTCTTTCCACCACTGTCAAGTATTAGCTGTTCCACACTGCTTGATTTTGTTCTTAAGATAGCGTTGTTTTGTCCTTTTCACCAACCGATTTATCTTATTTCTCAATTATCGAAACTATGGCGATTGTGGCCCTAATGACTTCCAAACTTTCTGTCGATCAGCTATAGATTGTTTAATTTCCGCAGATATCCAAGGTATATCCAGAGAATAAGTTTTAACAGTCTTGTATGGTTCAAAAACATTCGCTTGGACAGAGCCACCATTGGTGGCGGGGTGCTCACATATGTACACTCTAGTATTCCGGCTACTGGCTTGATAACAACAGAAACCAGCGACAAAGAAGTGCTATGGTTATTACTGAAGCCTCCTAGAACCCCAAGACCATATAGTTCAATAATTGTTGGAGTGGTGTATCATCCTCCGGGGCAACCTGCTGAGAACAATAATGACATGATCGAATACCTTACAACCTGCCTTGATAGCTTCCTAATTGATAGACCATCATGCGGAATTGTAATTGCAGGTGATTTTAATAAATTAAATTTAAGTCGCCTATGTAATCGTTTTGACTTAAAAAAACATGTGACAGCTCCAACGAGAGGCAATAACATTCTGGATCAATTTTATACTAACATGCATAGTAGGTTCAACCCAGTTCAGCACCTACCTCCAATTGGCCGCTCTGAACATCAATGTCTACTCCTGACTCCGAAGGAGCAGCAGAAGACGCCGGCCAATTCCAAACGAATTAGGCACTTGACAACTGGAAATCTCAATGCTCTTAGTTTGAAGATTATTCAGGAAGACTGGACAACGGTGTACGAAGCTCAAGACATAGATGAGAAAGTGAAGAATTTCAGTTCCACCTTGACGGAGATAATTGAAGAAACAATTCCTGAGAAAACAGTTCGGGTACATCAATCCGATAAACCGTGGATGACTAGCTACATTAAAACTAAAATCAAACAGCGACAACGAGAATTTTCCCGCGGTGATACAGCTCGGTACAATCAATTATGCGAGTCTGTTCGTAGATTAATATCAGAAGCCAAAGTCAGGTATTACAATTCTAAAGCAAAAGACTTCCGCTCATCTAATCCAGCAAAGTGGTATAAGACAATCAATGCTCTTATTGGAGCGAACAATGCTACAAACTCCAGGGTGCACACCCCTGAAATAGAAACTGAAGAGGCAGCTGAAAAACTACAATCTGTGTTTACTAAACCTTGGGAAAATCTGAGAAACGAAAATAAATTGGACGTTGATGAAGTAAATCACCTGCTTAAAGAAACACCGCCACCTCTGCCCTCAATTGGTCAAGTCAAAAGTTGTCTAAAACACTTAAATTCAAGGAAAGCGACTGGTGTGGACGAGATTCCGGCTTGGCTACTCAAACGTTTCGCGGAAGATCTTGCACCTGTGGTACATAATGTTGTCACATGTAGTATCAATCAATGTCAGTACCCATCACTATACAAACATGCCTTAATAACACCTGTAGCTAAGGTCCCAAATCCACGTGATATAGATAATGATTTCCGCCAGATCTCAGTACTTCCCCAGATGGCCAAAATCCTAGAAAAACTTCAACTCCAACTGAATGGCACGGATCTCAAGGTTAAAAATAACCAACATGCATTTACCCACGGACGGTCTACTGTAACTGCCTTAATATCTATGACTCAAAAATGGTACAACGCTACAGACAACTCTCTAACTGGTAGAAAAGGCGTTCATGCTGTTTTTCTAGATTTCCGGAAGGCCTTCGACCTGGTGAACCACAACATTTTACTTGAAAAACTTGCGCATATGAACATTAACAAATCATTATGGTTATGGATTAGAAGTTTTCTCACGGGAAGAACTCAACAGGTAAATTTAAGCGGAATCTTATCGTCAACTGCCAGTTGCCCTTGTGGCGTTCCACAGGGCTCAGTAATTTCGCCAGCACTTTTTAATGTACATATAAATGATTTGGAAGACTCGATCCCTGATAATCTGAATATAGATACGGATAAATACGCTGATGATTGCACTCAGGACCAACTAGTCGAACAAGGTACATACAGCTCAATGCAAGTCGCAATAGACTGTGTGTGTAAGTGGGCTGAAACAAACAAAATGGAACTAAACTCTAAGAAAACTAAAGACATGTGGATATGCTTTACAAATTCTGTTCAAGAACCACCTCCAATCCAAATAGGAGATGCTGTTATTGAAAGAGTAAAAACTTTTAAACTACTTGGTGTTTGGTGTCAAAATAACATGAAATGGAACGAACATATTGAGCAAATCACGCGTAAAGCAAACAAAAGACTTTACCATTTGAGGCAGTGTAAAAAAGCTCATCTGCCTGCAGAGGTTGGTCTTACTACCTACATCTCGAAGATTAGACCTATCCTAGAGTATGCTAGTCCAGTCTGGTGTGGCCTACCGGGATATTTGCAAAGTGAAGTGGAAAAGGTACAATTGAGAAGCCTAAGAATATTAGGTTTGAGAAATGACTCCCTACCAACCTTAGAAGATAGAAGAGGTTGTGCAGCAAATCGTGAGTTTGAACGGATATGTAGAGACCCAGACCATCCATGTCACAAGCTTCTGCCAGAAAAGATAGTCAATCCGTATGGTTTGCGCGGAGGTTTTAAAGAGTACCAAATCTCTTCCAAAACAGAAAGACACAAAAACTCGTTTATGCCGCGATGCTGTAACCAAGTAATTTTATGAAACTGATTTTGAACCTTTTTACACAATCTTAAGTTTACCTATCATATATAGTAAATATTTTTTAATTGTAATCATAGCACTATTTAATTTTGTAAATCCATTGTATTTCTTGTCCTAAGATGGATAATTAAAATATTATTATTATTATTATTATGGTAAAGTTTCGTTCATAACATCACTCAAGGCACGGTCAAAAAGTTCCTACTTCTGTTGACACGAGAACTGATACAAAACTGAACTAAAGTTCACAGTTTTTAATTTTTCAGAAAACCGATGTCTGTTGGCACTGCAGGTATCACGTACCAGCGCTTTTGATTTATTTCCTTTTGGCCTAGTTGTCATGGGAGATAAAAGTACTACGTTGTGATCGGAACTTCCAATTGGGGGTAGAATTTCAGGTTGATTATAGTATTTATGAAGATTAGTTAAGACCAGATCAATAATATTTTGTCCTCGTGTTGGTACTTTAGCCAGTTGTCTTAGGTTAAATGAGGAACGCAAATTTCGATAATTAAAATTATTAAAGTAACCAATTAGAAGAATGAACGCATTAAGAAAGGAGTCAAGGAAACTATCTAAAGTTGATTCGATGTAACTCATAAGAGCCTTATTGTCTTGCCCAGGGGGATGATAAACAACACCAACAACGATGGAATTAACCCCACGAGGCAGGCGATGAGGTCTGAGTAAAACCCACAGTACTTCAAATTCATCATTCTCCAACTCCGCTAAATGGATGCATTTAATATAATCCTTTACAAAACAGCAGACTCCTCTGCCACGGCGGTCATTTGTACGTTCTTTTCGAATTAATTGGAATGACGGTAAGCTAATTACTTCGTCAGGTATTTCAGAATGTAACCAAGTCTCGGTGACGGCAAAAATATCCACATCGTTGGCTACAATCACCGAATAGGCTTCATCATGCTTGTTTTTTTTTTGTTTTTTTTTGTTTTTTTATTTCGATTTGACAAAAAAGAAAAATTAAATTACAAACGTACAGATACCACACATAAATACTTTAAAGTGTCAGGAACCAACAACAGGGTTAAAACCCCAATAACAGTGGCCCGGACATTTGTTACCATCAGTTTAGGGAGACAAGACCGGGATGAACCTCTCTCCTTCGCAGCGGCTTGGATAAAAAAGATTATAAAAGGATACGCTAATATTGGATAATGAAATAAAAGAATGCGCTAGATGGTAATAAATGAAACGCGCTAAATGGTAATAATGAGGAAACTGCTGAAAATCGGAGCGCGGGCGGAGGAAAAAAAACTGAGGGAGGGAAAAGCGGGAAGGCCTCTGCCTGATTTGCTACGCTTTCTCGCACAAATCTTCGTAAAAGTGTACATCCCAAAATATCTTGGCAATCCGAAAGTTTTATTCACTTATGATACTTCAAGTGACTTTAAATTTACATAAGAAGAGGTTTTTGTTTTATATTTATTATCTGCTGGTGTGATTTCGTTGGAAAATATAAATATAGAGGCCAGTTTGGCCAAGTGATTTTCCTTCGCTCTTCAGACAGTGTTTCTGATGCGGTATTCGTGTGCGCAACAACAAAGCGCCTTCCTTCACAATTTTATCATTAAATTTAACTTGCTTGTGCACAGTTCTATAATGCTGTAGTAGTCCTCGAGAAAAAACAAGCGAGATTGTTACGGTCGCAATGAGGGCAACATTAGCCAACATATATTGCCATTCTGAAACGCTATCAAATATTCTCTTTGAGAACGCAAGCCGCATACAACACAAAGTTAATGTCCACTATTGGCTGCAGAATGATGACTGCAAGATAGTCAAAACGTGGCATGAAAGCGTTAACCGTTTTCGGAGTGCCTATATTGTTTTGTATTTACTATTCGGTCAATGTGTAATATAATATGCCGCCCCCCCGTTTTGACGCCATGTTGGGTGTGAAATCTGGCAGAGGCTTTATTTATTTTGTCGCCTCACCCTTCGCCGCCCGCGGTTATCATACTCGATAGCGGCGTTTTGTTTATTACCATCTAGTGCATTCTTTTATTTATTATCCAATATTAGCGTATCCTTTTATAATTTCTCTCCAAGCCTCTGCGAAGGAGAGAGGGGATGAACTTTGGTCGTTTGAAAGTTTGATAACTTTTAAATTTTTTTTATTTACGGACGTCTTTCTCGATTGGTAATTCTAACAATAATAGGTTGGTCACGTGATAAGTCAGTAGTATTATTTACATTCTGGGTTATCCCCTCGTTAAGTGATACACAGTGAGTTTCAAAGGTTATTTGCTCTTGGTGGCTTGCCGTCGAACAAAGTCGAGATAAGTTAGCCATTCCCTCATTCGTGGACAACGAATGTGCCGATATATTGAGTGTCTGGGTCGCTGACGCTTCCGAAAGGAGATGAATAGGGCTTGAATCCAGGTGAATTATTCTGTAACAATGGTTTTTGTGTACTGGTTGTTTGGTGCTCAAATACTTCAGGGGGTTCAATCAAGGGTAAGTGACCAAGCCACTCAGGTACTTGAGGTTTAGGACTGGTCAGAGAAGGTGAATCTGGAATCGTTTTTATATTCCCAAATAATTCAGGGGTTTCAATGAAGGGTAAGCGAACAAGCCACTGAGGAGATGGATCGGGAGTAGTTTTTCTTTTAGGTTGTGCATTCAGTAAATCAACCCCTGCATTCAATTTTGGTCCTGATTTAGTTATAATTGTTAACTTAGGTGTTTCGATAAATAAGGCTTTAGTTTGTGGCGTTACACATTGATGAGTTATTTTCTTTGTCTTATTACTTGGTGTCCCATTAACGCAAGCTATTAATGGCAGGGAAGATACACTGCATTGATCAATTTGGTAATTCAACTTATTCTGATCGTTAAGGCGCAAGCTTTGTTGACAATGTTCGGTACTGTTCGCTGATACAATAGAAATCTGGCTTTCATACATGTCTTCACGCAAGACTGCTTCAAACCTTGTTTACATATAGACTTCGCGGCAGCACTATCAACATTGTTTGTATTAGCAACAGGTCCGACATCTATTGTCTCCAAGTTTACAATTGGGGCCATAGTACTGTCTGGAGTGAAATTACTTATGTTCTGTTGACGGTTAATTGAATCTAGATCATAACGAATTTGCTCAATGGCTTGTTTGTTAGAATGAACTTTGCTTAGAAGTTTAGATTCAATGATTACGATGTTTAATTTGAGACCCTCGATTTCAGTTGATAAATTACTAAACGTCAGGGAATTCTGTTTGCCCGGGTACCAAGTCAAGCTGAAATCTAGATTGGAGCTTCGGAACTGCTTTGCTTTACCACCAGGTGATTTCCAAGTTCCAGTCAACCCGATCACGTTATCAACAAATTCCTTCAATAAATGAAGATTTTGTGTCCACTTTATGCGATCACAATCATAAACTAAGTAAGCTTGAGCATTTAAAAGCTTTATCGAAGTGATATCAATGCTCTCTGGTTTGAAATTTACATAATTGCGAGAGCTAAAATTTTCATGACCCGCCGCCATTTTTAAATAATACCAAATGGTCCATTTCTAGCCAAGAAAATTCAAAATGTTTACTTTCTTGCAAGAACTGGAGCATTCGAGGTTTAGATAGGATTCCTGGTAAACTGTATCTTATTTTTAACTCTCCCTTGTCCGAAGAAATATTTCCTAGTGAATGGAAGAATGCCAGAATATCGCCCATTTAGAAATCGAGCTCAACATTTTCGTCACAAAAAGAGTTAATCCTGATTGTCGTTTTGGCGTTAGAAACATAAATATTTTGATGCATTTGTTGCCAATGTAAACTAAAGACACAATAGCTTAACTCTAAGGGATTAAGTCAAAAGGTTTGTTTGGGCGAAAACAAGCTGATTGTCCGTTTCGACAACGAGTAAATAATATATTCTCGTATCTAATATCACCCTTTAGTATAATTTCAGTAGTAAAAAATGGCTTTAGAGCAATTTGATTGGTTAGCTGAGTAGTAAATATGAGGCATTATTTACTACCTGAGTAGTAAATAATGCTTTCAAAATGGCTTCCCACAGTCGTTTTGTAGAAATTTCTGTTGAGGAAATTGAACAAATAAAGGACAATGCAATTCCACAAAACACAAAACTAGCAACAAAATATGGGATTAAGCTTTTCAAAGGTAAGGAGTCTTTTTGTAATTAATTTACTAACAATTTTTTTGACAATTTACAACTGACTGTCAAAAAAGAGCGACCGGCAAAATTACTTTTTTTTAAAACTATTTTCTACACTAGAATGGTTCTCACACCAAAACGAGTTTACAACCGAGTTCGAGAACATGGAAATTGATGACCTGAATCAATGTCTATCAAAATTCTACATGTCTGCTAGAAAAAAAGATGGTTCTTACTACAAAAAGGCAACCTTAATGTCATTGCGAGCTGCGTTGGATCGCCATCTTCGCTCACCAGCATATAACAAAAAGTTCTCAATTTGTGACCCGGTCGCCTTTCAAGAAGCAAATAAAACATGGCATTCCTACCTGAAACACCTCATGGGCACTGGAAAAATTGCTGGAACTGTCCACAAAAATCCCTTGACACCTGAAGCGGTACAACTCCTTTTCGAGAAAGGCGAACTTGCTTGCGCTGAAACCCGTGATCCTCGCTGTTTAATGCAAACAGTTTGGTTCTACATTTCCTTGTATTTTGGCAAACGAGGTCGTGAAAACCAGAGGGCAATGAAGAAATCGATGCTACGTCTTTGTACAACAGGCACTGGAGAAGAGTACTTTGAGCTCAATAAAGATGAACCCGAGACGATGCTTTCAAGCAAAAATCATATTGGCGGTCTCGAAGGCACGGAAGACCACTCGGATGACCACCCGACATTGACGTGCTGTACCAGCGACCAAGACATCCTTCTTCCAGGTTCAACCCAAACGAAGCAATAGTTTGGTACGAGAAAAAGGTACTCGGCCATAACTTGCTCAACAACATGATGCGAAATATGTCACAAAGAGCTGGAATATCGCCTTACTATACCAACCATTCGCTGCGAGCCACCACCGTTACTGTTTTATCGTCCAACAACGTCGAAACACGAAAGATTAAAGCCGTAACTGGTTACAGAAGCGATACAAGTATAGAAAGTTATTGCACCAGACCAACTCTAAGCCAGTTTAAGCAGATGTCGTCGACGCTGAGTTCGTTTGTTCATGGCGAAGAAAATACAGCAGCCACTTCATCTTCGTCAATCATCCCAACTCCAGTTGCCCCTCGTCAACATCCAGCAGAAAGCAGTCCAACAGTCGCAAACAGTACTGTATCCTTTGCAGAAATGAGGCAAATATCCTTCAAGCACATGGTGTGAGGTGTCCTGAATCAATTCTTCCATCTGGTACTTTCCAGGGATGTTCATTCACATTTAACATCAATATGAACAACAACTAACTTTTCTTGAACGTATTACATTGTTAGATTTTTATTATGCATGATCCTTGTTGTAAATTTAAAACGTTTTTCAGCGTCTTAGCCTCACTGTTCTTGTGAAATGTCAAACCAACTTGCCGAACTGCTTTAGAATTCAGATCATGTGTCATGTGATCGATCATTACGTTTTTAAGAAGGAAGTAAATTATATTCATAACGGAAGCGAATATTAATTGTTTGATTAATTTTGTGAAATAAATTATACTAAAACAATTATTTACCTCAGTCTCGATGATTATCGGTGAATTTACCGATAATCATCTCGACTTCGGTAAATAATTGTTAAATACAAAAAGGCTTATATAACTAATATAGCGACGCTTAACCTTGTAAAATATTATTGCCTAACAAGCAGAAATATAGCGTTCTAAAACGAGAAGATCTTAAAGTTTAATCGCCATAGCTAAGGCTTCAGGGGCGCACATTCCAAAAAAGTTTGAGGGGGGTGTCCCTTGTTCAGGGACCGACTTTTTATATTTCTTTGACCACATCAAAACATGTATTACGAGTTAATGTAAAAATATGTGTAGTGCCAGGGGTGTAGAAGGATTATTAAAAAATAGGTGCCGACTCCCACGAGGCGTCACCATGGTTGGCGCCGACAGGGAAAATTTTGAAAAACTTGAGTCTGTAGATCGTCGGAAATGGCATTTTCAGAGTCTTCTCTACCTCTTTCGTTATAAGCCCTTTCATTAATATATATAAGATTTCAAACACTCTAGTTTCGAATTCAAATATTTCGCTGCAATTTTCTTTAAATGCAGTTATTTAAAGAAAACGCCCCCCAAAACGTAACCTTCAACATCATAAAGACCCAATTAGAAACTGCATTTTTACAACAGAGTTGACTAAATTTTACTCGAGCATACTGATGTGGAAATAGAACGCACAATGCGGCAGAGCAAAAGTTAGGAGGTTTTGCGCAGTCGTGTATGGCTATGTCATCTTACATTTGAGTATATTCCTTTGAGAGGAAAATATATCTCTGGGTTTTGCAATGTTGATTTCTTTTATTGACAATTTTTGTATCGTTGATTATACGTTTTTTAGACAGGATGTTTCGGACCAACTCGGACCGAATTAAGTAGTGTAATTTTACAATTTGGGACCGACTTTTTTGAAAAATCCACAAATGATGGGGGGTGTCACACCCCCCCCCACACCCCCCCTAATGTGCGCCCCTGACTGCTAAGGTCTTACAACTATATGTTTGCCAAGCGATTGTATAAACATAGTTCTTACAGGGATTTAAACCTTACAAAGTTTCAAGCGTTTTAGATGTAGCAGAGGAGCAGTGATTTTTAAGAGAGGTTTACGAGCATATACAAACATTGTATGCAAACACAATTCTATGCGTAGGCTTTGTAAGTCATTTCTAAATCTTTAACAGCGATTTGAATAAATTTAGAATATATCATTATAGGACGGGAAAATATTGTACAATGTACACACACAGAATTCATTTTAAAACATTTATTGCTTAAAATTTCTTTTACAGCGTGTCTTAAATGTCATCTTGGGAATATTGACTGTCCGAGTCATTTTCGTCGCTACTTTCATCATCCCTTATCCACTTTGTTGTTTTTCTATCCTCATCGTCTATATTGAAACACAGTCTTTTCCTTTTGGTGGATGGTATATCGCTGCGTGCATGTTTTCGTCTCTTATTTCCTCGGCCTGATTGTGGTTGTAGCGTCTTTGCTCCCTGTTCAGCAAAGTCTTTGACAACTTCCCGTCCACGAGACTTTATTGATTTTGATACATTTTTCCCATTGAGTACATCTTCACCAACTTCTGTTGCTGCTTGTAACGCTCTCTTTCCTACTACTTGTGCGCCTTGTTTGAATAAAGGTATTGCAAATCTAGCAAGGCTTCTGAAAATACCCCCGATCCCATATCCCCTCTGCATTCTCGCTCCATGAAATCCTTCAACACTACCACCACGTTGATTTCTTGTGTAATGTTCAGTTAGTAGCCTTACGTCGGGGATAAGTACACCCCTCATCTTTTTTATGTGTCTTGGTCGGCTTCCAATGTTCAACTGATGGGAGAATATTTCACTTGTGTATTTTATTTGAATCATAAAAGTGACTTCTATTTGTAGAGACATCTAATATTTCATCACAATAACAATGTGAACAACACGCAATCGTATGTGTGAAATCATCTTTGTAAAGTGTACAATCACAAATCATACAGTGGCATCCGGTAAAACTCGAATAAAAATCTGTCCATGTACAGATAGATCATGTACCCAATTGACATATCTGTAAACAATTTTCACAATTGTTACATTTTATATCTTCAGAAGAATCCTCAGTATCTTCATCTTGCCGTGACTCCATCCGTGCTAGCATTGCGAGGACTCGCCCGTTGGTGACAAGACTTTTATCAATTTCCAATGCCGCAAGACCTTTGAGAAATATACTCAATCCATAAGGTTCTGGAATATATGGATGAAAAGGCCTCGTGCAATATTTTAGAATGTTTACAATATCAGTTCCACGTATATCCTTTCCTCTGTAGACGATTTCTCCTTTTGTATTCCACGTCAAAATGTCCGTAGATGTGAGAATAGAGTGAAGGATTTCCTCGGCGCCATAACTATTTTCATTGTCAAGATATTGAAGAATGTCTTGAAGTCGCCACTGTTCAGGAGATGTTCCTTTGGTGCTATCCATGGTTGGAATGATGGATATGAATTTAATGTTGATCATTTTATACCAAATCTGCAAGTCCTTCTAAGATTGGAGCCAGTACCAATCCTAGGAAACCATTTCCACGCTGAACAAGTATCTTCCTTTTTGTTTTAACACTTCTATTTTTGTTAGTCAGATCAATAATATCGTGTTCAAAAGGTCTAAGTTTGTCCATTGTGTGTTTTGGAAGTGCGAGGTTCATAAAATTTTTCACACAATTGCATAGAAACCGAATCTGTTCATGAGATGTAGATCTCAACAGAGCTTGTACATAGGAGCTCTATAAACCATCTATGCTTGGGAAGTTAGTCATATCTACTCGACGGGCAACAACGTAATGAATATTGTATGGATAGATTATATTCTTATATATTTACTTGCTCATGGACCATAGTCATAGTCATAAGTCATAAGTCATAAGTCATAAGTCATAAGTCATAAGTCATAAGTCATAAGTCATAAGTCATAAGTCATAAGTCATAAATCATAAATCATAAATCATAAATCATAAATCATAAATCATAAATCATAAATCATTAGTCATTAGTCATTAGTCTATAGTCTACAGTCTACAGTCTACAGTCTACAGCCTACAGCCTACAGCCTACAGCCTACAGCCTACAGCCTATAGGTCATAGGTCATAGGTCATAGGTCATAGGTCATAGGTCATAGGTCATAGGTCATAGGTCATAGGTCATTAGTCCTTAGTTCTAGTCCTAGTCCTAGTCCTAGTCCTAGCCTATAGTCTATAGTCTATAGTCACAGTCATAGTCATAGTCATAGTCATAGTCATAGTTATAGTGATGGACTATAGTCATAGTCATGGACTATATGTATTGTCACTGGTATAAATATATCTCATCGCCCTTGTTTCAAATCATTTTACTGTGGTTCTTGAAGAGTAAACATGTCCTATGAGTGCGACGTTTGCGGCAAATCGTTTGTAAATACAAGTAATCGTCTTCGCCACAAGAAGACTGTTCATGCGAATAAAAATCGTAATCTTGGACAACAATACTTTACGGTTAATGGATCTACAGTTCTGCAACAACCCTTTACTTGTATCGTAGCAGGATGTACACAGAGTGGCAAGACTGTATGGATGAAAAGTCTATTGGAGAATGCCCAGAAAACCATAAGTCCACCTCCTCAGCGTATCATCTGGTGTTATGGTCAATGGCAGCCATCCTATTTTGAAATGATGAGAACAATGCCTGGAATAGAATTCAATGAAGGAATACCTGAAGATATTGACAAAGCAGGTTACTTAGATGTTTCTCAACGCAATTTGATCGTACTAGATGATCTCATGGCACAATCTGGCAAGGACAAACGTATAGCTGATCTTTTCACAAAAGGGAGTCATCACAGAAATTTGTCCGTCATCTACATTGTCCAAAATATATTTCATCAAGGCAAAGAAATGAGAAATATTAGTCTCAACGCTCATTATATCGTGTTGTTTAAGTCACCAAGAGATAAGCAACAAATCTCTATCCTTGCAAGACAAGTTCATCCTGGCAGAGTGCGAGAGTTTATGAGGAGTTATGAAGAAGCTACGAGCCGTCCTCATGGGTATTTGATGTTGGATTTAAAACCTACAACGGATGATCAACAACGACTCAAAACAAATGTATTGCCAGGCGAGGTCTTAGTCGAATATATACGGAAACAGTCCTGTCGTCAACCACCCCTTGTAAATGCAATGTATAACACCAAGCAGCGAATGCAAGAGATCATTAAAGCACCACAGCTTACCGCGGTTGAAAAAAGCAAGCTGTATTCTGACCAACTAGATCGATTTCTAACTTTAAAAACAAGATGGATATTCCAGTCCATCATCCTCCAATTGTTATAACCCCAGGTATTGTTGAACCACCAACCGCTCCTGAACCTATGGAGATAACACAACCAACCACTCCTAGATCTATCGAGATGACACAACCTGTGCCTGCTACTCCTAAACCTGGCTTTCTCACAGCACCACCAACGCAAGGAGGACGACCCAAACTCAAACACAACTTTTTCCACAATTGGGTAGACTCGGCTGATTGGAGACCTAAATATTTAGCAATGATGACTCCAGAGCAACGAGAAGGTTACGAACAAAGACTGCTTCACGAGAGACCAAAATATATTCCTATGAAAGCTGAGGATATAGTAAGATTATCACCCGAAGACAGACAAGAATATGAGAATTCTTTACAGACACAAAAGACGCCTAAACGATATGCTCTTAGGAGCAGAAATTTTAATCAATAAATATGTTTTAAAAATGAATTCTGTGTGTGTTCAGGGATATGGGATCGGGGGTATTTTCAGAAGCCTTGCTAGATTTGCAATACCTCTATTCAAACAAGGCGCACAAGTAGTAGGAAAGAGAGCATTACAAGCAGCAACAGAAGTTGGTCAAGATGTACTCAATGGGAAAAATGTATCAAAATCAATAAAGTCTCGTGGACGGGAGGCTGAACAGGGAGCAAAGACGCTACTACGACAATCAGGCCGAGGAAATAAGAGACGAAAACATGCACGCAGTAATATACCATCCACCAAAAGGAAAAGACTGTGTTTCAATATAGACGATGAGGATAGAAGACCAACAAGGTGTATAAGGGATGATGAAAGTAGCGACGAAAATGACTCGGACAGTGAATATTCCCAAGATGACATTTAAGACACGCTGTAAAAGAAATTTTAAGCAATAAATATGTTTTAAAATGAATTCTGTGTGTGTACATTGTACAATATTTTCCAGTCCTATAATGATATATTCTAAATTTATTCAAATCGCTGTTAACGATTTACAAATGACTTACAAAGCCTACGCATAGAATTGTGTTTGCATACAATGTTTGTATATGCTCGTAAATCTCACTTAAAAATCACTGCTCCTCTGCTACATCTAAAACGCTTGAAACTTTGTAAGGTTTAAATCCCTGTAAGAACTATGTTTATACAATCGCTAGGCAAACATATATTTGTAAGACCTTAGCTATGGCGATTAAACTTTAAGATCTTCTCGTTTTAGAACACTATATTTCTGCTTGTTAGGCAATAATATTTTACTAGGTTAAGCGTCGCTATATTAATGGAAGATTAATGTAATGCGCCCGTGGGTGGCTGCAAAATTTTTAGCTCCTCAGTTTTTAAAGTTTTTGTCGTATTGTTTACTATTTCTCGGTTGGGTTTAACTGATACTTAACAGATATGAGAAGAACTTGTCTTAATGCCTCATAACATGCTGGTTTATACGAGAAATATACTTATTTCGATCTCAAATCTTGGCAAGTCGACGTATAATTGTTTAACGGGACATGGATCAGTGAATCGGCGGCTATCAAGCGAAGTCTGGAAAAAACTTAAGTTCTACGGCATATTGAACCCTGTAAGGGGTCAACGAGGAGGTAATCATCTAAGTCACTCTAATGGTATGTTTATTAGCAGTATAGAACCGGTTGCACGATGTAAAGGACATGTTTTATCAAAGCAATACGGGGTAAACCGAACGAACTTATTACATATTCAAGTTTCTACTACGAGAACAACTAACGGCATTGAAGCTGAACTAAATCATAATAGCTATTATTCCAAAATGTTTCCCCGGTTTAGTTTGATGAATGTTCGCTCATTATTACCGAAGATTGATGAACTCTCTGCGCGCATATCTTTCCAACCTACAAATGTTATAGCTATTACAGAGTCTTGGTTAAGTGAGGACATTGATAATGATTTACTCTCTATCGAGGGTTTTAACATCCACCGAAAGGACAGAGCCTGTGGTCGAGGTGGCGGTGTTTGTGCTTATATATCATCAGATATTCCCAGTAAAAGAAGGCTAGATCTTGAAAATGCAGCGTTTGAACCCTTGTGGATCTGGCTTCGCCCAACTCGCCTTCCTCGCCCTTTGTCAGGCATAATGTTGGGAGTTGTCTACAGTCCCCCGGGTATTTCTGCGCAGGAAGGATCAGACTTGATAGAATATATCATTGATAGTCTAGATCAGGTTTGTTCAGCATTTCCGGACTGTGGCATTGTAATCACTGGAGACTTTAATATGTTAAACGTTGCTGACCTTCTTTCCAGTCATAATCTAAAGCAAGTGGTTCGGGAACCAACGCGTGGCAATAACATCTTGGACTTAATAATAACTAATATGTCCCACTTCTACAGCACCCCTACGGTAACTGCACCTTTAGGCAGATCTGATCATCATGTTATCAATTGGAGTAGAAATACCGACAGTGCTGCTGGTTTGGTAAAGAAAGGAATAACAAAACGTAAGGTGCGTCGTTTCACCCAGTCATCCTGTGCGGCGTTTGGAAGATGGTGTAGTGACCACGTATGGTTTTCTGATGTTCAGCATCCCGATTCTGCCACCGCTTTGGCTTCTTCTTTCACATCTGAACTTAACTCCGCCATTGACCTCTTTTTCCCTACAAAAACTATTAAAATTCATGCAACTGACAAACCATGGATGACGCCAATGTTGAAACAGATGATTCTTCAAAGACAGCGTGCATTCCACAGCGGCGACCGTGCAGTTTGGCTACACCATAGGGATAAGATACAAAGAGAAATCTCATCACAAAAGCGTACGTATTACGCCAGGAAGATTCAGAATCTAAAAAATAGCAACCCAAAGCAATGGTGGAATTACATTAAACAGATCACCGGTAGGGAAAAGTCAGCGCCTAACTTTATCATTACCAGTAATGGGGTACCAATGTCCGATCTTGAGTTGTGTGGTAAACTAAATGAGCACTTCTTATCAGCCAGTGCTGTCCTTCCTCCACTCGACCTTTGTACTTTGCCTGCGTACCTTCCAGCTCCCGAATCCCCACCATCTATCTCAATCGCACAGGTCTGTTCTAAGCTGCTCAAAATAAAGGCATTTAAATCCAACGACCCTGATTGTATTCCTAATCGAGTTCTTAGTCAATATGCTCAAGAGTTAGCTGATCCGGTAGCCAAAATCTTCAACAAGTCTTTATCGTACTCTGAATTCCCTATACCTTGGAAAGATGCTAACATCGTCCCAATTCCGAAAGCCCAACCGATAACGTGTGAGGATGAGACCCGTCCGATTGCCCTCACTGCCACTCTGTCAAAAGTTTTGGAAGACTTTGTTGTTACCTGGATGATTGATGGTGTCAAAGACAAAATCGATCCGAAGCAGTTTGGTAGCTTAAGGGGATCTTCTACAACATTCTCCCTTATTGACATGATTAACAACTGGTTACAGGCACTGGATAGCCCAAAACGGTATCTACGTATCTGTTTTTTGGACTTTTCCAAAGCTTTTGACAGAATTAATCATAACATTTTGATTGCGAAACTCATAGCCCTTGGAGTAAGGAGATGCTTGATCCCATGGATATGTGATTTTCTTTCAAATCGTCGTCAGGCGGTGAAGATTAAAGAGTCTCGCTCGGAGTGGGCTTATGTAAATGGCGGTGTTCCTCAAGGAACAAAACTTGGCCCTATCTTGTTCTTAGTTATGATTAATGATCTGAAAATGAAGTCCCTAAACTCCTCCCATTGGAAATACGTTGACGATGTAACGATTTCTGAGGTTATTAAAGGAAATGAGGAATCGCGATTACAAATTGAACTTAATGAACTCCAACAATGGGCATGTGAGAATGATATGAAACTGAATGGGTTAAAATGCAAGGAAATGGTTATCAGCTTTTTACGACATAATGATGACTATACTCCCTTATATATTAATGATCAACAATTGGAACTGGTTACATCTTTCAAGATTTTGGGTTTGACTATTAATAATCACCTTAAATGGAATGATAACGTTGCAATTGTCGTAAAAAAAGCGTCGAAACGCCTTTACATCCTTCGGGTATTGCGTCGATCTGGAATTCCATCCGCTGACTTGCTCTCAATCTCTAACGCCTTAATCAGATCTGTTTTGGAATATGCTTGTGCAGTGTGGCATACCAGCCTACCTCAATATCTCTCCAACAAAATTGAACGGGTGCAGAAACGTGCTCTGCGAATTATGTATCCTTTCACTGATTATGCGGAAGCCTTATCTATCAGTCGTTGTTCCCGTCTTGATGATAGAAGGCAATCAATATGTCAGAATACCTTGCAAAAGATTGCTAAGCCCTGCTCGAAACTGTATCATTTGTTGCCGTCAACTCGCGGAAATGTCCATGGACGGAGTTTGAGAAATAATAGTCAACTATCGCTTCCCAAATGTAGAACTGAGAGGTTTAAGAACAGTTTTATTCCGGCAATGTGCTATAATCAAGCTGACGTATAGGCCTTAATGGTCTTAACTCTTATATTAGGTTTTAATATTCATATTAGATATAGTATTTCATATTTTAATATTCTTGTAAAATTTTAGTATATTTCCATGTAAGCATATTGTAATTCATTTTTAATGCGATAATATGCAAATAAACCATTAATAATAATAATAATATATTAGTTGTCTAAGCCGTTTTGTATAAGGTGATATTAGATACGAGAATATATTATTTACTCGTTGTCGAAACGGACAATCAGCTTAATGATTGTTTTCGCCCAAACAAACCTTTTGACTTAATCCCTTAATGAATTAAGCTATTGTGTCTTTAGTTTACATTAGCAACAAATGCATCAAAATATTTATGTTTCTAACGCCAAAACGACAATCAGGATTACAGTACTGCCTAAAAGTAACTTAACACAAATACGCGGTTAACCGAGGGCCACACGCGGTTTGACCGCAGGCGCCCCGCGGTCTGCCCGGAGGTTGTCCGCGGTTTCCCCGGGGGCTGCACGCGGGCCGCCCGCGGTTGTGTGGGCGTGTTGAGGTTTGACCGTAACTCACGGCGGAACACGAAAACAGTACGACTTGCGAACTCGGAATTTTACGCGGGCAAATTAGTATTTAGAAATCAGAATATCACACGATATAATTTGGCAGTTTAATTTCCAACTTTGTCATTGGCATTACAATTTCATGTATATTGCAACCAGTCTAAAAATTTAGTGGTCGTATTTGTTTATAAAGTTAATAGTGTGTTTTGACGAAGCAAGTCTTTTAACGTAGCTAACGTATTGCACAATTTTACCACACAAATCGCTTATTGAACGTAAACACAAAAATTCAAAGCAAATCGACCAATAACTAGTCTGTAAATTTGGTAAAAAATTTTCTGGAATGCTGTCTGGGTCAATAGAATACTGTTCGGCAAAGTTCTGATATAGACGGACATGCAAAAGTAATGCAGCTTGTTTCATAATGCAATGTAAGCTGACTCTTAATTCTTAAGTCGTTGAACAACTCAAAATACACTTCAAACCTGATTGGACAACTTTGAAATTTTTGTTGATATTCGTTGTCCAATCAGGCTTGAAGTGTATTTTGAGTTGTTCAACGACCTCCGGTTTTTACCAGCAAACCTGGCACGCGGATATATTTTTGCCAAAATTTGTCATTCCCTCACGGATTTTAGAGCGAATTTAAGCTCTTTGATTAAAGCATCGTTGTTTTGAGAGTTGTACGGTATCATTCTTGCAGGGGATATCGATTAATCTCGAAAGAAATGCATTTAAAGGCGAAAAATCGAGGATAGTTTCGTGTAACATATGCCAAATCTGGGCTATTTTGGTCTCAATGTTTCCTTCCTTCCCTCGTTATAAGGAAGTCACAGGCGGGCGCGGGCAAATAGGGCCTGGGCCTCCTGTGGTTACTTACGTAACACGCCACCCTCATATGCTAATGACCACGTGCCACCCCGTGCCACCCCAGAAATTAATGTTTATGTTAATGATGAGTTGCGTTCGCGACCCCCTGCGGCCCCCTATATGCTAATGTTTGCGGCCCCCTTGCATACTAATTAGTGTGGCCCCCTGCGGCCCCCTAAAAATCCGGGTTGATCGGTACCTACACTACTACTAGCAACTATAGGCCAATATCTGTTTTCTCCACATTACCCAAATCTGTGTGATCAGGTAAAGGAATACTTGGTTACGAACCTGATATTAACCCCATATCAATCAGGTTTTAGAAAGGGATATCCCACCTCATCTTCTTTGTTGAAATGAATGGTTAATAAACATGGATAAGGGTCTAATAAACGGGTTGTATTCTTAGATTTGAAAAAGGCTTTCGATACAGTGGATCATGATATTCTGATAAAAAATAGGATATTATTGCTTTAGAAACACTGTTCTTCGTTGATTCACGACATATTTAAGTGAGGTCTTCCATCTCTGAAAGTAAACTAATCACTACGGGTGTACCTCAGGGGTCAAACCTAGGTGCTCTCTTATTTCTCCTCTATATAAATGATTACCAAACTGCCTGGAATCGTTTGCCCTGGCACTTTTTGCTCATGATACTAACTTTACTGTAAGTGGTGCGACCACTTACGAGATAGAGGAAAAATTGGAGATGGACCTAAATAATGTTCAGCGTTGGTTATTAGGGAACAAACTTACTCTAAATGTTAAAAAGACCGAGTTATTGAAGTTTAATATGTTGAAATATATCGTAAAATACTTTGGACAACTGGCAAATTTAGCAAGACAACACACACAACAGACGCATTTTGTGGCATATATTTTTGGGCAAGGAAGTGCTCGAACAATCTAGAGGCTCTACCTAACCTACGTTTTTATTTTGTTTTTTTATTTATCAGCTTAATTGGACATATAATATAATATAGATTACAAAGTTTACGTCAAATGGGGCATGTGCAAACGGGAAATCGAGACACATGCAAGGAACAAGCCCCTAAACAAAATGGACTAAATTTAAAAAAGGAAAAAAAATACTATAATACAATAAATATATACATAATGCAGTTCAAGAACGATGGCAGGAGCAATCTCTTGTGAGTGACCAAGTGCATGGCATATCCACATTAAAAGTATTTTTTACCAAGGCGGAGTAGGCCGTGCGCAGGAAACGTATAAAAATAACAAGGCTTGCGAACTTTTCTGGAGAGGCTATTTTACACACATAGTTCCAAGACTTTACTATTCGGTTGAAAAACGAGGATTGAAAAGTGGATGTTTTGCAGTATGAAGGTTTAAGAACAAGCGATGGATTTTGTGAACGAGATCGATTATGTTGCACAAAAGATACAAACTGATCAATGTTCAAGTCAATACAACCGAAGATACATTTATAAGCCAAAACTTTCTTTCGTGTAACTGTTAGAACTTTACATTTTAAAGCGTTGAATTTCATGTTTGAATCCTGACTCCAATCTTTTAAACTAGAAATGTCACACTGTAGATTCTCGCAGTCACTCGTGGACGAGATGGATCGGTATAACTTAGTGTCATCTGCGAAGAGAGCGGTTTTTGACTGCTTCGGAATGAAATCTGGTATGTCATTGATGAAAATGACAAATAGTAGAGGTCCAACGATGCTTCCTCGAGGCACGCCAGACGTAACTGGTAGGTACTGAGAAGCCACGCCGTTAATCACAACCCTTTGAGATCTGTTGCAAAGATAATCAGTAAACCAATGAAGCAGATGACCTGTTACGCCGTACCAATTAAATTTCTTGATAAGAATGTCGTGGTCCACACTATCAAAACCCTTTGCGAAATCCAGGTAAAGAATGTCCGTTTGGGTGTTTCGATCAAGTGATTCTCCAATGGAGTGGAGAACTGAGAGAAGTTGTGTGACACACGAACGATTACGCATGAAGCCGTGCTGAAATGAGGTAATTATGTGTGAATCGTGGGCATAGAACCTGTTACATTACTTTGCTAACTATCGACAATAAGGAGATAGGTCTGTAATTTTCAGCAGGTTCTTTTAGATCTTTCTTATGTACAGGTGTTGCATGTCCATTCTTCCATTCTGAGGGAAAATGTCCAGTGCGCAAAGAGAGATTGAATAAAGCACAAAGACTTAGAGAAATTTCGTTGCCACATTCTTTAAGAATACGTGCAGGAATACCATCAGGACCAGTGGCCTTGGCTCTCTAAACTAGATATACAAGCCGATACTTCCTCTACTGATAGTTCTATGTCAGAAATTTCCGTATGTGATGTTTTGGGACAGGAAGGCATATTGGACACTGTTGGATGAAGTGAACACATAGCAAAAATATTTATTAAAGAGCTCCGCTTTCTCTCCTGAGGTCTTGGCTGTTTGTCCATCATATGTTATAACCGAGTCCACCCCTGAGCGATGATGCAGTTGCGGCTTTATGATAACTCCAAAACAATTTTGGATTTTTACTAAAAGAATCCTGGATTTTGTTAAGATAATTACGATGTTTACATCTGACAAGCTTTTTGATGTTATTACTCAAAGATCTAAGTTTTTGTTTGCGTTCATCAGTCCGTTTTTCACGATACTTTTTCAGTGCCCGATATTTTTTCCGTATGAGATGCCTGACTTCTCCGTCGATCCAAGGAGGAGAGTTTGTATCCTTAATTACTTTGACAGGTATACTAAAGGAATACCGAATGGTTTTCCGTGCAGGATAGCGTGATCCATGCACGCGGGATGTTGCGATACTTTCGGAAAGCGTAAACAATGAATTCGGTATTCTTATGAAAGATAACTTCCTCCAACAGTTCATTAAAGGGCCTACTCACATATTTTACCTAGAGTGTTGAGCCAGCTCTAGATTTCAGAGGTTTGAGCCAGCTCTGGCATGTTCAGCGAGTTGAGACCTGATGGTCTAGAGACCATCATCGGTTATACTGAGACTGTAGTGGCCCTCAGGACCTGACAGAGCATGCAAAAACTGTAGGTTATTCTAGAGGAACAGGTGGACCTCTAGATAACGGGACAACAGGCAGACCCCTGTTCAGTCAGCTCATTGAAATTGAGTCCTAGTTGGTGACCAACCATTAGTGCAGGGTACTCATCTATGTATGA
Organism: Trachythela sp. YZ-2020; assembly: GCA_016169945.1. NCBI lineage: Eukaryota > Metazoa > Cnidaria > Anthozoa > Malacalcyonacea > Clavulariidae > Trachythela > Trachythela sp. YZ-2020. The sequence continues at coordinate 580,603 of JADLSH010000070.1, read as the reverse complement.
CTGACCCATCGAGTCTCTAGGTCAGGTCATCAGGTTGCATTTACGACATGAATGACCTGTAAAATGTACTTCACGTGGCGAAATGTTGTCCCAAAGGACAACCATTATTTATTTAATTCAATTATTTGAACAAGTTAGTTACAAATTTACAAGTAACATATAGATGATCTAGGAATATATTTGAGCATGTAGATTCGATCGATAGATCAGTACTCGGCTCTGCCTATGGTGGGTGGGTGGGTTTTCTTTATATGAAGTTTGATACCTTGAAATAAATGTACCCAAAACTGCACCCAAACGTCTTTAATACAAAGAGGACCATTGTATGCATGATGGTGACAGCTATCTTTGTGATTGGTTAGGCCCAAGTTTGCATCAGTTGTTCACATGCTAAGTTGCCAAAGTTCAAGGTCTTATCATATTTTATATTTATTAATAGGACACGAGAATAAACGCCTTGTTCTATCAAGGTACTTGAGCTTTCCCTGAGCTATATTTGGTGCATGCACTAATTGTGCTGACAGACTGGCAATGTCTTAGGGCAAATGAAATCTTCTTGAACATATTACTTCATTAACCGAAATTTATAGCTTTGCATAACTTGAATATTATATGTTGATTGGATTAAGCAAAACTTGTCCAAAGTAAATTCTGATCCGGTCCTTAGAATAGGATCTGAAAGCATTAAATACGATTGATTACACCAAGAGAAGCACTAGAACTCATCATGCCTGAAAGACTTCTTTACCTTTTTCGGTACCCTCAACTGCTTGTAATTTTGTTGAGAAATTTCCGGAAACAAGAATCCCTACATGGGGCTTCGGTGGCGCGGTCGTCAGGGCAAGCGCCTTTCACCTCTGAGTTCGTGGGTTCGATTCTCGCAACGGACTGATGTGAAAAGAGTCGGTCAACGCTCTGCCGAAAGTCGTTGGTTTTCTCCGGGCACTCCGGTTTCCTCCCACAGGGAAAGTTGACAGGGTGGGTTGGGATAAACACAGTTAAGAAAGTAATATCACAATCGTTGTAAAGATAAAATAGTATAGGCTTTGTATGTAATTAAGTAAGCGTAACACTTGATGTAAAGCGCATTTGATCATATTCACATGTAAATTTGCGCTATATAAATGTTAATCGTTAATCGTCGTCGTCGTTAAAGTCCTCTCTTATTGGTTTCCGATAGGAAAGCCATTGTCTCGAATCCTTAAGAGAATTTCGAACCCGGGTTCTCTCCCCAAACGCAACGGGCACCGACTTTTTGTTATTGAATTTGAATCGCCATTTACTACTGTCATTTTCCGTCTTCGCAATTATATGTTGAAGCCCACTTATTCTTGGAGAAAATAATGCCACATCATCTAATTTGAAATTTTGCGCGATCGTTCTCAAACATATTCTCCATTCTTTCATTTTCTTGTCGTTCATACGAAAAAGCTTTTAACGCAGAGATTTACAAAACACGCGTTTTGCCGTTTTATAATTTTTAGAGAACATATTACCTTCCTCTCTTGGCCTTTCTTGATTTACCCACTTTTTTCTACCCATTCTGGACCGTTTATGTAGTTCTTTAAAAGACCATCCTTTCAAAAAGGTTTCAAATAGCGCCGAAATTTTTCCGTAGGAAGAACCTTCTGAGCAGCCGAGATTAAACACCCTGAAACTTGATTTAATATCGCTTCCACTCCTTCACTTGTACATATGCCATCTAGCTTTTAAATTGTAAATATAGATTTGTTAGATAATTGTTGTAAATAATGTATATCTTATATAGTACACTCTAACATTAATAACTTCTAGAGACTTTTGTAAATAATTTCGTAATTCGCTTTCGAGCGCGACGATCTTATAATAAACCATTGATTGATTGATTGATTGATATGTTTACCTGCGGGGAATTCATTCCGACCTCCTCTTGATATCCGTGTAAAAACGCAGTATATATTTGTATATATTTTGTATATATTTCCAATTCAGAGGTTCATCACCACATTTCGTATTGAAACTGTTGGATACTTCATTGTCGGCAAATCAATGCTTCAAAAAATTGGCAAATGGTATGATAGGTTTTCACAATTGTCACCTCCTACACAACAGTTGTCACCATAATGTAAATAATCTGGCCTCATTAAAATATGATCAGTTGTTGTCTGAACACTTCCATTTTTGGCAAAGAATATCGGAATTGGACCAGTACTAAAATCTTGTAAGTTTACAGAAACCAAACATTGCCGTTCCATAAGTTTGATTAACTCTCTCCCTCTATCATTAACAGAGTTGAAACTTCTTTGTCCGCCAAAATGTCCAATATGACTTTTGAAGTCAACTAAAACAATGACCATACCCTGACTGTTACGTTGATTAATTACATCTTCCGAAACATCTAAACTTCTGCGAAAGTCTACGATTGAGGAATTCGTTGCTGGCAGATACACCAATACGACAAAAAGACAGAGTTGCCCTGAGATTCGTATCTTAACTACCATGACCCGGTCATCTCCAAGATCTTCAAGTTTTTTTATGTTATCATTAAGATCTCGACGCCACGTTATACCAACACCACCTTTACCTCTTCTGCAAGCAGAATTGAAATTGATATCTCTACTAAATCTGCCCCACCCAATAAATTGCCAATTTATACTTGATAAAAAGTCTAGTGAATTTGGGTACAGCCAATGCTCTTGGATAACACATACATCCACAGCTGCCAAGCACTTTTCAAGGTAAAGTACATTTATGATTCCACTACTACCTTCATTTCCTTGAAACGTAGCCATCAATTAAACATAAGTTGCTTGCTTCCTGCTTTGCTCAAATTTGGTTTGAGCTACCCAGGCTTTACAACGTACACAAATCTAGGCAATAATTTCTTCTCGAGAGCCGAGCGGCATCCTCTGATTTGACATTAAGCTTAGCAGAGATTGTTCCTTTTCTTTACTAGAAAATACTTTCAGTAAAGTAGGATTTGTTTCACGTTGTGAGAGATAGTCCTGAACTTGCTTTGGAGTCACGTTAACATGTATTCCACGTGATACATGTGATAAGGAAGATAAAGATAAGGAAGATAAGGAAGATAAAGATAAGCAAGATAAAGATAAGAAAGATAAAGATTAGGAGATAAGGAAGATAAAGTTAGGGAAGATAAAGATAAGGAAGATAAAGATAAGGAAGATAAAGATAAAGATAAGCAAGATAAAGATTAGGAGATAAGGAAGATAAAGTTAGGGAAGATAAAGATTAGCAAGATATAGATAATGAAGATAAATATAGTGAAGATAAAGATAAGGAAGTAAAGATAAGGAAGATAAAGATCGAGAAGTTAAGGAAACTAAAGTTAAGGAAACTAAAGATAAGGAACATAAAGATAAGGAAGATAAAGATAAGGACGATAAAGATAAGGACGATAAGGAAGATAAAGATAAGGAAGATTGCGAAAGTAACTCCAATTTATAGATCCGGCGTGTTAACCCAGGGAGGGAACTATAGATTAATATCCATACTCGCAATGCTTTCTAAAGTTCTAGAACGACAAGTATGCTTATCTCACCAGTAACAATATTCTCTAGAGATATCAGCACGTTTTTGGATCTAACCATTCGTGCGAGACTGCTTGATTATGATTGATGAATACCTAATCAATGCACTAAATAATGGGAATTTTAGTGGCATTCTTCTTGATTTCTCGAAGGCTTTTGACATGGTTGACCATTGCATCCTATTACGCAAGCTCGACTACTATGGTTAAATGAGACTACATATGCCTGCTCTTATCTCATAGGCTGTTCGCAGCAAGTTCAGGTCAAGCACCATCTTTCCGATCCCCTTTCAATTATATCCGGTGTCCCACAAGGATCCATACTGGGTCTTTTGCTATTTTTATTATTTATAAATGATCTGCCCTTTGCTGTGTTTAATTCAACTCTCCTTATTTTCGCAGACGATTCTAATCTACTTAAAAGCGGCCCGGATGTTTTATCCCTTAAGAGCTACATCAATAGTGATCTTACTAGTGTATGTGTAGGATTTATTCATTCGTATAATTGTATTATATATACCATATGTAAATGAGTGTATATAAACTAAAGTTGTATTGTAAAATAAAGTGGTTATTTGTCTGAGTCTTGTGTAAGGACACTATATTTGGCGACGAGGATATGTCTCATAGTAAAAAAGACAGTGGGGAATCTTCCTCGGTCGAAGGCCAAACACTTGGGCCACGAGATATCAAGATGAAACCATTTTATACAAGCGAAAATCCAGACGAAACTGGCCAGAATTGGGTGAAGTGGAAGAAGGAATTTATGACACGGTTCAGATGTTTTCGTATCGACAGTGTTGTAGACCGAGTCGATGCGATAAATATATATGGCGGTGAACTAATTCGAGAGCTTGTTAATACTTTGCAAAACGTGGCAGCCGCGGAGGGTCAGTATCACGACGATTTTAATAAAATTATTGCTAAATTGGACAACTATTTCATCCCGTTAATAAACTTGGATAGTGCTCGTAGCAAGTTTGCCGAGATGTCCCAAGAAAGAAGCGAATCAGTTAAGAGCTCCAGCTGTTAAATGCCGGTTTTCTGACGTGAACGATACAATTCGAAGTAAGCTTTTACAAACCATGTCGGACGGGAAATTTCGCCGGGAAGCTATGGTCAAGAAATATACTTTAGACGATTTGCTAAAGCATGCCGCGAACAAAGAGGGCATAGATCGACAAGCTAAGTCGATTGAAGAATCTTTACAATTTAGCAAAGACAAAAGCGTTAATCGAGTCTACGAGAAGAAATCACGTTATGGAAAATGCAAAGCGAGTCAAAACCAAAGGCGATCTGGTAGTTGGTAGTTTTCAAGCTGAAGTGGAAAGCATAAGCACGGGCAAGAAAACAACCACGGATTTCTTGGTTGCCAAAGGACGAACAAAATCGAGGCCACTACTAAGTTTAGAAACAAGTATGAAACTGGGGATTCTGATGGTAACCAATACAACACAGCCCGAACATGTCACAAAGAAACCTAAGCCATCAAAAACCACTGATGACCCGACTGTTAATCATCTTCTTAATTCCTACAACGATGTTTTTACAGGCTTGAGAAAGCACAAGAGAATAAAAGCAAAGTTGATAGTGGATGGGACAATTGAACCTGTTGTGCATAAGCAGAGAAGATTTCCGTACAATTTAAGAAAGTAGGCTATGGCAGAAGAGAAACGATTGAAAGAATTGCAAGTTATTGAAAATGTTCCTGATGACCATGCAACCGACTACCTGGTGCACTAATCGGTAATCGCTCGGAAACCGCATGATCCCGAAGCTATACGATATTGTTCCGATATGTGAGTCCCTAATACGGCAATAAAGAGACCTGTCGCAGAAGTCCCGACTATCAGCGATATCAGGTTCAAGCTAGAAGGTGCGAAAGTGTTTAGCGTTCTTGATATGAATGAGGGATACTACCAGTTAGAGTTGGATGAGACTGGTCGACACCTTGCCACATTCTATGGAGCCCAGCACAAGATGAGGTATACTAGACTAGACTATGGTACCATATCAGCCCAAGATATCTTAGATAAAGTAATGGATGACACAATCGAAGGACTTGATGGCGTTTACACGTTCGAGATGACTTCATTGTATACGAAAGCAATGACAAGGAGCATGACGCCACTCTAGAATCCCTTCTGCAACGTTTCCGAGAATGTGGCATGACCTTCAACCCGATGAAATGCAAGTTTCGTGTCACAGAGATAGAATTTTTCCGATTTGTCTTTTCAGGTGAAGGAGTGAAACCAACACCTAGTAAAGTTCAAGCGTTGAAGGCAATGAGTCCACCGAAAAATGTAGCTGAAGTGCGATCACTGCTAGGCATTGCATAATATTCAGCACAGTTCATTCCCAACTTCTCCGAGGTTACTGCACCGTTACGCCAGCTAAACCATGAGAATGTGAATTGGAAATGGACTGGCCACGAGCAGAAGTCGTTTGAAGCTCTACAAGAGGCGTTGTCATGTGATTTTGTGCTTGGTTACAATGAAATCGGCTGCGATACCGAATTACAAGTGGACGCAGGACCAAACCGACTGGGCCTTATCCTATTGCAAAAGAAGTCGCACGACAATTGGCAACCAGTAGAGTGTGCAAGCAGAAGTTTAGCTACTGCAGCGAAAAACTATTCCTAAATAGACAAGGAAGCACTAGCCATCAGATGGGCTTGTGGACGATGGTATATGTCTTTAATTGGCAGTATCTTTGCTGTGGGAACAGATCTGTGGTTCTCTTATTCAATAAGCCTAGGAGAAATGAACGCCATTCATTACCTTTCTCGACACGCAGTTCCAGCTACAGCCGCTGAAGAGAAAGAATGTGAGTCAAGAAGTATTGTGGTACACCACATTGTCCAAGATACGGAGATCCACGAGGCGACAAGAGAAGATCGAGAACTCGCCCAGTTGACAGTCTACATTCAGAATGGAAAAGTCAAAGATTGGCAGAAAGATCCTCCAACAAGCCATTTCTCGAGCGAGTTCCCGGAATTGAGCTATATAGAAGGAATCGTCATGCGAAGAAACTGAATTGTTATTCCGGGAAAACTACGGGAAAGAGTCCTCCAGACGAAACAGCTACTGAGATCCAAAGTATGATTCCCAGGAAAAGACAGACAGGTCGAGAATCTCATTTCAGACTGTTTACCTTGTCAAGCGAATACAAATCGTAAAACGAGAGATTCGTTGGAGATGTTGTCGCTCCCGAAAGGTCCATGGATTCAAATGTCCTCTGATCTATGTGGTCCGTTCCCAACCGGAGAGCTAGTATTTGTTGTACTTCATGCTTACTCTCGTTATCCAGAGATTGAAATAGTGACGAGTACGTCCGCAAAGACCATTATCTTGGCGTTTGAAAGAATTTTTCGATACACAGAATACCTGTGGAAATCAGATAATGGCACTCCTTTCCAAAGCGAAGAATTCGTGCGGTTTGCTAAAGAAAAAGGGTTCACGCACCGGAAGATTACACCAGTGTGGCGAGAAACAAACGGGCAGCTGGAGAATTTCAGGACAAATATTGGTAAAATCGCCGAAACTGCTCATGTCTCTGGTAAATATGGGAGAAGAGAAATCTATGTGTTCTTAACCAACTATCGAGGAACACCTCACCACAAAGAAATGTCCGTACGAGTATTAATGAACAGATCGGTTCGAACCAAGATTCCAGAAATTGTTTCAAGCAATCCTTCTGTCGAAGTCGTGGTTAATGATGATAAGGCTAAGAAAAAGAAGTAGGCGTATGCTGACAATTCAAGGAAAACAAGAGATTACAATATACAATGTGGGGATATTGTATTAGTACGTCAAAGGAGACGAAACAAATTCAGCACTCATTTCGACCCTATTTCGTAGTATGTGGTAGAGAATGTGAAAGGAAGTATGATTGCAGCGAGCAGAGTAACAGAGAAAAGAAAAATAACGAGAAATAGTTCTCATTTCAAGCAAATGGGGAAATCATCATTAGCGAAGTACGAATTTACGAGTTCAGATGCGGATGAAGAATCCTGGGATTGCGAAGGTGATCCGAAAGATAGCAGTCCAATAGAAACGGATGACGCCACGAATCGTAGCCAGACTGAAGGCGTATCGTCCGCAGTTCGACGGAGTGGACGATCAACAAGAAAACCAGCATGGACTAGAGACTATGGAATGTATGCAATGAACATGTAGTGATATACGTTCGTTAGATACACCTAACCAAGTAATAATTTTAATTAAGCGAATTTGAAATAGGACAATAAGGATTCGAAATAGTTTATAGTATTTTTTTCTTGATAACTTATATCTAGTCATATGTCGAAAAACATGGAAAAAACTTTTGAAAAATAATTTTTTATACTTAGGCATTGAGAGAACAATGAAGATGGAAGACATGTTGGATTTATTCATTCGTATAATTGTATTCTATACTATATGTAAATTAGTGGAAATAAGGTGAAGTTGAATTGTAAAATAATGTGGTTATTTGCCTGTGAGTCTTGTGTAAGGACACTATTAGGATCCAATTGGGCACGTTATAACCTAATGTCTTCAAGTTATTTAAAACAATCCTGCTAATCTATTCTAACCATAAGTTCTGAACTCTGACTTCATACCTGTTGCATATGATAAGAAAATAATTGAGGAAGTTGAACACGAAACACTATTAGAAATCGCATTTGATAAGCATCTTAAATGGAACTTCCCCTTTCCCATCGTTTTCAACACCATCAGCTCTTGTCTCTATCTATTAAAACGTATTCGTTATGCTCTTCCCCGATGATCTCTCGTCCAATTCTACTTTAGCTTTAATATATCCTCATCTTAGTTATTGTTGTACCATCTGGGGAAATGCAAGGAACGAGCTGATTGACGATTTGTTAAAATTTCAACAGCTTCACAATCGCTTCAAAATGCGGATAATTTTGTTAGTGTTCAACTGCCTCATATCATTAGCTCCCTCTGAAATGTGCAAACTGTTTACTTTCTGTCGCGATGTACATGGTCTGAATACTAGATCATCTATTACTGACCTCAAAGTTCAGAACCTTAATTTAGAACTGGGCAAGTCCTAACTCTCGTATAGTGGAGTTATGTTTTTTAATTCTTTACCATCTGATCTTAAAATGATCGAAGACACGATGCCCTCTCTTTTCAAGCGCAAGCTCGCGCACTTCTTTCTGCAACTAAATTACGAAGTCGACCATCTTGAACACTTTGCCTGTGTTCGTTGTAAATACTCAGTATCTTGTAATTGTTATGTATCTATGTAGTTTTAGTGTAATGTGTTAACTGTTTTATTGTAAATATTTAAAGGGCTTATGCAGCGAAAATTCGGTTCGAGTGAAACTTTCTTATTAAAGAGAACTTTTGAAGTTATGAAGATTGACGTTTGGAGCTTTTCCATATCCCACTTCGTTCTTGAGATATTAAGATGTGTTTGATATGTAAATAACATCACTGTGACATCACACTGCATAATGAATTGTTGGAAAATCACGAATACCTCTGAGATTATTTAACCAATCGCCTTTAAACTGTCATTTGTTTCTGCCTATCGCAGGACACCCACACATGCAGAGTTTCAAGTGATTTAATTCAATTATTTCAAAGATATTCGTGATTTTCCAACAATTCATTATGCAGTGTGATGTCACAGTGATGTTATTTACATATCAAACACTCTAAACTTAACGCTAACCCTAACTCCTATACGAACATCTAGCTCTACTTAATGATCACAGCCCTGAGCTTAACCTTGTTGTTAGAGCTAGACTTAGTGTTAGTATTGGAGTTCGGGTTAGCGTTAGGGTAGTTTTAGAGTAGAGAGAGGGTTACACGCCGGGTCAGCAGAGGCAGGGCCGTCGCGAGCGGGGGCTGTGCTTCACCCCCCCCCAATAATTTTGTACTAGTCGGGCCAGTCGGCAAATTGCTCCGACATTGTTCGGCAAGTCGCGAAATCGGCATTCAGCGAATTGTTAAAGTGAAGAAACTTACGAACATGTGGGCGTTAAAGCAATAACTTTTGCCTTAGGATTTAAAATAATGGTTTGTACAAATTGTGGCCTTATGCCATTTAGTTCATCTCAATGTGTCGTCATTTAATCGTCGAAAATCGACGGGAGGCCGAAATGTGAAACTCACGTTTAATTCTTAAATTATCCTCGGGCATGATTTTTGCTCGACTGCGCTTCAAGTTGTTTAACAATTATGCGCGGTTCAAAACCCAAAAGAAAAAGGATAAAACTTCAGTGTCTTGAATGTAATTCGATTTTTGACGACGATTATCGTAAGAGGCACGAGCAAACTTGCCATCAGGGCAAGCGGTAGCACACAAAGACGCGCCAGCTAATCCGTTTGAGGCTGCAAAACGCAGTCAAAGCCAAAGGGAATATTGTGATAAGTCGCAAGACCCTCAAGAAGACGACACAGCAACAGACACAAGAGAGGAAGACGTAGAGAAGGACGAACCGTCATGCGGTAAGAACGGACCTTGTGTCCTTCAACAAAATTGTTGTTAACTCAGCTTACAGTTTTGACAGGCATACGCATACGCGGCATACAGCGGTGGATTACAGATCCGTTTACTCGCTTTCCAATGCATAAAATTTAAACGCTTGGAAAACCGCCTCATACGAAAGCCTGTTTAGCACTAAGATTGTCTTACGACTGCTCAAAATATAAAAATATTCATTTTAGTTGTTTATTTGTCTATTTGGTGCCCAGGGATACAATCCCGGTTACTCGGATAATGATAATAATAATCGGATGGCATTGTAGGAATGTGCGTCTGCACCGCAGGCTGAGAAACTCGTTACTCAATCTCAATTTAGGACTTAATATTTAAAATACGTTATAATAAATTATTCCTCTACTAGAAATACATGCTTGCAGTAACCCCTCGCCCCAGCTGAACATTGCCAGACATTACATTCCAAAACATTACTATTGCTAATCTTTTTTATCAAAAAATCTGCCATGCAAAGGTTGTAGGCGAGTCGGATATCTGCGTTCAAAACAAATTTTTGGCATAGAAAACAAAATTGGATCCTTGGCTCACACCCTCTTCACGACGCAATCAATGGCTATCGCCAAATGAAATGTTTTACCTGACGTAATCACTGTGGCTTCCTTTTAAATTTGCCATTAAAAGAGTGGAAGGAAACAATATTATTTTGGGAAATTTATTTGGAAAGAATAAAAAATTGAAATTTTGTTTCAAGAAGAGGAAGCACAGTAGCCATGGCAACACGATAAAATAAACTTCTTTTATGGAGTACAAAACAACAGGTTACAAAAACTACAAAAATAATTAAAATATTAGTTGTTTTAGCCATACAAATCTGAGATATATGGTGTAGGTATGTTCTTATGCATTCTATAAGCTTCAAATTAATGTTTAAATGCAACCTTCCGTTTACTAAAAGTAAAACGTTGCCAAAAGTTTATAAAACTAAACTGCCTTTTATAAATTAGTTTTTGAAATTAAATCAGTTGAAAATATACAAATTCTCTCGTGTGAAACGATTTTGCTTTCCTTTTAAGTTGGAACTTTTTGATAGCATAAAATATAGGATATTTTAATTGGAAAGAAATGAAAATCTATGTAAATAAAACAACATTCTTACGGCTATATCAACAATTTAATATAAGAAACTTGCCATATTTTTTCGACTATCTATCTCTATTTATCCTTTTTTATAAAGTATAAACGATAAATTTGTTCCGCAGCTTTTCCTGAAGTCCCAAAAAGACTTACTGATATTACTTACTCATGTTTTTTATAATTCGCTCATTCCACTCCTAACAGAGATTAGTGAGATGACCACCCATCACACCCATGCGCCCGCAAAACTTGATGAACTTTGGATTTCCCAAAGTGATTAGTGTAAATATCCGAGCGGAATTAGTACCCTCGCACGGCGCTTCGCGCCGGCTCGGGGATTAAAATTCCATATATTAGCTCTATATTTTTAACATTTAATATTCTTGTTAGAAAACAGACATAAAAATATAAATATACTGTATACTGTATAGAAGCCGATTAGCCAAAAAATATCACGACCACCTGCCAAGTCCTAGTACAACAGCCTTTTGCCTTTGTTAAAGTGTTTGAAGCTACCAACTGATGGATCGTGCATTCATCCTGCTGTTTCACTATTTCCACCTTCACAATCACCTGACCCATTAGCCGTAGAAGCCGAACTACAGGTATTGGCAGAGTTATTACCTTCTGACGTAGGCAAAGACTATAACAAGGTTGTTGAAGTCAGCGAAGCCAACAAATTGTCACTTCCATTGGCAAGTTCAATAGTCAGATTGATGCTTACGGCTCCCGTGACAGTGGCGTCAAACGAACGTTCATTCAGTCAATTGAAGTTTGTGAAGAACAAACTACGCTCGTCAATGAGCGACGCAAGACTGACTGGTCTTATGCTTTTAACCTGCGAGAGAGACCTTACAGACACTCTTAACTTGGAGAAAGTTGCGAAAGAGTGGAGCCTGTTGAAGAAGAGACAAGTTGTAATATACAACAGGTGGGCATTTTGCAAGCGCATGCGCTAGTTTATGAGCGAAACTCGGCACAATCCCTGTGGCGAGTTGAAGAAATTCAATATGGCGACGTATGGAAGGAGTGTTTCGTAGATTTCTCTGCTTTTCAAGTTGATAAAACAGCATTGCAATCAAAAGAAACTTTGCAAAAATTAATCGAAAACATTTAGCAATGCTTCCCAAAGGTTTTAAAATGTTAAAGAAGTCATTTTGCTCCGTTTATTCTCTTTTTATGCTTTGAAAACAGGCAAGCTCGCTCTTTTTGAGAAATCCATCAATATTCCCCAAGTTACTTCCCCATCATTTGTTTAAATTAAACAGAAACAGATTAAATACTTAGCTATATAAGGAATAATAATATTTTTCACTGATCTGAAAGATTCCAGTATTTTAGTACTCATTTGAGCAAAGGAATTAGATGTAATTTAATTCAATCTAAATATGCATATCAAAAACAAAAATTATACAACATGTTTGTCGACTTTTCAATACTTTTTTAATCATTTTATAAGGCTGATATATAAATACGGGATTACTTGTGTTAAACACATGGTATAAATACAATAAAAGTCAAATTTACTTAAATTATTATTCTAAAGTTTGTAAACACACCAGGTCTAATTCACATAAATACTGTTGGTTTCTCAAAACAATTTGTATAATCATGAAATTTGGCTAACATTACTAAGTGCACTATGAATGATTGATAGTAAGCACTGACATAATGACCTCAGAACACTGTTTTGAATAAAGTAAGCACAATCGCCATACAAAATATCAATGTGTAACCATTTCCTCATCATTGAGAGCTTACATAAAATAGCACATTATGTGAATATTATATTTCCAAAAGACCCAAGATGATTAATAAGAACCTTTTACAAGACTTGACAGTGTTATATCAACAACATGGAAGAATTTATCTGCAAGAAATAATATAAATCTTTGCAGAAATGGCCAAAAACATGGGAATTGTAAGGCAAATGTAGGCCAATAATGCCCAAGGTGTATTTAAAATCCAAGCCAAAATATGA